>CM022299.1:638089739-638439245 GCA_011799875.1 Thinopyrum elongatum | reverse complement strand
TCACCGAAAATCATGCCGGTGACCTCTCTCTGCCGGAACTTTTCCACTGTCCGAAACTTTTCGGTTGTATCGAAACTTTTTCGGTGATTTCTCTCAGGACTCCTTGCTAGTATTCAGCAGATAGATGACCCTAAGCGTGTGGACCCTATAGGTTCGGTGAAGAAGTGATAAGACATGACCACGGAACCCCTTACCTCCAATGATCAACATCGGCGCGGGGGACAACCATATTGACCCATATACCCACACGAATGAATATTCGAGTGAACTCCATGTGCCGTGGCTTATCCTGTTGCTCGTGATATGTTACCAAATACCCGAGGTGAGAATGTTGGCATTTCCACGGTGGATCAACACTTGTCCACGTATGCTAGTACCTCGTACCGGTATTGTTCTCTTTCTCGTACCATGTTCCGGCTTCACCGTGATCAAATCACAAAGTGTCTGGCCAGACGATGGATGCGATACCGTAACGAGGGGCCAGGAGATATTCTCCATCGCCGGAGGAGCAAATCCCAAATGCTGAGCTATAAGTTACTTGACACACTTTCCTAGAAAACCCGTAAGCCGCCGTAAAGCCACCCATTTACGGATGACTTAACAAAACCCCAACGTTCGGAAGCGGAGCATGAAGGAAAACTCGATACTCTCATGCTAAGGAATCATGCAAACCAGTAAACCCATAAACTCTGTGTTATTAACATTAACTTGTGACGAAAGAAAGAACCTCATAGCATAACATCACATCGCGGTCGATCAACACAAATTTCGTGTAACATGTTGCCCTCAAATAATGCTGCTAGTCATGACCGATGATCAGGAAACAGGATATCATGCAAACTGAGCCAGATCATAGAGGCTTGATAGGAATACATTTATCATTATTATTCCACACGGCATAGAGTATTCCTCCGAGCCCGTTTTTTGCAGAACTCGAGAACCATAGCAGTATAGCATGGAACGTAAACCTAATTATGAACAGGAGATAATCAATAACATTATTATCTTCCTCTAGGGCATATCTCCTCAGACTCCCACTTGCACAGAGTCAATGAATATAGTTAATGCTACTGCACTTACACTGTGGCACACCGGTAGTAAATATGTTCGTTGTGGTATAGCCTGATGAATGTCCAACGGATCTGACGACTTCAGCTCCGTGAGTGTATTTTGCGTATCTCGCGGTTTTTACGTTTTTCACAAAATTCATATTGTGTGGACTGGCTTTGTATGTATGGAATCACAGGTCGAACCTGGATTCCTAGAACTGAGTTTGGGAGCAAACTACCTGTAGTGTAGAGTGTCCCATTTGACAAAAGCCATCTTGGAAACCTACTAAGTTCATGAATGGAACTAATGAATTCAACCTTCTTCTTTGTCGCTTTTAAAAGCGGAACATACTTTGCCTTGTTATAGAATTCGCCACAGTAACTTGTGGAACAATTTTCCAACTTACCGTTGCCACCATTATGTGTATTGCACAAAACCCTGCATTTTAAATCGAAAATAGCATGGAGAAATGATGAAGACTGATCGATGTAACTTTACACGAACTCTTCATGATCTTCACCATTGCGAGAAAAACATGTCATCAGTGCCAATAGTACTCAATGACCATTGTTTCACTGTTGTCTCCAGAGCAGTACTTTGATCAATTTGGTTATCCTTACTCGTAAGCAACTTTGGAGTATTGGACATATCTGGCTGTTTTACATACCAGGAATGATATTCAACAAAACACGGAAGGGTGGGAATTCCATCATGTATTTTGCTCATCAGTGTTTTTGGGACACCGAGTCTTGAAAAAACTTTCCATGTGACTTCGGCAAGATCACTCATTGGCGTTTTAATGCTTAAAAAGTTTAGCATCTTGTCAATATGTATCTTTCCACCCCAATTAGTAAATCTATCTCCATAGATCATCATGCCTACTAAAGGCTTATTTAGGCCCAAAGCACTCATCGAAAACTATTTTTCAAATGGGAAGTCCTAATTAGTGTCAGAAATTATTTCCAATTAACAATGTGTGCACCCAACAACAACAAAGGTGTTTTTAGAAATTTTGTTATGCTCCACTTACTTTCTTGAATTCATAAGCCATCTTCGTTACCCATTGATGAAGTCAAAACTTTTTGACCATTCATCAAAGCGAAATTCAACTCCATTTTGCTCTCTTCTGTCATTGCTGGAACTCTGAAAGTATGCACATCACTAGCACCTCTGGGATCGGACACAAAATACTTGGCATGTATCACTCCAAAGTTCTAGGTTGCTTTCCATCTTATGGAAATCCTTTTTGGCCATCCATTGTTCTATTCATGACTGAAATATGTATTAATTGATAGTTCAACCCGAACCGACTTAAGCATCGCTACGGTGAAAAACAATCTCAATCGTAGTCAACTCCTTGAACTGGTATATTGCACACAAGTCGAGCTTTATGGATTAAAACATTTTTACCGTATCAGGTTTTTAAGTTCCAATTAAATATTCGTCAGACTCTAGTCTTTCCGAAACGGTTGTAGAAGGTTTTAATCGAATCACTGTATATGGGAAACTATCTCGGATTGTATTGGCATTTAGCCAATCCGGAGTCAGGGCCCATCAACGCTTCGTGTATCGTAGTATACTGTTGTCTAACAAAATTATCTCGTTTGCGCACCTGAGAGGTTTGCACGGAGCTTGGCCTACGTGGTTCAGCTGCAAGTCGAGTTGAAGTCCATACATTATTGTAGAGATTCCGTATCAGTCGCAGTGAAACTCCGGAATCACTTCCAAGGTTCTTCCTTTTGACCTGATGACGAAGATACTGGTTACTCTTTCCCTGTCTAGAGTTGCACTTTCCTCCATCACCTTGGCAAAGAAAAATTATCTTTAAAAGCAGCATACCGTTCGTTTGTTGTTTTTTTTTGGCAAAACCTATTGCCTCGGTATGTTTGAAGGGAGGAATCAACCCCAATGACTTGGGGATAACCTACAAACGTAGCACTGTCTGATTTCGGAATAGTTTGTAAACCTTTTACACAACCCCCATATTTCCAAATGTTAAGAAAAAGATATACATGGTTGGGCGTACCACTACCTGGTGTCATTTCAACAGACCTGATGGAGATCTTGTCAGTTGTTAAAAAGCCGTAGTCTCTTAAAGCATCACCCTTTTTTAAAAGGGATATGGCAAATTGATTTATGTCATCTTGATCTTACCATGTCATAAATGTTCGTATGACATCTTCACGGACTTCCACTCACAGTGGTGTATCGGGTGGGTTAAGTTATGAAACTCTTTTCACAACTCATCAGACATTCCGTAAACTTGTACTCAAAATTTCTTTATGCAATCGAATTGTAGAAACATAATTTCTTGTTACAATAAATTCTACTTCAGTTTGAAAACCTTCAAATGATTTTCAAAAGATCCAGATTACGTCCTCATCAGCGTAAAATCCTATATCTACTTGAGTCATTGAAGATAGATAATCCACTACTTGCAACAACAACATTGTATCGGACTACATACATCAAAATGTATGATCACAATAAGTTTTTTGCTCGTTCTTTATTGCCTGGGGAACGGTTATATTCAGTCACTTCACTTTTCGGAGGGAAAGTTCAAGTGTCAGGTGTTCAAATTCAAACGATTCAAAAATCCATTCATAATGGAATTTTCCATGCGGGTTCTCCACATGTGACCAAAGCAGGCCACACTTGTGTGGTATTCTTTTAGTCTTATGACATTAGCGTCAGTGTTATGGATGTATCATATACCATCAATATTCATAAAACAGACGTCAGCAATGATGATGGAAGTAGGCCCCTCATGTTAATTCATAATACTGAACAACCCAATTGTTCTTTCATGAACAATTCTTTTGCACAACATTGTGCAAAGGCCTCTAGAGTGTTATGAACTCTAAAAGTGAATTATGAAGTAAACCCAGAGGTATGTTATGATTATCAATATCGTCATAATCAACAGGTAATCGTGAGTGATGGTCACGTAACGGAAAGATGTTGCCCTTATGGTTATTACATAACATCGAACATCAAAAGTTCTCTTATAAACAAACTTCTTGCAAGATACCTATGAAGGGCTAGAGTTTGATGAAACTCCAAACGAATTATATAAAATAAATACAGAGGTAATACACCGATGAAGGCTATAGTAACATTACTATGTTCACCGTGTATACCCTAAAAACTCATTTTCTGGCTAGTCTTGTCAGGCCACAGTAGTTCTACATCGATGGCAAAAGAAAGCAATCGATCGGGTATCTTGTGATTAAACTCACATACCCAAGAATCGTGATGTAACAATTTAATCAATTCCCAAGGGACTTATCTTGGACCAGCCTTCTATACATCAAAAAATGTATGACATTCAATACATGAAAAAGCTGGATATTCCAGTTTCTTCTTTCTTTTTGCTGATAACTTCTAACAGTTTAAACTTTAGTATTTTCTCCTACTTCCAGAGAAGCAACCCAACTGTTAAGAGTGGCGTAGCCCGGACTTCCTAGGGTGAAGTTCACTAACACCCTTCGGACATCCTTTCTCTTTAACGTTGTTGTTTTCTTTCACCTTCATCATATGGAAGGAGTGCTTCTGGATCCCTCTCTTATCAGTCTAATGCAATAGTAAACACCTTTACTAATAGTTTGCAAAACAAAAATTTGCTTGGATATCCCATATCTTTAGCCTTTGTCTGTCATCTGAAAATGATTTTCAGGATTCCAGAATATCAATAACTATCCAAAAAACTTTCCAAAGTTCGGGTCTCATGGAAGCAAATTGTATTGAATCTGACTGAAAAACGGAATTTAGCTTTTTGGATCGAAAGAAGGACGAGAGTCACATGATCCATAGCATAAGGACGAGGATACCGAAAGTGCGATAGGACAAAGTCCTTTCTGGCACTCTTGAGGACAATCCTCCACATTACGTTACCACCGTAAAGTTTTAACCAGAGTATTTAACAGCTATTCAATTTAATAGGGAAGGTGGAAACGCGGAGCCTATTCTACAAACTATATGCATATAAAAATAGGACAGGTTCACAATTAATTGACTGGAATTAAAACAAGATAATTCACAGTGCGCTCCCACCACAAATCAAACTCTCCATAATTGATGTGAGTGAGTCAAGATCCGACATTCAATCAAGCCATTGATGGTAGCATCACTGATGACGGAAAAATCTCACGGTAGGCAAATGCAATTACATCTCTATGGACTCGTGTCAATCTTTAGATGCGTGTGTCCGAGCTACATGCCTTTCATGGCGCGAACTCAGACAACAAAGGGATATCGCTGCGAGGTCCACACTCACCGCCTCACACACGCTAATCGTTCGTAACCAATGGTAGCAATGTGATACCCCGAAAAGTTAGGTGCGTGATGGTGCTTGACACTTGGAGAGAACCACTAACTACTTGATATTCTTTGTGAGCGATCACCCTATAAAAAGCGATACCGCGCAATCAAGGAAGGGTGCTCTTACGGGTAACATCTAAGGCAATCATAATAGATGATATTGGTATAGCCCTTTCGGACGGAGAAGTCTTGTATTTCTTCGTCTTCGGCATTCGACGTCGGTGTTCACCTCACGAAGATTGCAAACCCACACTTGTCGATGCACCAGATATTTGCATCTCTAAGCTAATAAAATAATGGCATTACTTAAAGGGTGACACGCGTCAATAAAGTGACAAATCCATATGGCTCAGCCATCATCGACCGATCATGACACGCAGGCATGTTAATCAATTTACATTCATATCTTCAATCTACTACCATTTAATCAAATTATTAGAGCACTGCTATACCACATCTATGCACATGCAAACCCTCTGAAAACCAAGTTAGACGTCTCTAATTGGTTTCATGCCAAAAACTGTTTACGTGCGTTCTAAAGGTTCGAACAAACCGAGAGCTACCAACGTCCTCATCAAGTCATTGATATTCAAGCCGCTAGATTAATTCCAGGGTGTATTGAAACCGGATAATAAAATCTCAAGCCCATACAAACTTCATCATACGCATGACCCCCGTTGCAGATCATATCTGCATTGCCCTTGTCGTCATTGCGAAATTTCATCTTTCTTTTTAAACTACGGTGGATTCAATGAACTGTTTAGCACTTCGTTGATCAATCAGGTGCGGATTGCAGAACATGAACTGCCACCATGCATGTTATCAAGATCAAGAACTATTGCAAATTCCAGGGAAGAGCACAAGAACCTCGGGGGTAACAGATTTATCTGCTACCCGCACAAATAATTTTCAGTATAGAACTCATCTTACCTAATTATATGTGAACACCCATACTCTCCATGTATCTAGATTCGCAAACTGAATCTACGCATTAGCACGGCTCATGATGCCATGTAGGGTAACGCAGCAGAAAACAAAAAATTTCCGACCTACGCACCAGCCCAGGACCACTATGGAGACTGCATACAAGGTTTGATCATTTTCGTTACCGACTCGAAGCGACAGCGGAAGTAGAGTCGATGACGATCGGGGTGCAGATCCCCGCAGCTAGGATTTACAACCTCCCAACCCGAGGATGTATACCCTCATCCGCCACCCAGGCAGCCCTTCGGGAGGCGGTCGAACAGTCCCCGGACGGTTGTCGCGGACAGCCTTCGGGAGGACCTTCGAAACCAGACGGTCACTCGGACAGCCCTTCGGGAGGACCACAGAAACTCGGACCGTCACTTGGACGCCCGTCGGGAGGCACTCTCGAACAGCCCCTCGGGCACTAAGATCGAAACTACGACCTTCTACAGGTTGCACACATACGGTGATCTATCCGGCAGGGCTCGCCGTCCAGAACTAGTTCCCACCGGAACCCAGACAGCCTTTCGGCTCTACGAAATATTTCGCTGGGAGGGAGAGAGAGCCAGATCATGCATGGCTTGTGTGAGAGCTAAGGATGGGGAAATGGCTGCCAAGATCACTCCTATATATAGGTTAGCCAAGGGGTAAAATGTACACAAAAACCCCAAAGTGCTTGGAATAAACCCTTTCCAAAAGGGAATATGCCATATGGGAGTGCCATGTGGAGCACCATGGTGCTCCACCTCCTTGGCCGGCCACCCTGGGGGGACCCCCCATGAGGTGCCATGCCCTCCTTCCCCTTCTAGAAGGCCCTTTGGAATTTCCAAAAAGGGGCTTTCCATAAAATTCCCAAAAGAGCTTTCACTATTCACGACGACCATTTTTCAGCGTCCGTTCGAATGAAAATATTTATGTGGGCTTAGAACATTTCCAGTACCCACTAAAATAATTTTCAATGCGTTCTGGAACAATTCCAGTTAGTAGGATTCATCTGCGGAAAGCATCTGAAGCGGGTTACGGCAGCCGGAACATTTCCGGTTTTCTTCCAGAAAATTCCCAGAAGTTTCCAGAATGATTCTGGTATCCTCCAAGATTATCAGGCATGTGCCGAAACCATTTTGACTTAATGGTATCCCCTGAAACAACTTTTCAGTTTCACCGAAACTCATCGGTGACCTTCTCTGCGGAACTTTCCACGTTCCGAAAACTTTTTCGGTGTCCGAAACTTTTTCGGTGATTTTCTCTCAGACTCCTGTTAGTATTCAGCAGATAGATGACCCTTAAGCGTGTGTGACCCTATAGGTTCGGTGAAGGATAGACATGACACGGAACCCCTTACGATCAATGATCAACACGGAGCCGTGGACACCCATATTGACCCCTATACCCACACGAGATGATATCGAGTGAACCTCAGTTGCGTGTGCTATTCCTGTTGCTTCGTGATATGTTACAAATACCCGAGGTGTGAGACATGTTGGCATTCCGTGAGGATCAACACTTGTCCACTATGTAGTTACCTCGTTACCGGATATGTTCTCTTTCTCGTTACCATGTTCCGGCATCCCCGTGATCAAATCACAAAGTGGTCTGGACAGACAAGCGATGATGGATACCGTAACACCGAGAGGGCCCAGAGATATATCTCCATCGCCGGAGGAGCAAATCCCAATCTTGAGCTATTCAAGTTACTGACACACTTTTCCATGAACCGTAAGCCGCCGTAATAGCCACCCATTTACGGATGACGTTTAAACAAACCCCAAAGTTCATGAAGAGCATGAAGAAAACTCGATACTCTCATGGTCTAAGGAATCATGCAAACATTAACCATCTCTGTGTTATTAACCATAACTTGTGACGAAAAGAACCTCATAGCATAACATCAATGGGTCGATTCAACACAAATGTCTGTAACATTGTGCCCTCAAAATTGATGGCATAGTCATGCCCATGACAGGAAAACAGGACATCATGCAATACTTGAGCCAGTCATAGAGGCGACTAGGAATACATTTTATCATTTATTATTCCCACGTGCATATGAGTCTTCCTCCGAGCCTCGGTTATGTTGCAGACTCCGAGAACCATAGCAGTTATAGCATGGAACGTAAACCTAATTATGAACAGGGAGATAATCAATAACATTATTATCCTCTAGGGCATATCTCTACAAGGGGGGAACGGGAGGAGCGGGATGGGGGGCGGCCGGGGGGGGCGGGGGGCGTAGTGGGAGGGAACCGCTAGGGTTCGGTAGCCCACGGGGAGATAAGAGGAGCGATGGGGGTCCGGCCGGCTGGGACGGCGCTGGCGGCACAGAGGCCCAGCTAGGCCGAGGGCCCAGCGGGATAGTATAAGTATTGGTATGATATATAAACCGCCCAGGAGGGGCCGGGGTTATGCTATAGTGATTTCACCTGTATTAATGCCCATGAAGGACATAGAGCATGGCGAGCTTAGAAGGAGACGCCTAATAGAAGGCCCAAGCCCAAAGGCGAGTTAGGGCCCATAGAGTGGTAAAACCCATAAGTATATGACTTTATTGTAAGATAGGAAGAGTGGATTACCGAGACGGACACGTTTATGAGCCGGCCGGGATGGATCAGGAACCGCGGGAGTCAAACTGGATGTAATAAAGGGACGACCCGGCGGGGTGGTTTAGGGGAGGTACAAAAAAACAATCGGGATAGGTTCAAGGCTGGATTTCGCTCCCTGGTAACGAAACCTCGCACAGCCCCACAACACAAACGAGGAGTAGGGTTTACCTCATGAGGGAGGAGAGCCGAACCTGGGTAAACTCTTGTTAATCCTTGTCCCTGTTTTCAAACCCCTTCAAGTTAACCTAGTGGCGATGGACTCCAAGGCTAAGTGCTTCCAGCTAGACATCTGCACGGGTAAGTTCACGACAGTTGGCGCCCACCGTGGGCCAGAGCGCAGGTGGTTTTCGGTGTCTAAGGGCAAACTTCGAAGGGATCAAGGGATCAACTGTGGGCCGGATGACAGAAGTCGTCGCGGCAAGCTCTACATCGACGACGAAGGCTGGGGCCCCGAGCGGCCAATTGAGTACGGGGACCGGGTCCCCTTCGGTGGGAATGTCACGTCTGATTTGGACGAAGATCGGCGAACCGGGCCTGAGCGGACACCTGCACGACATATCGAGACGGGCTCAGCGTTGCAAAAACCCGCCGAGTCCAGCCCAGCCATGAGTCGGTGCCTTTGTGGGATTCATCAATGAGTGCGGGATCTGAGGATCAATCGGTATTTGACGGTGAGACGTTTATACTCTGATGGCGAGTCATTCACACGTCGTGGAAAACCGGTCATTGTTCAACTGACAAGACGGTAGTCGCTGGGGGCTGTTCCGATGGCGGATTAGTATTCCGGACCCTTACGAGCCGCGAACGGGTTTGCCAATTCTTCGGCCGGTACGCGCAGCCAGTTGACAGCACTCTTTACTGAGCGGGCATTGATTTCGGGGTCAGCAGCGGCGACGGCAGAGCAGGTCAGAGGCCCTGCGCGACGCCCGCCGGATACTCAAAGTCTTGTCCGGGTTATAGACGACTTGGCAAACATGCTGACGCGAAGGGTTAACCCGGGTAATCAAGTCAGCATAACGGGGAAGTCGTGAAAAATTGCGAGATCAGATAGCTCAAGCTAAGGAAGACCCAGCAGCTGAAGATGCCAGGATGGCTGCGAAGACGGGTTAGTGTTGATGCGCAGGCGCAGCAGATCAGTCGGAGTACTTACCGGCTCTGTAGATAGAACGCTTCAACGAAGTAATGAGGGGAGGCATCATGTCTCGCCTGCCACCGGTTGTACGAGGGAGAGGACCCTTTAGAAACGCAGGAGCGAGGAACCAGTAACCCGCCAGTGGCGGACCAGGTCGAAAAACGCCGTGGAACGGGAGCGTTGAGTTCAGCCGCACACCACGGATCCGCATCGTCAGAACATATCCCGCCGCCAACACAGGCCCAACACCACGGGTCATTTCTCAACACCTTTGGATAAGACATGATCGCTGCGAACGTCAACGATGGCGGCATACCGGTTGAAGGCGAGTCTCCAACATGTGGTTAGGTGCGGAGGGCTAGAGAGCTCCTTCAGACAGCAATGGTTCAGGAGCAGGCTATTATCTTACAGTCGAAGCCGGATTCATTCACCCTGCCCACAAGCGGAGTACATAGACATAGGATGAACAGCTATGTCAAGCAGTGGGCGGAACCAGAACCAGCCTCGTGGGCATAACCCAGGCGGGGCGGTTGGTGCTGATGTCAGACGTGGTCGATAAGGTTAGAGCGTGCGTCGAGAGGGCCGAGCTGGGCGAACAATGCGTCCCGTAAACCTTCTCCGCGTTCGTCCGGACAACTTCGGTGGAGCCACGTGTTGTAACTTTAGAATTTGGGCGTTGCCATGTTTAGTACCGGCCATACGTAATGAGACGTTGCCAAAGGATTTTAGGGTCCGCAAGTGTTGCCTAACTATACGCAGATTTACCTCCTGAAGCATGGTCGATGTATTGAGATGGCCTGAATTGGAATTGCTAGATGTTAGCGATGCGGCATGTGCTAAATATTGTTCCCTGATGTTGGATGAAAGGCTAGCACTTGGTCTGAAGGGCTCCCTGGCCAATCGCATTGGGTCATTGGCCGAGTGAAAGGTCCGGTTTATCCAGAATATTCAAAGATACGTGAAGCAGCCGATTGCAATTGTGGTCGGGATGCCTGTGTCCAAGAAGAGGGTGAGTCGACCCACACCCCATGGGTGCGCCAGAGTTCGACCATCATTACATTCATAGGATTCGCATCAATGCCGATTCAGCGTCGAATGTTGGAGAAGAATTGCCGATACGCCTCTTAAGCAGAAAAGAAGTGGGTCGGCTCAAGCGCCACTGCAAATGGACATGGGAGAGTGTGGGGCTCTGGTAAGTACGCTGACTCTGATGGGTTACCAAGGACCCTGAGTCTGATGATGAAAAGCCGGGAAGGAAAGGAAGAGAGACAGCAGCACCAGAGGATAGAGCATAAATCCGGCGAAATCAGGGACTGGGCAATGGAGTAAGGCAAAGCTGATAATAGTGGACTTTGTGGCTAACACAACGCACAGAATAATGGCCAGGCGTCGTAAAGGTAAAACGCCCCCAGGGCCGGAGGTCGGCTTAATATTGAGCAGGTGTAAATAGCCACGGCCCAAAGCATGGGCATGCGAGAAGGACGTTGGCCCACCTCTGGAAGGAGCTTTACATCATGAAGAGTATAAAAATTAAATCTTTTCAAGACAATCATGGACCGACGGAGGGTGGTTCAGGGTTGGGTTCTCATGGGGGGGGTTACGGCAGGGTGGTTGGTTTCTAGTTCTGGGATTCCAGGTATCAGGGCCCAATCAAGTGCAATCAGGGTTGGCTACCATCAACATCAGGTCAGGGGAATTCAAGCAGAGCAATCTGGGTATCAGACGTAACCCAAAGCAGTTGAATGTGGGCATAGTACCAAGTTTCACCACAAATTCATGCAAACGGCGGATCAGAGCTTCATAAAAGGGCAGTGAATACGTTGAACCGGCGGTTCCCCGTTACTTGCCTGGTTGAGCAAGCCATCGGTGGATTGGGAAGATGCACCCGGCCCGGTGATAATCCGGGTCACCTAGCATTGGTGGTTGCACCACCAGGTTGGAGGTTATAGGTATAAGTTTACCAAGGTACTCATGGATGGAGGAGCAGCATTCAATACTTATTACGAAACTTCACGTCGCTGGGGTTGACAGAAAAATCTTAACCGTAGAATCAGTTCGCATGGGTGTGGTTGCCATGGAGTTGGCGTACCCTGTGGTAAGTAGCTCTGGAAGTGCCTTTGGAGATGCTCATGATTTCTAGGTCGGGAGAATTGACCTTGAAGTAGTCAAGATTCAAGCCCGTTATAACCGCCTGTTTGGACGGCTGTTGATGCCAAGTTCATAGCGCGCCTTTATGTTATCTGCAGATCAAAGATGCCGGGTACAAGGGGACCATCACAAGTACATGGGAGCGGAAGATAGCCGGGAATGGAAGACAGGTGATGCGGACTTATGCTGAGTTCGGTAGTTGTGCAACGGAAGGAGTTAACAATTTTACAAGGACAATGTTGATCCGGCGATGTATGAAGTCTTTGAAAAACGCCAAACTACAGAGCATGATCCGGTTTGAAGTTTTAAACGGCAGATGACACTAACGATGGTGTGATTTTGTTCCCGGCGATTCACGAGCAGTCAGCATCAGTGCTAATATGGATCCGAAATAGGAAAGAGCGCGATTCGAGTTCATCCGGTGGAGAACCGGGACATCTTGTGGCATGGAAACCTTCTGACAATGCAGTTGTTACACGAGGGAACTCGCTGAGCCACTCTCAATATTCATTCCAAGTTTAAACTGTCAAAGCAGTTTCCATTGTTCAATGAAGAAAGGGTAAGGCATGGTGGAGTAGATAGCCGCTCTGTGCTGGCTGGGTTATTGTGAGGTTTTCTCTGAAGTGGGTGGCTAAACCCGGTTGCTGAGGTATAAGAAGAAACGGCACTTGGCGCATGTGTGGCGACTACACGGATTTAAACTAGGCTGTCCGGCTGATGACTTTTGCTCATCCCTCGTATTGAATCGATGTATGATGCTTACGGCGGGTGTTGGGAGCGTTTGAGTTTTTTGGATGCTTATTCTCGTATCATCAGACAAATGGCAGTTAAGGACAGGAGAGACAGCTCATAACTCCTTTGAGCCTTCTGCTATGGTCTATGCCTTTTGGGCTCAAGAATGCCCAGGCCGACTTACCAGACGATGTGTGCAGAATTGTTCTATAATAGATTGGACGCAATGTTCATGCTTATGTGGATGAATAAATATGGTGGTGAAAATCCAAAAGAAGGAGACGTTGATAGATGACTGAAGGAAACCTTTGATAATCTCCGAGTTTATAAGTGATGAAGTCTAATCCGCGCCAGTGTGTTGGTTTGTGTGGGGCCCCGGGGGCGGGCAAGATTGTGTTTTCTGGTGTCGTAAACAGGGCATGAAGCTAATCCAGAGAGATCAAAGCCATTACTTCTCTGGCTAACAACCGGTGCGCTGTATCAATGATGTCTAAACATCTGGCGGGTACTATTGCGGCTTAAGCGGTCATAAGCCGCCTTGGTGAGAAGGTCCATCCCTTTGTTATCGACTGATGAAAAAGACAGGATGACTTGTCGGGTGGTAACGCTGCTAATGAGCAGTTGGAGGCGCGTATTAAGAAGCAGCTGGCTGAGCGCTGCTGGTCCTAGTGCCACCCGTTGATAAGGAGCCGCCTTGTTGTTATATGTGGTGTAATAGCCAAAGGCTGTCAGGTGGCTATTGTGGTGAAAGGAAAGAGGAGGCAAGGAATACATGGTTCAACGGCCGCCGTTTGTAGTTCAGCGAAGCTGCTATTGGAGTCCAAACAGAAGAGATACCCACATTGACAGAAAAGAGGAAACTTGGTATATGGGGGTTGTCATGGCAAGCCGGAAGCTCAAGCATATTTTTAGGGTCACCCAGTAACTGTTGGTTACTCTGACCCCTTTAGGAGAATCATACAAAACAGGGAAGCAAAAGGCCGGGTGAGCAAAGGGGCCATTGAGCTTGGGCTCATGATGTGAAGTATATGCGCGCACGGCCATCAAGTCTCAAGCACTGGATGGATTTCATCAATGACTGGACCTAGCTGCAGATGCCTGTGAGGAAAAACCAATAAACACGTATTGGACTATTCACTTGATGGGTTCCAGGCAATTGGAGGGTCGGGGGCGGGAGTTGTGCTAGTTCCCCTAGAGGTGATAAATTTTGTTATGTTTCTCCGTTTATGTTTCCCTTGCACTACCTAATGAAGTGAATATGAATGGGCTTCCACGGTCTTCGGATGGTAAAGGAGATGAACTAAGCGGGTAAGGTGCTTGGTGACTCCAGATTTGTTGGCTCAACAAAGTCTCTGGCTACTTGGGATTGCTAAGGATCCCTCATGGCGTTATCGAGAGAGGTGAGATTGATTGCTGGTCATTCAAAAGGGTTATCAAGTTGAGCATGTTTGATCCGAGGAAAAATTGAAGCGGCGGAGCTAAGCCGTGGGGTTTCAGCGTAAACGGTGCCACCTAAGGTATTTCTTGATGTTTTGCATCACCCGTCGGTCAGTTACCTACCGAGGAGGATTTGGCTATTCCTGACCGAGGAAGCTCAGTTGGTGGCGGGCTTCTTCATGTTATTCCTGATGGACAATTCACTTTTTGAAGTTTGGCATATAGGACCCGGGCGAGTTACCTGAGGAGAAACCGTGGACAGGAAAATAAACCCGGCGGTCCAAGTCAATGACAATGTCAATGGAGAGCTGCACCATTGCAGTGTACGGGGCGGTTCAGACGTTGTGTTTCTACTGGAAGGAAGGCAGTGAGATTCTGCGGAGATCATGTAAGGAGAGATTGTGGGTCCATCACGCCGGCTCTATACTCTTTGTAGCCAAGTGCTTCGTCACGGTTTTTTATTGGCGACAAACTTGCGATGCTGAGGACTTGGTCAAAATATGGACGGTTGTCAGAAGTTTTCATGTCGAGCTCATGTTTCGGTCAGGAGTTGAGAATGATTCAATCACTTGCCCGTTGCAGTGTGGGGCTTGATATGGTTGGACCTTTAAGAGGGCCATGGGATAAGAAGACCCACCTCTGGTGGGGGGGATTGATATAAATTGCCCCCCCCATAAGTGGGGATTAGCAGGCAGAGCCAGTCAGTAAGTGTGAATTGCCAAGCATGGCGGTCAAGTCATGAAGAAGGTTGATACTTCGTTTTGGCTCTTTCCCACACAGAATTGTAACAGACAATGGCACTTAATCTCTCCAAGGGTGCTATGAGAAAAGAGTTTTGGTCAACAGGGCATATCCGCTTGATGTATCGTTGGTGGGCCACCCCCAAATCTAATGGTCAACCTGAGAGAGCCAATCAAGAGATCCTAGAGGCATCAACCACGGCTTATGGCTACCCTACAGAGGACAGCCGGGGTTGTTGGGTAGAGGGAGTTACCCTCGGTGCTTGGAGCATAAACACAACGCCAAACTAGATCTACGGGTACACGCCTTTTTCTGTTACGGAGCAAAGAAGGCGGTTCTCCCCGAGTGACATCGTCACGACTACCCCGCTCATGTGGCGCTTACATTGAACTGATAACGAAAAGGCACAGTCAGGATGCACATTGACCTGTTAGACGAGGCGCGTGATCTCGCAGCGGCTCGTTCGGCGATGTACCAGCAAGGATTACGTCGGTATCACAGTGGCGCCGGGTCAAGACCGAGAACCTTTCAAGAAGGCGACTAGTACCGGCTTATCCAGGACAACTGATATGCCAAGTTATCCCCCCTTGGAAGGACCTTTGTGGTCAGCAAGACTCTGAACAACGGTCATACTCCCTATTGCATGTGTTGCGAGACCACAAGGAACTCACGAACGTTGGAGGAAGAGACTCGGCCGCCGGGAATATCGCTATTCTTCGGCCGTACTTACACCTGAGCCATTGGCTCTTCTGAGTACCATTTATTTTGTGACAATGTATATATGTGATCGATATAAAACGGCGACCCCTGCTAAAAAGCAGGGCTTCTGTCGTATTTCAGAATGAGTCTTTGGGTTACTTGGGGGCTTCCGGCTTATGAGCGATAGTTGTATGATACCATTTGAACGGCTTATAAGCCAATTGGAAAAAAAAATTAAATGGGGGGCTTGCTAACCCAGTCTACCAAAAGGTCTTTGCAAAAATCACCAGCTCAAACATAGGGTGCCCCTGAGACAGCCAAAAATATTACTGGGGGCTCCTTGATTCTAAAGAACAAAGAGTTGGTATAACCACTTGTAATAGGACTTAAAAGCAGCTTGGAAGCCAGGTGTATTCACCTAAAAACCCGGGTTACCGCCTTTTTAAGAAGCCACTCCACCCAGTATTATCCGGAAGATCCTGGCGAACGTTTGACAAGTCAATCTTATGACAGACCTGAACTGTTCAAAGTTTAAAACGACGATGGTTATTGTAGGTCCATTCTATAAGGTTTGAATAGGTTTAACTTCAGTGGCTGTGCGGCCCACGTGGAAAGCAATCGATTTCGGCTGGAGCCCTGAAAACACTCGTTTTTGTTTGTTGTTTAGTCAGTCTTTTTGAGGGTTTATTGCATAAGTATTTAATGTTTTTGATCATTAATTATCCGGTATTTATTAACCCGGGCCTGGTTTTTACTATAAGTCGCCAAGTATGAGATAAGATAACATTGCGGTGTTTATTAACCCGGCTGGCTTTGGACTATAAGTCGCCAGTATGAGATAAGAATATTCCCGGTTGTATTAACCGGCCATGGTTTGGTTCATAAGCCAAGCAAATCTTATAGAATTACCAGTGTCAAAGTTTTGGTTCTCCCCTGTACTACACCGTTTGGGAAACCAATAGGTGATCAAATATCACAGGTTGATATATTCAAATTTGAGTTATTCTTAAAGTTCCAGCCTTGGTACAAGCTATGTATTTTCATGGTTTTTATATGGGCATTATGGAACCCGTACCAGCGGTAAACCGCCAGGACACCTTAATCATTTGATGCAGGAGAGAGGTCACATTGTTAATATTATAAGCATAAGTGGCATACTAACATGGTGGATTAGCAGTGTATGCAAGTAATATTTGCACGATTGGCATTGCAGAACAGAGTTTAACAAAGGCTAGCCTATTATAAGTAGCCTGGCGACTTGAAGGTTGCGGATGTCCAGCGCCGGTTCATCTCCTCCCCTCTACCAGTGGCTGGAAGTCAATGGTGATCCATCGACCCCAGTTAAGCCTGGAATACAGCTTCATCACTTATAAGTGTGGAGTGGGTCAACATAAGGGGCATAGGATGCTTTTTTTTAAGAACTGGGTGACAGTGAGGTTCGCTCAATGCCTTATTTTTATTAATAGGTTAAGAGAGGGGGGGGGGGGGGGAGGGAGTTAGGAAGTCCAAAGCGTTACAGATTACATCAGAGAGGTCTCGGGGGGGTATTAAAGAGACTAGCACTATTTACAAGGTAATGTCTACAGGATACTTTACAGAAGAAATCTACAAGGGAAGGATAAAGGGGCTAGCTCCTGCTTTGCTCTATGCACTAGCATGGCAAAGTCCCGTTTGAATCTTCCCTCCACGCACCCAAACGAGGGCTGAATCCCCCGGAAGTGTTTGTATTCTTTCCTTCCAGAGTCCCCCAGGCTGCCACCACAAAGACTTCGCAGAAAAAACATTGTCGAGTCCATCTAGCTGGACCCATGCATTTTGCCTCAGCCTGCACGGATCATTGACCATTGTAGCCAGGCGTCCCAGCATCTCATGGCTGAAGGGCAGGTAAAAAAGAGGTGTATAAGTGTCTCCTACCGGGGGTACAGCCAGAGCAGACCGGTGTAGTCATTCATCTTGGATTCTGTATATGCGTTCTTGAGCATGTTTTCTAGTGGTCAATCTGTCAGACCATTAGACAACATGAGAAAACTTTCCATGCATGGTGACATGTGGATTTCCAATTCACCTGAAGGCGTCGCCAACCTGACCTGGCTGACAAGCAATAGGCATAGTATTGTGTGCGAACGAAAAAGCTCCACCCCCCCCCCAGACACAGACCAATGACCTTGTCTCGGGGATAGCACATCACATAGTACCGCCTGCAAAACCAGCCCACCTCTGCCGGCCTCATGCGATAATGAAGGTGAAAAACACACTGCTCAACGTTTGAGCAGGAAAGCAACCGGCGCACCGAATGTCATGATCTGTAGCAAACGAAAAAAAGCTCTCGGGAACCGATCATGAAAGCCCTCATTTTCCAATTATCCTTCCCAGAAAAGGAAACCGTGTCCCCCGCAGCCAACATCACTTGGTAATCCCTCGGTAAACTATCCGAGAGTTGCATGCACATCCTCACCAAAACGAAAACCACAGGGCTACTGGTGCACTGAGGAACCTTTGTTGTATAGTAAGATGTCCAGATCAAGTTCAACCCAAGGCCACATCAGCTGGTTATAGAACTTATGGAGCTGTGTAAAGCGGAGCCCCGTGGTTTGGATTGAGACAATGACCCCCAGGCCCCTTTGTTCTTTGGTCTACACCACCATCCCCCTGCAGCCAGGGAGCTACTTTTGTTCCATCTCATCTGATTCCTCACCCAGAAGGACAAGATCTAGCAGCTTATCAAGATGTTCAATGATTGGGGTTTATCTGATTCGACACACATGGCATAATGGCTAGAGATGTCACTACAGGAATTGAGTAAAGTTAGCTTGGAGCCATATCACCGCAGGGACGCAGCAGCCGGAACCCTTCTACTGCACATGACGTGACAATGGATCAAAATCATTTACAGACGGACGTGTGGTCCCAGGGTACACCAAGGTAGGTGAACGGCATCTGACCAATTGAGCAACGAGACTGCCGCAACGCTGTGGCATTTATTCTATCCCGTTGATAGTTACCAAAGTGGATTTGTGAAGTTGATCTTGAGCCCCAACAGGACATGCGTAACCTCCATAGAATATTCTCAACACCTGAGCCTGCATGGGGCAAGTGGGAAACACGACAATCGTATCATCGGACCGTATGGATTACGGGTAGTCATTATTTGCGTTGGTATAGGTAGTTGGATTACAACCCTGACGTACATGCGTCATGATTGCCGACTGCCAGCCAAGACCAATGCAGGAGAACGAAAAATCAGTGGTGACAAAGGATCACCCATGACGAACAGCCGCAGAGAATGGAAACTGATTCCCCGGGGGACAGTTGACCAACACCGAGGAGCAACAGAGGAAAAGATACAATTGTCCAGCTCAACCATTATCATCAAACCCCATATGCGCATGATCTCAATCATTGGTTTCATGCTGAATCATCTGCGAACGCCTCGCAAAAATCCACTCAGGATACAGCACACTTACCACGATCGCCTGACCACTGATGAATGAATCGAAGGCCATGCCAAGCAGTCTTGATGGACCTCCCTTTGAGAAAAACCATACGATACGAGAAGAACTTTTACGAACATTTTGTGGACGGTTTAGCCAGCAGCTTAGTTATGAGTCGAAGACAACAGTTGAGCAAGGTGATGGTCTGTTAGCATGAGCAGACTCGGGCGACTGGTGATTCGGGATGAGCATTATAACCTGAGTTGGACTTTGAAGAATCTAGCGTACCATCGTAGAATCCTTACAAAGACTGTAAAAAATCTTCTTGATGAGTATGCCAGCAAGATTGAGGAAAGCAGCAGTTGAACACCACATCAGGTCCGGGGCTATCTATCCACAGGCATCTCCGCACCAACCTTATCTATTCCTCAGCGTGAAGGGTGTTTGTCAAGCTCATCCAAGCCGTTCCACTTTCTTAATAATTTTACCAGATAAAACTTCATTAATAAGGTCTCTTCTGCACTAGTCTTTCTTGTACGGTTTCAAAAGCTCTTCGCTTCATGCATGGTCAGAAGAACACAACCACTACCAATCCTGAAGTTTTGCAGGAAGCGATGGTTATCACCCCACATTGAAACCAACGAACTTGTACCTTCTCTCCAGTATTCTATATATTTATAGCAGAGTAGGGTGACCAAATGATCTTAAGAATCCCACCTGAAGTTAGCTTCAGGTATTGTCAACACCACGCTTATCTCTCAATATTATCCAGTTCGAGAAGTGCCCCATTGAATTGTCACATACACAAATTCAAACGAGGAGGTTTGTTTTTAACTCCATTTTTGAGAGCATCCTCCAAGTTTTCAAGCTTCTTGCATAACAGTGGCAGCGAGTGGGGCGCCATAACAGTACTTCCATATGAAGCCTGCACCAGCTTCCAAAAGAAACCTGGATTGTGAAACCAGAAAAGAAATTTCATCAAACCTTAAACACCTTACTTTTGGGGGACATAGGACTTATGGAGACCACAAAGGGAGTATATGATCAGAGACTGGCTTGGGGAGTGGCCCCATGTGGCTGTTAGGCATAGTCGATGGCCGTTGGAAGAGTAAAGAACCAGTCGATCTGTTCAGAGTAGAGGAATCAGTTTGGATATTGTCCACATTGAAACTGGATGCCCCTGAATTGGTAACTTCTACCAACGCTTGAGATTGATACAATCATTAAAGTTTAGCATGTCATAGCATCCCCTCTGCGTTTGTTTCGTATCAGGCGCTCAAGTAATGTAAAGTCACCCAGGACAAGCCAAATCTCATCATCATCGTGATGTCCAACTCAAACAACCCAGACAGTGAAGCAGAGTCTGGCAGGCCCAGTGATGGCCCATAAATATGATAAGATTCCACTTGTTGGCAGTTTGCAGAGAAGTATAACTGAATACCCAAAAGACAAAAGATTCTTGAAACATATCACAGTGCCATTAAACATCGAAATATCCATTCACAAGAAACCACCAGAGGCCCCTGAGAGGGCACACACTGTCGAATTTATCAAACTTTCGAGGACAAAAAAGTTTAACAAAAGCAACTCAAAGATAGCACGCTTGGTTTTCTTGCAGAACAATTATGACCATCCACTGACTACTAATGGGCATTACGCAAAGAGCCAATGTTTGTGCTTGGAGGTTGATCCCTGCGAACGTTCAGCACAGCAGCTTCCACGCATCTTAAAACTGCATCAGGATCCACGGAATCGCTGATTCTGCCCAGTGTGAGAAGAGAGCGCTTCTGCCAGTTAACTGACTCGGATGCAAGCCACACATATTAGTGCACAATGGATTGGATAGTTAAGATGTGGTGGGGAGGTGGATGGCATAAACTATACTATTTCAGGCCCACAGCAAAGAGGAGCCAAAGGGACAAAAAGGATCTTACTTGGCTAGACCTTGGAGTCGGCAGCTCTTTGTCAGACACAGGTGGCACCCTGACCCCATCGTACGTGTTTGTACGAGCACTTCTACGGAGGAGGACAGTGTCCACATGGCCAGATTCATTTGCAAGCAGGTGGCCAATCGATCGACACCCGGGTCACAGGGTTAACAAGCACCTCCTTGCGGGTGGTGATAAAAACCGGAGATCAACCTCTAATGACTCGGATAAGACAATCCAAGCGACATCAACACAGGCCAGGAAAAAGAAGAATGAAGAAAGCCTTCCAACACCACATCAGGTTCGGGCAATAACTGAGCAAGCAAGCCAAACACAGCGAGTTCAAATGAAACACTGAATGAAACTGATGAAGGGCGTTATGACGCAGAAGGCTGAGGTGGGCATCCACAGGTGGCAGAATTGAGCAAGGGTGTGATTCTCTTGTGAGCATGCCACCCATCCACCGCAGCAGCTCTTCATCCCCAGTGACAGGATCGCAATTCAGAGGCCCCCAGCTCTGACAAAAGCAATTGGCGTTCAGGGACACCATTATAATGTTGTCAGCGTAGCTCGCCACATGAGAAATTCGTGACAGGGCATCCGAGAGGTTGTCAGATGAGTTGTTAGCTCGTGTGCCATCCATCATGAGAGGAGGGGCCCCAATCGTTACTCAAAGGAAGTTCTAAGCTATGAAACGGTATACGGGGGGGGCACGAGGGCCATGCTCTCCAACTATCAAACTTGATCCTGGACTGCTCATCGCCATCCAAAGCGCTTCCATTAGCAATCCATTGCGCCTCACATCTCACAATCCTTGGCTGTGCTGCTATGAGAGTGTAGTTACGGCAGGTGATATGGGAGTGGTGAGGATTTCAAACAACGGTCTGCATCCCTTCCACGCAGGCCCTGGGATTAGTGTCTCGGCCCATTCAGCACATAGACAGGAACTGACCAAAGATCTAGACGCAGGCAGGCAGCTCCACAACCTAGTGACAACAGACTATGAGGAACCTCAGACGAGCATCTTTAACGTTGGCAAGCTGACAAGAACCAGGAGCTGTGTTTTCATCCGGTCTGGGCATGCTAGCAGACTTAGCAAATGGAAACAGCTTTATACACATAATGTTCAGTATGTAGTCCATAGGAAACGCAAGAGCATTCGAATCCAGACTTCAAGAATCAAAAGACAGGATTATCATATTAACCGCTTCCATGAGGGGATATCAAAGAAGAAGGAGAATCCTCAGTTAACGCGTGCCGGCCCCATCCCTAATGGATTTCATCTCTCACTCTGAAACATCCGTAAACGCAACACAACCAACGGACGAATCGGAAACAAACTCATCTTCAATCTGGTACTCAGGGATCCTCTCTAATGATGCTGACAACACTTCCTCAAGCCAAAACCTTTTCTGCATGATCTGGGACTGAGGGTTGAATCATAATCAAGGCAACTTGTCATGATGAGGGCGGCGCGCGACGACCCCATGGTGTCCTCTGAATACCGATGATCTGGACCACGCTCAATGTTGGAGCGATGGGGTGGAGGCGAATGGCCGGACCGGAAAGTTCACAGCCTGCAGAATCAGGCTGGTTTCTGGAGGAGAGTTGAGGGAACTTGAAGCAGGAGGAGAGCAGGCAGGAACAGGGGCGGCGGGGAGGCGAACGCACAAGGGAGGACAGAGCTGGATTGGGGCCATGGGGCGGTGGGGTTTGACCGCGTGGGGGGCAGGGAGTCGTATCGAATTGCAATGGGGTGAAGCCACCGTCAAAGGTATCCAGGATTTCTTGTGTCACTTTCCACCCCAGACCCGATTTGTACCGTATATTCCCGGTTTCGGCGGCAGTGATACATGCCGTTCAAACCCGACCGCACATGGAAGGATCAAGCTTTTTGGGCTGCCAACACAAAGCTTGGCAAACCAAAAACCCCGCACCAACCGGCAAAAACTCATGGCCCAGACAGACTACAGGACTGCCACCTATTAGGGCCGGGACAACTGGTGGCAGAATGGCCAACTTGTCTACACACTAGGCATCGATGTGTCATGCGGCCCATTATGCATGCATTTGGCTCTCATTACTGTTTGTTTAGCAGACATAAGCACTGATCAATAGGCTTGAATTACAATGTGGCAAAAAATAACCTGGGCAATCAGAAACAAGATGTCCATGACGTGAGCAATTCAGACATTTAAGAGTCGCGGCATCAATATACTCCTGTGAGGGAACAACTTGATTTGCCAACATAGATTATATCAAGATCAAAATAACCCGCTTGTAGCTTAGCCATCCATAATGTGGTGACAATTATCCTCCGAGATGGCAAATTCCAATATAAATTCTTGAAAAAGGGGACCATGAAAGAATGGGGACAGCAGCATAGAGGCAGCTTAACATGACCATCACAAAACCCATATACCAAACGATTTGAGAAATAGAGCCGGAATAATCGGAAATTGAAAAATTTCCAAAGGAGGATGTCCCGGTGATCAGCTCTCGCTCAGGTTCATTCTCTAGAGAGGTTGACGTGAACAATCTTGTTCTGTGATCAGTAGCCATTTAGATTTAATAGCTACGGACTCTACGAGCCACCCCAGTAGAAAGAGAATGAAAATCCGCGTTGACGTGCCAACCATATCAGAAGAGCAAAGCTGAAGTAATCTCACACCGAAGAGGTGATGAAAATGACAAAAAAAATCCGGCCCAAACCGGTCCTTTAGACCAAGATGAAGTAACCCACTCGATTGGAGGCCCCACAGAGAACCGAAAGCAGACGATCACTTAACGCAAAAACCCAAAACCCGAACTGATACCCCCATGCAAGATTGTAGGGGGCTTAGCGCTACCCGATTCCTCTGTGAGAGGAAAGGATGCGAGGAGACGAATGAAACCCACCAGGTTAGAATCATTAGAAGATCCGGGTTGAGTCGGCGAGAAGAAGTGCACCGTTGGATCTTGAAATTTGGACAAATACCAGAGAGCAATCGCCAAACCCCGGGGAAGAAGAGCCCATGGAGGAGGCTCCCAACAGTTGCGTGTGGGTGCCACGGCCGGAGTGGCGGTGACAGGATGGGGACGCCGGGCGGACGTGGCCACGGCGGTGAGGGGTGCCTAGGGGAGTCGACTAGGAGGGAGTTCCGCCTAGGAAGGAGTCGCCATTGCTAACATTGGGACATGGTCTATGCTTACGGATGGAGGCAATAGGTTTGGAGCATCTAAGTTGCGCGGTAATCTCTTGTTGTTGCATCATAATCGATGATAAGTGAAAGATCGGTTTTCTTAAAGCAATTGGCTAGCCAATGGGGCGCATTTCCTAGTCACGGTCTGAGGTCATCGTTATTAAAATCTGACCGTCCTCCTTTAGCCTCGGGTAAGCCGTTTCACACATCGGCCGCGATCAAGATTAGAATACAAGCTTTGTGCCCGAAGTCAGTGCAGTTAAGAGCCACCCGCCATGCCGGCAGCTGATTCTTTTAGCTCCTCAAACCGTTGCAGGCATCATGCCAGCTTCCAACACCTCCTTGATCAAGGTTTGGGGGCGGTTTATATGGGAAGCCTATGCAGATAACCCGGTTGTACGCCGGTATATAAATTGCTCTATAAGTGTTATTAGCGGCTTTCAGTTTTTGCCGAAATATATGAGCCAAGATGAGCAATGCGATTCCTGTCATCAGTCAAACACATGGTAAACAATCAGTTCTACATAGTACATGTTCAAAGGCTGATGAAGAAGTATTTACCAAATACGGCAGCGGGCATTGGCATTTAATTGCTGTTCAAGCTAGTCAGCATTCAGGCTACCGGGTTAAGGGCACAGCCCATCAGCATCCTCAGCCTCTTTAGTAGAGTTGACTTTTCTGATCCAAAACTGCCCGCGCGTTCTTAAAGCTTCTCTTCAGTTTCTCCATTGCGGTTAAGCAACTAGTCAGTTCCTCTTGGGCATTGGAGGTCTCGGTTGTGGCGACTTGATATTTTGTTTGAAGGTCGGTGATTTGAGATTCCTTCTTGTTAAGTCATCCATGCAGAGGACATGTAATAATACATAGCCGGATATTCAAAGTCCCAGCACACCATAACAAGTAATAACTTGGCACTTGGGGGCTAAAAAAAATGTCTATTGCGTCTTAATAAATTTTTTTTTTAAAAGTCCTAAGCACTAACACTTATCAGCTTGATGGTCAACCGGATATAAAGGTCCTAAGTAAGAATTTTTGAGCCTACAGCAAATTAGCTCAAACTTAAACATATTTGTTAGTCGACCCCCCCTTGGGGGCTACACAGGCGAATTGAAGTATATATTTAAAGTTACCGGGTATATTGACATTATAAACCGCCCTGCGGGCTAGTGGAGTGGATCTATATGGCCTCTTTGAAAGTTTGCAGAACATTCTATTCTTATGTCCAGTAACTTGGCGGGCTAAGGAGCAAGAATATTGTAGGCAGAGTTAACAACATTTACCTCAAGCGCTCCTCATCATGTTCGTAAAACCGGCTTCAAATCAGGTGGGTGAGAGGGTTTTTAAACAAACCCAGATATCGAATAGCTGGGGCGCTAGGTGGCAGAGCTCCAAGTCCGCCTTTTCACTTTGCCCCTTATCAATAGCAGAAAATTCTTCTTTGGAACTATGTTTGGACAGAGCAGGTTGGGAGTGGGGTTGTCTGGGGTGGATACCCGAGACACCGGTAACTAAAAACATCATTCAGTTTATCATCAGCCAGCCTTAGTTGGGCTTGGACGTTTATTCAGCATGACCCATCGGATCAATTCCAATGCCAACAAAGGTGTCATGATCTTGGCGGTGGCGGATCATCAAGAATAGCCTTTCAGTATTTGTTAAAAACTGTCCGGTTCTTTTCCGGATCAGTTGGCGCGCTTTGTCAAATTCAAGCCGTTTTGTTCAAAATTTGGATTTTTACTGGGCTGGCCATTGGCTCTTTTTTGTCTTTTTTCTTTATGACAGAGACACAATAAACAGCGTTAGTATAATGTCAAGAATAAGGTACCAGGGGTTAGTTAAAAAATGATCGCCAGAGGATTGAAAGGGAAGTTCCCTCGGTAGTTTGAATCAGACGGAATTAAGAGGTTGTCGGAAAAATAACCCGCCTTGGGGTAAGACGTGTCAGAAATAGAAGAGACCTCTGGGCGGGCAGTTACAACTGGCAGTTCGGTAAAACGGAAGAAGTGACCAACCCCAGATCCTTTCCACACATGGCCGCTATGCCGGGTTGTGCGGGCCGGAGCTTCGTGGTGCGGCTTCTTCAAAAGAAAGTTTGGATCCAGAAGGCCTAGGGGTGAGAAAATCTTACTTTAGGCTTGCTTGTCGGGTTTTCTGTGTGGGCAGATAGAGGTCTGACAAGGATGAGAGAATAGTACCTCTACGTCTTGCGCGGCTAGCTTCTTGGGTCGTACCTGAAAAAATCATCGGTCATGAGATGTATGAAAAAAAGAGTCAAGGAATCAAGTTCAATCTGACTCCGAGTATCATCTCAATGTTAACCGGTAGTCTGGTCTTGTTTTTCTTCTTGGCGGCTTCTTGTTGACCTTGGTCTTGACATGAAGTGTGTTGGCCTGTTTATCCTGCGGTGTCTTCTTCCAGAACGGATCATCACCCTATTTAAAGATTTGTGAAAAAAAAATAATAAGGGGCGTATTAAGAATGTGGATTAAAGAGGAGGGGGGCAATTCTACAGGCTGGCGGTTTATTTGAAGCGACGAGAAAGGACTAAGTCCGTTTTGTACAGGCGGTCAACGGGTTATACAACATCTCTGGACAGAGGTCAGTAATTTCAGTAGTACAGTCAGCCGAATATCAGTGTGGCGTTGAGGGTCTTCCATAACATGTCTACTCACACATTAACAGGGGCGGACGGCCCTTCTTAAGGCCAAAAATGGCTTGCCAAGAAACCCAGCAACGGACAAAATCAATGCCTGGTCAAACAGTTGGCCAGAAAGGCCCGAGCGTTGAAAGCTTGTGGTGACATATTGACCGCTCCTTGCATGAGTCTTGGAGGGAAGGATGTGCATCGGTCAAGCCGGTGAAGCACGGTAACCCGGCAGAGGATTATCGCCAGATGGAGATGTATCTTGGAATAGAACCAAGTTTGATTATAATCTTTGGGATGGCTATGATGGACCTAGCGAGGGGAAAGCTGAAGTCTTTTCTCTTCTGAATGAAACCCCGCCAAGTAAGATTGGGCCCATCCGTAAAGTCAGTACGGCGGTTTAAATCAGAAGAAAATATATGAACAGGTCGGACTGTGGCTCTTCTTCCAGGTAGGCTCACAAAAAACACTTGAAAATTGCAAAATTGGACACGAAATTGAGGCACAAAGATCTTGACAGAGGGTGAAGCTGGAAGATGAAGCAAGTAACGGAAATTTTTGACCGGGAGGGATGCCTGAAAATAGACTCAGTATGGATCACTCTCCCCCAAAAAAACGACACTTCCCCATGGCTGGGCCAGGAGGATTTTCTGGACGGGGGGCTTCCAGTGGAGGATTCCTTTTCGCTAAAGCGCCGGTTGAAAACAAAACACATTAAGTTATTCTTGGTAAACCGGGATGGAAAGCTCAGTTACAGGAATAAAAGGATTTGGCCATTTAAACGAAACCTGGAAAAGATTTGTAACGGTTAACGGTTCATTGGTAATAAGCAGAAGTGTGAAGCATGAAAAATGTTTAAACCGGACAAGTGACGTATAAAGTACAAAGACGAGCATTGGCGATTTTAAAAGGGGACAATAATGGACCTGCAGGTTAGTTACTATTGAGGTTTTTTAAACCGACATACATGGATATTTGAAGCATTAGAAATGAAGGGTCGGAAAATGGCTAAGTGGTGAAAAAAAGGTTTCACAGATTGGTGGAGAATTTGGAATCTACAGCAGTTCTAGAAATGAAGAAAAATTCTAATTAAAGTAGCCGCAGCAGGACCGTTCATGGTTCAGATGAGATCTCATGATGGAGGGGAGGCGTTAAGAATGAAAAATGAGTGCTAAAACTGGCTTAGGTCGCAACGCTTGGTACTATTAATAGATCAAAAACGAATGGAAACCCTAATGGGATATAGGGAAAGGATCACCGAAAAAGTTTCGACAGCCGAAAAAGTTTCGGACAGTGGAAACAGTTCCGCAGAGAGAGGTCACCGGCATGATTTCGGTGAACTGAAAAAGTTTGTTTCAGGGATAACCATTAAGTCAAATGGTTTCGGCACATGCCTGTAATTCTGGAGGATACCAGAATCATTCTGGAAACTTCTGGGAATTTTCTGGAAAAACCGGAATGTTTCCGGCTGCCGGAACCGCTTCAGATGCTTTTTCGCGATAAAATCACTAAACTGGAATTGTTCCAAGCGCATTGAAAATTATTTTAGTGGGTACTGGAAATGTTCTAAGCCCACATAAATATTTCAGTTCGAACGGACTGCTGAAAATGTGTCGTGAATATGAAAGTGCTTTTGGGAATTTTATGGAAAGCACCTTTTTGGAAATTCCAAAGGCCTTCTAGAAGGGAAGGGGGCATGGCACCTCATGGGGGGGTCCCCCCCCAAGGTGGCCGCGCAAGGTGGAGCACCATGGTGCTCCACATGCACTCCCATATGGCATATTCCCCTTTGGAAGGGATATTCAAGGCACTTTGGGGTTTTTGTTGACATTTTACCCCTGGGAAGCCTATTATAGGAGTGATCTTGGCAGCCATTTCCCCATCCTTAGCTTCTCACACAAGCCATGCATGATCTGGCTCTCTCTCTCCTCCCAGCGAAATATTTCGTATGAGCCGAAAAGGCTGTCTGGGTTCCGGTGGTAACTAGTTCTGGACGGCGAGCCCTGCCGGATAATGACACCGTATGTGTGCAACTCTGTAAGAGTTCTATGTTTCGATCTAGTGTCCCGAGGGGCTGTTCTAGAAGTGCCTCCCGAAGGGCTGTTCCAGTGACGTCAGTTCTGTAGTCCTCCCGAAGGGCTTGTCCGAGTGACCGTCTGGTTTCGAAGGTCCTCCAAGGGCTGTCCGCGACACGTCCGGGGACTGTTCGACCGCCTCCCGAAGGGCTTCCTGGGTGCGGATGAGGGTATACATCCTCGCGGTGGGAGGTTGTAAATCCTAGCTGCTGGGATCTGCACCGCCGATCGTCATCGACTCTACTTCCGCTGCGCTTCGAGTCCGGTAACGAAAATGATCAAACCTTGTATTGCAGTCTCATATTGGTCCTGGGCTGGTGCGTAGGTCGAAATTTTTTGTTTTCTGCTGCGTTAACCTACACCCCCCCCCCCCCGTTTTGGATGCGCCGCGCCGGAGGACCTCGCCGCCCGGTGCTAACCCGGATCGCCATCGCCGGACCTTCTCTCGTCTCTCCCTGAGCTACTGCCACTCCCCTACAGCTACCCTCGTGAGGCCTCCCTCCTTCTCCTCTTCCCGCGCCCCGCCGCGCGCACTGATGGCCGTGCTTGCCGCGCGCTACTCGCGCTACACCCGCTGTCACGCCCCGGCCGCACTCACCCCCTTCGTCGCAGCTTCGCATCCACTGCCACTGCCTGCGCTCGCCCCGCCTGCTCTTGCGGCTACCCCCTGCCCGCACGCGCCCCCCCCCGAACGGCGCACCGCGTCGCCCCGCTTCGCCCAGCGCCCGTGGTCCTCTCCCGCCTCGCTCCACTCGCGGCACCCCCTGTCGCCGCCCCCCGTGCAGCCGACCCCTCACCGCGAACCGCCCTGGCCGCCCTCCATGGCACCGGGCCCGCCTCTTCCTCCTCCTCCCGCCGCCCGTGCTTGCGCCCCTCGCGCGCTCCGAGTTCGCCGTGACGGCTAGCGCCCCGCGCCGTAACCGTCGCCCCCTGTGCCCGTCATGGCCCAGGCCATGACAGCCGGGCCCCGCCCCAGGAAAATTAGAAAAAATAAATTAAAATAAAAATATTAATCAATTACTTAGTCAATTCTGTTTAAGTTAAACTACTCTACTAAACATAGTTACCTAATAACTAATTAAACTATTAATATAGTTGAGGTTAATGTACAATGACAGTGTGACACACACGTCAGATTGACCCGTCAACGCACTGTTGAACTGCTGATGTCAGGCTGACATCATCATGACATCAGCCCGCACTAATCTGGATAATGGTTGTTTTTTGATAATTTAAATAATTCAGAATATTGTTTAAACTTTGTAAAAATCATATAAAATAAACCGTGCTCAGCTCGAAAACTTTGTACATGAAGTTGCTCAAACAACGAGACGAATCCGATATCGCGGTCCGTTTGTCCGTCACACGTCTCTAACTACCTGAACATGGGACTTTCCCCTCCGGTCACCTGTTCATACATTTGTCCGGAACCGGAATCTTTCCCGGATGAATTCCCCCTTCCCAGTATCACCCCGGCACTGCGTTAGATCACCTCTGTCAACCGCGTATTACCATGTTATGCTTTGTGATGCACTGTTTGGGCTCTGTATTTATTGTTTCCTCCTCCTCCTCCTTCTCTCTCGTAGACCCCGACTCGTCCTCGCGAACCGACGCAGCTCCGGAGACCGACGACACCATTGACGACCTTTGCCCTTGCCGCCGAGCAACCAGGCAAGCCCCCCTTTTGATCATCCTGATATCGCCCATTCTATTTTCTCATGCTTGCATTAGATTGCTGCTGCTGACTGCTTTACCTATTCGGATGCATGCCTGTTTATTGTACCTGTAGTTATAATTACCTGCATAACCTAGACTGCTTAGTATAGGCTGGGTAAAACCTATCAGTGACCCCACCTTATCCGACTGTCCCGCTGGATTATCCGAAGACCCGATCAACGGGATGAAGACTAGACCCCGGCACCGCACATCACCCCCCTTCGTTGTAACGACGACACTGCAGCGTTACTATCGGTGCCGAGGGTGGTACCTGCGTGTACACTACTTATGATAACTCTGTAGAGTCCTATTCGGTCGTGGTCTCGGGCTGATTCCTCCTTCACCACTTCCGATAAACGACGCTGTCGTACAACACCTCAATGTGAACCCCATCGAGGGTGATCCTCCGAGTTGCACCTTGACGGATACAATCGATTAGGACTCCAACGAGGGTGTTACCTCGGATTCCTTGAGTTATGGACACACAGATACTTGGACTTTACACTGTTACTTGAAAGGCAGTCACCCTGAGGGGTACCCGCCGTGTGATGATACGGGTTGCCTGTATGGTCCCGAGTGATGAATACGAGAGGGCCGGGCTCCTAGCCCTTGCAGCAAGTCCTTGAGACGGGGCTACGGGGTCACATCTTTCGTGAGTCTCTGCTCGTTACCGCAAGCCCTATGTCCACTAGATTTGGATATTGATCCGAGCAGGCCTCATGGTCTATACACTAACCATCACTGGTCATAGTATTGGGCGTTCTGCTCGTAGCATCACCGAAAAGCTCTGTCAGACGTCCAGTTCAGCATGGCGGCACGGTCGGATCGTGGTCGGCCACCCGAGGTGATGCTGGTATCCACCCTGTCGCAATGACCCGGAGGGTGAGGGGCGATAGCCAAGACCCCCTTGCGTTAGGATGTGACACGGTAGGGACCTCTCTGCTGAGCTGTAGGTAGGTGCGATGTAGTCATTTGGTTGCCGAGGCCGGGCATGAACCCGGAAAGTGTGTCCGGCCGGAGTTAATCGAGCGTGTTGGGTAAGTTGGTGCACCCCTGCAGGGAAGAACACATCTATCGATGCCGGTCCTACGGTAAAGAACCTCGGAGTTTGTATCCCCTGATTGATACAATTAGAACTGGATTACTTGGATACTATGACTCTGGGATTGCTTCTCGCAGGGAGTCGAGAAGGGATCTCCGACGAGGTTGATGACTATATGCTCTGGGATTGCTTTCTCGTAGGAGTCGAGAAGGATCTCTGGGTGAGGTTGATATCATTACTGCTACATTATTTGTACTGTCCTACTCCTTACTCTTTTCTATTGCGGCAAGACCGCTGAAGATCTAGTCTTCGTAGGAACTAGCTTCTCTCTATTCTGGCATTTCTGCAGCCCAGTCCACATATCAGCCTCTCTTTGAAAATGTTGCTATGTAGTGTAGATCCTTGGCTTGCGTTCTTCTGAGTACTCACGGTTGCCTTGTTTTCCTTTCTCCCCATATCAGTTTGTCATGCCCAGGACGGAGCCCCCTGAGACAGATGCCCTGTCCCGACTACTACTACTAGACCCCGAGGAGGGATACTACTACAGTTGACTGACGACCAGGAGTAGTTCGGAGGTCCCAGGCAGGAGGCCTGCGCCTTTCGATGTGTAGTGTTTTATTGTTGCCCCGCCTTTCTAAAAGCCCTTCTGTTTCTCTTTTAATATCTTACTCAGATATCTGATGCTTCCGCTACGCTTGTATGCCATCGAGCTATGTATTCGCGGCCTCGAGGCCCTGGCTTCTAATATATAGCTTGTATACTTTATTTATGTTTTAGAGTTGTGTTGTGATATCTTCCCGTGAGTCCTTAGGCTTGATCGTGTGCATTTGCGTGTATGAATTAGTACACGATTGAGCCGAGGGCGTCACAGTGCCGTTAGTGCGTTTAGTGGATTACTATGGCGGCGCTAGGTAAAGCTCACCACTGCTAGCCTTTACCACTGGGGGCGCGCGCCCACCACTGATGCCATGTTAGCAGTGGCGGGAGGTCATTGGCGGGCGGCCCAGAGGGCCCTGCCGCATTGCAGGCTTTTCACGCCCTCCCCCAGTAGCCATTCCTGCAATAGTGGTAGTAGGAGCACTGTTCGAGGTTTGTGGGTATGGACTCACGTTGAACGCTTCCTGGTGGAATTTCCATGCATGCCCTTTCGTTCATTAATAAACAGATGACCTACCCTGAACAAATCATATTTGGCTATGATACTTTCCTACGTGGGCTCCTCTTTTTTTGAGAAACTTTCGATCTATTCTTCAACTGTTCAAGGTAGTATAAAAAACACCCAGAAGTAAAATTAAACCCAGGTCCGTAGACCACCTAGCGACGACTAAAGAACTGGAGCGACGAAGGCGCACCGCCGTCATCGCCCCCCTCACCGGGGCCGGGCAAACCTGTTGTAGTAGACAGTCGGGAAGGTCGTCATGCTAAGGCCCCAGAGGACCGGCGCACCAAAACAGCAACCGCCGTCGATGAAGAGAAGTGGAGATCGGAAGGATACACATGTAGACACGCAAACGTAGACGAAGCAAGATCGGATCCAAGCGGATCCCCGAAGACAAACGCCGACCGAATCCACGAGATCCGCTGGAACAACCCCCACACCCCTGTGACGAGCTACAAGCATCATCGAGACGGGACTAGGCAGGAGAACCTTATCCATCTTCAGGGAGCCGCCGCCGTATCATCTTCCTAACAGGACACCAACCTATCAAAACTCAAAGAAACGCCTAAAAAATGGAGCCCTCCCGCGGCAGGACCGGGATCCACTGTGCCTCCATGCCAAGGCCACTGGAGAATATCATACGGGAACCAACATTCGGTGAAAACCAGTGAAAACCACACGAAAACGATGTTTCTAAAGTTTCGAAAAAAATCTAAAAAAAATATGGATGTAAGAGGGTGATGTTCTATTGCCATGCAAAATTTCAAGTTCAAACAGATTACGAGATGTGAGCTATATTCATTGCTGAATTTATCTTTTTAATAGCTCGCATCCCGTATGTGTTTTACTTGAAATTTTATGTGAGAATAAAGCATCATCCCTTAACATCCCACTTTTTTTTCAGATTTTTTAAACTTTCAAATGTGGTTTCCACGAACTTTCATACGGAAACCACATTCGAGGAAACCGATGATAACCACAGCGAAAACGATGTTTTATAATACTACCAGTCCGTTCTTTTATATAAGATGTATTTGTTTTTTCAAAGTCAAACGAGTGCTTTTTGACGACGAGTTTTTTAGAAAAAATATATCAATATTCACAATCGGAAATTTATATCATTTGATCCATCATGAAAGTAGTTTCATATTTTATCTATTTAGTATTGCATATGTTTTTATTTTATTCTATAACCTTTGGTTAACATGCAAATGGTTGACTTGCACCGAAAATCAATACACCTTATATTCTGAAACGGAAGGAGTAGTTTTTGAAAAATTCTCAAAAAAAATGGGGACGAGCTGCCAGCGGCTGCCGGCGGGCGGCAGCGAAAACCAAGCTGGGTGGCCTGTGCGTTACGTACGTGCCCTCCTCAACCTATTACATAACAGTAGTCTAATTAATTGTGTAGATCTAAAGATTATATAGAGACCTGCTACGAGAAACCTAGCTGTTTGCTTTCCTTGCAAGAAACGCCAAGCGTAAGTGATACTTTGCACGTGTCTGGTAACAGAGGAAACCGTCCCCGTTGGTCCTATGCATATGATGCCAACCGGCATTACGATTTTCGTTTGAGCTCGTATCGAGCATTGTTTGTCGCTGACGCATAATTTGCCGTTCCGACAAGAGTCAGAAAAGGTATGATTGAACGTCACAATCAACTGTTCATGAATAATAAGATTTTTTTTTTAGAAGTGGAGGATAATCCCGGCCTCTGCATCATTGCAATGCACGCCCTCTAGTCTCTGAACCCGAATGTCTAATTATACCCCAAACACTTATGATTCAAAATTAATACAGCATGTGCACATAATATAGCATAAACTTTTGTTTGGTTTGAACCCAGCTTCCCCTTCCATTCAAGAACAGAAACACAGTCCAATGGTCATACATTAAAGGGAGAAAACCAACTTTAAAAAAAAGGGAGAAACCACATTATTTGGTCCTTTAATTTGATGGGTCTGTCTATTCTCATCTAGATGTGAAATATATCTCACATCTAAGTAACACATTTTTTTATTGGCCACTTTTGTTTGTTTTGTTGTTTTTTTCCTTTTTTGTTTCTCTCGGGCTGTTTGTTTGTCTCAGCTTTTTTGTTAGGTTGTGCAGCTGCTAGGAATGTGTTTGACTGTCCACGCGGCGCATCGATGGTGGATAGTGCAACGTACAAAATTCCAAAAAAAAAAAAGGAAATGTGACACTCACAATCGAACAAAGACCTCTGACAAGGCACTCTGTAGTTAGCCACTAGTCTATAGCATTTTAGTTACTTCTTGCCATCGTGAAACACTAAAGACTATCCATCCGCCGCAGATTGACAATTCAAAAATTCGAACATTTATGAAATTGTGATTTTTATTCAGTCGTCGAACAATTTCAAAATGAGATATTTTTTGCAAAAAAGAGAACAAATTTTTAAATTGAGAAACATTTTTTTAGAAATAAGAATTTTTTTTTGCAACTTTCAAACATTTTAAAAAATGTGATTTTTTTAAAAAAATGGTACACTTTTCAACAGTTTTTCAAATTGCAAACAATTTTGGAAACATGAAATTGTTTCAAACTTTTTTATAACTTGTGAACAATTTTGAAAAACATGAATGCATTTTTAGAATTTCCAAAAAAAAATTGATTAGACCACGAACATTCTGGAAACTTGAACAAATTTATGAATTTGGAACATTTTGTAAACTTCTAAATTTATGAAAATCAAAAAAAGAAAATAAGAAATAAAATGACAAAAGAGATCACACTTTTGAAAAATAGTAAACTAAAAAGAAAGGAAAACCAGTGCAGACAAAATATAAAAAAAAAGAAAAAAAACATGAAGAAAAAAGTATCCTAACTACTTGGTCAACTCGTCTGCGTTTGCTCGCTGTCGAGATAGGCTTGCAACGTGGATAGAAAAGGTCATACCCCTATTGCGAGTTGACGGTGGACTCAGAATTGGATTAAAAAAAGGCCGAGCCCCAGTTGCGAGTTGTGTTGGACTTGCAACTATTACAAAAAAAACACGTTGTCCACCGTTGCGAGTGGATGATGGACTTGCAACAACTGGAACAAAAAAAGGTCGGGGCCTAGTTACGAGTCGAGGGGACTTGCAACTTCTGACAAGAAAGGTCCGACCTCAGTTGCGTGTCGAGGTTTGGACTTGCAGTTGGAACTTGAGTAAGAACCTCGCCCAAGTTGCCACAGTCGATGGTCGATTGCAACTCTGACAAGAAAGTTGGTCCCAGTTGCGAGTCAGGGTGACTTGCAATTGGGACAAAAAAGGCCAGACCCCTAGTTGTGAGTGGGAGGAGTGGACTTGCCTAAGACAAAAAAAGGTTGGTCCCAGTTGCGAGCCGATGGAGGACTTGCACGGGGACAAAAAGGCCGGACCTAGTTGCAAGTCGAGGGTAAGACTTGCAACTATGACAAAAAAAATGCCGGGTCCAGTTACAAGTCGAGAGTGGGATTACAACTGGGGGAAAAAAGATCGGATCCCCAATTGCGAGTCCAGGGTGGACTGTGACCCCTTCCGATCAATGATCAACATCGGAGCCGTGGACACCCATATTGACCCCTATACCCACACGAATGAATATTCGAGTGAACCTCCAGTTGCCGTGTGCTATTCCTGTTGCTTCGTGATATGTTACAAATACCCGAGGTGAGACATGTTGGCATTCCCGTGGATCAACACTTGTCCACTATGCTAGTTACCTCGTTACCGGTATTGTTCTCTTTTCTCGTTACCATGTTCCGGCATCCCCGTGATCAAATCACAAAGTGTCTGGCCAGACGATGATGGATACCGTAACACCGAGAGGGCCCAGAGATATCTCTCCATCGCCGGAGGAGCAAATCCCAATCTTGAGCTATCAAGTTACTTGACACACTTTTCCATGAACCCGTAAGCCGCCGTAATAGCCACCCATTTACGGATGACGTTTAACAAACCCCAAAGTTCATGAAGCGAGCATGAAGAAACTCGATACTCTCATGGTCTAAGGAATCATGCAAACATTAACCATCTCTGTGTTATTAACCATTAACTTGTGACGAAAGAACCTCATAGCATAACATCAATCGGGTCGATTCAACACAAATGTTCTGTTAACATTGTGCCCTCAAAATTGCTGGCATAGTCATGCCCATGATCAGGAAAACAGGATCATCATGCAATACTTGAGCCAGTCATAGAGGCTTGACTAGGAATACATTTTATCATTTATTATTCCACACGTGCATATGAGTCTTCCTCCGAGCCTCGTTTTATTTGCAGACTCGAGAACCATAGCAGTTATAGCATGGAACGTAAACCTAATTATGAACAGGGAGATAATCAATAACATTTATTATTTCCTCTAGGGCATATCTCCTACAGACTCCCACTTGCACTAGAGTCAATAATCTAGTTAATGCTAATGCACTTTACACCTGTGGCACACCGGTGTAAATATGCTTCGCTTGTGGTATAGCCTGAATGTCCAACGGATCTGACGACTTCAGCTCCGTGTGTATCTTTGCGTATCCTCGCGTTTTTACGCTTTCACAAAATTCATATTTTGTGTGGACTTGGCTTTGTATGTATGTGAATCACAGGTCGAACCTGGATTCCTTAGACTGAGTTATGGAGCAACTACCTGTAGTAGTGTCCCATTGACAAAAGCCATCTTGGAACCATACTAAGTTCATGAATGAACTATATGATTCAACATCTTCTTTGTCGCTTTTAAAAGCGGCAACATACTTTGCCTCTGTTATAGAATTCGCCACAGTAACTTGTTTGGAACAATTTCCAACTACCGTGCCACCATATTGTGTATTGCACAAAACCCTCAATTTAAATCGAAAATCGCATGGAGAAATGATGAAGACTGTATCGATGTAACCTTTTACAACGAACTCTTCATGATCTTCACTTGCGAGAAAACATGTCATCAGTGCTACAATAGTACTCAATGACCCTTTTTCACTGTTGTCCCATGATCAGTACTTTGATCACTTTGGTATCTATACTCGTAACAACTTTGGAGTATTGGACATATCTGGTTGTTTTACATACCATGGAATGCATGATTAATCCAAACACGAAGGTGTGTGGAATCTCCATCATGTATTTTGCTCATCAGTGTTTTTGGGACACCGAGTCTTGCAAAAACTCTTTCCATGTGACTTCGGCAAGAATCACTCCTTGGCGTTTTAAATGCTAAAAAGTTTTAGCATCTTGTCAATATGTATCTTTGCTCAGCCCCATTAGGTAAATCTATCTCCATAGATCATCATGCCTAATATAAAGGCTATTTAGCCCAAGCACTTCATCGAAAAACTATTTTCAAATGAAGTACTAATTCGTGTCAAGAAATTTATTTCCAATTAACAATGTGTCAAGCACACAACGGTTTTTAGAAATTTTGTTATGCTCCCACTTACTTTCTTGAATCATAAGCATCTTCGTTACCCATTGATGAAGTCAAAACCTTTTTGACCATTTCATCAAAGCGAAGATTCCAACTCCATTTTGCTCTCTTCTGTCCATTGCTGGAACTCTGAAGTATGCACATTCACTAGCATCCTCTGGATCGACAAAATACTTTGGACTGTATCACTCACAAGTCCTAGGTTGCATTTCCATCTTATGGAAATCCTTTTGGCATCCATGTTTCATATCTCATGACTGAAATATGTATTAATTGCTAGTTCAACCCGAACCGACTTTAAGCATCGCTACGGTGAAACAATCTCATCGTAGTCAACTCCTTGAACTTGTATATTGCAACAAGTCGAGCTTTATGGATAAAACATTTTTATCCGTATCAGTTTTAAGTTCCATAAATATTCGTCAGACTCTAAGTCTTCCGAAAGGTGTATGAAGGTTTTAATCTTGAATCACTTATATGGAAACTATCTCGGATTGTATTGGCATTTAGCCAATTCCGGAGTCAGGGCCCATCAACGCTTCCTTGTGTATCGTAGGTATACTGTTGTCTAACAACAATATCTCGTTTGCGCACCTGAGAGGTTTGCACGAGCCTTGCCTACGTGGTTCAGCTGCAAGTTCGACTGAAGTCCATACATTTTATTGTAGAGACTTCCGTATCAGTCGCAGTTGGAAACTCCGGAATCACTTCCAAGGTTCCTTTCCTTTGACCTGATGACGAAGATACTGGTTATCTCGTCGAGTTGCACTGTCCTCCCACTCACCTTTTGCAAGAACAATTCTCTTTAAAAGCATACCGTTCTTTGTGGCAAACCTATTTGCCTCGGTATAGTGAGGGAGGAATACCCAATGACTTGGGATAACCTACAAAGTAGCACTTGTCTGATTTGGAATAGGTTTGTAACCTTTTACACAAGCCCCATATTCCAAATGTTAAGAAAAGATATAACATGGTTGGGCGTACCATACCATGGTGTCATTTCAACAGACCTGATGGAGCTCTTTTCAGTGTAAAAGCCGTAGTCTCTAAAGCATCACCTTTTAAAAGGGATAATGGCAAATTTATTTATGTCATCTTTGATCTTACCATGTCATAAATGGTTCGATTACATCTTCACGGACTTTCCACTCACAGTGGTGTTCCGGGTGGTGTAAGTTATGAAACTCTTTTCACAACTCATCAAACATTCGCTAAACTTGTAACTCAAATATTTCTTTCTGCAATCGAATTGTAGAAACATAATTTTCTTGTTACAATAACTTCTACTTTATTTTGAAAACCTTTCAAATGATTTCAAAAGATCCAGACTTACGTCTCATCAAGTAAATATCCATATATCTACTTGAGTCATTTCTGAAGATAGATAAATCCACTACTTGCAACAACATTTATCGGACTACATACATCAAAATGTATGATCACCAATAAGTTCTTTGCTCGTTCCTTATTGCCTGTGAACGGTATTTCAGTCACTTCACTTTTCGGAGGAAAGTTGCAAGTGTCAGGTGATTCAAAATCAAACGACTTCAAAAATCCATCATAATGGAATTTTCCATGCGGGTTTCTCCAATGTGACCAAATGCAGTGCCACACTTGTGTGGTATTCTTTTAGTCTTATGACATTTAGCGTCAGTGTTATGGATGTATCATATTACCATCAATATTCATAACATACGTCCCATCGATGATGGAAGTATGGCCCTCATGTTATTCATAATACTGAACAACAATTGTTCTTCTATGAACAATTCTTTTGCAACAACCATTGTGCAAAGGCCTAGAGTGTATGAAACTCTAAAATGAATTATGAAAATAAATCCAGAGGTAATATATTATTATCATTATTCATAACATGCATCTCATTCTCAATGAAAGTATGGCCCTTATGTTATTCATAACATCGAACATAAAAAGTTCTCTTATGAACAAACTTCTTGCAAGATACCTTATGCAATGGGCTAGAGTTTGTGAAACTCCAAACGAATTATAAAAATAAATACAGACGGTAATACACCGATGGAAGGTATAGTAACATTTACTATGTTCCCCGTGTATACCTAAAACTCATTTCTGGCTAGTCTTTCAGGCCATAGTAGTTCTTACATCGAGTTGCAACAGAAAGCAATCGAGCGGGTATCTTTGTGATTAACTCACAATACCCAAGAATCAGTGATTAACAATTTAATCATAATTCCCAAGGACTATATCTTTGACCAGCCTTCTATACATCAAAAACTTGTATGACATTCATACATGAGCTGGATATTCCAGTCTTCTTTCTTTTTGCCTTTATACTTCTAACAGTTTAACTTTTAGTATTTCTCCTACTTCCAGAAGAAGCACCCAACTTAAGAGTGGCGTTAGCCCCGGACTTCCTAGGCGTGAAAGTTTCACTAACACCCTTCGGACACTTCCTTTCTCTTTAAGTTGTTGTTTTCTTCACCTTTCATCATATGACAGGCGTTCTTCTGGATCCCTCTCTTATCAGTCTAATGCATAGTAAACACCTTTACTAATAGTTTGCAAACAAACATTGCTTTGGATATCTCATATCTTTTAGCCTTTGTCTGTCTCTGAAAATGATTTTCAGATTCCATGAATATCACATAACTATCCAAACTTTCAAAGTTCGGGTCTCATGGAAGCAAATGTATTGCACTTGACTGAAAACGGAATTCTAGCTTTTTGGATCGAAGGACGAGAGTCACATGATCCATAGCATAAGCGAGAGAATACCGAAAGTATGCGATAGGACAAAGTCCTTCTCGGCACTCTTGAGGACAATCCTCACATTACGTTACCAACCGTAAAGTTTTAACCAGATATTTAACAGCTATTCAATTTTAATAGGGAAGGTGGAAACGCGAGCCATAATTCTACAACTATTATGCATATAACACTTAGACAGTGTTCACAATTAATTGCACTGAGAATTAAACAAGATAATTCTACAGTGCGCTCCCACACAAATCAATATCTCTCATAATTGATTGTGAGTGATTCAAGATCCGCATTTCAATTCAACGCCATTGATGGTAGCATCACTGATGACGAAAATCTCAATCGGTAGGCAAACTTGCCAATCACATCTCTATGTGACTCGTGTTCATCTTTCGATGCGTGTGTTCCGAGCTCATGACTTTCATGCCTGAACTTCAAGACAACCAAGTGATCTCGCTGCGAGGTCTCAACTCACCCGCCTCACACATCGCTAATCGTTCGTACCCATGGTAGCATGTGATACCCCGAAAAGTTAGGTGCCGTGATGGTGCTACACTTGGGAGAACACTAACTACTTGATATTTTTGTGAGAGATCACCCTAATAAAAGCGACTACCGCGCAATCAAGAAGGGTGCATCATAAGGGATAAACATCTCAGGCAATTCATAATAGCATGATATGGTATAGCCCTTTCTGACGGAGAAGTCTTGTATTTCTTCGTCTTCGGCATTCGCGTCGGTGTTCACCTTCACGAAGATTGCAACCACCTTGTCGATGCACCAGATAATATTGCTATCTCTATAGCTAATAAAATAATGCATTACTTAAGGTTGACACGCAGGTCAATAAAGTGACAATCATATGGCTCCAGCCATCATGCCGAATCATGACACGCAGGTCATGTTAATCAATTTACATCATATAGTCATCTCATACATAATCAAATTATTATGAGCACTGCTATACCACATCATATGCACATGCAAACCCTCCTGCAAAACCAAGTTAGACGTCTCTAATTGGTTCATGCAAAAACTTGTTTTACGTGGCTTCTAAGGTTTCGAAACAAACCGAAGCTACCAACGTCCATCATCAAGTATGATAATTCAAGCCGCTAGATTAACTTTCCAGGGTGTATGAAAACCGAGATAATAAAATCTCAAGCCCCATACTAAACTTCATCATACGCATGACCCCCGTGCAGATCATATCTGCATTGCCCTTTCGTCTGCGAAATTTCATCTTTCTTTTTAACTACGGTGGAATTCAATGAACTGTTAGCACTTCGTTGATCAATCAGGATCGCGGATTGCCAGAACATTGAAACTCCACCATGCTGTTATCAAGATCAGAAATATGCAAATTCCAGGGAAGCAACAAGAACCTCGGGTAACAGATTTCATCTGCTACCCGCACAAATAATTTTCAGTAATAGAACTCATCTACTACCTAATTATATTGTGCAACACCCATACATCTCCATGTATTCTAGATCGCAACCTGCATCTACGCATAGCACGGCTCATGATGCCACTGTAGGGTAACGCAGCAGAAAACAAAAAATTTCCGACCTACGCACCAGCCCAGGACCACTATGGAGACTGCATACAAGGTTTGATCATTTTCGTTACCGACTCGAAGCGCAGCGGAAGTAGAGTCGATGACGATCGGCGGTGCAGATCCCCGCAGCTAGGATTTACAACCTCCCAACCACGAGGATGTATACCCTCATCCGCACCCAGGACAGCCCTTCGGGAGGCGGTCGAACAGTCCCCCGGACGGTGTCGCGGACAGCCCTTCGGGAGGACCTTCGAAACTCAGACGGTCACTCGGACAGCCCTTCGGGAGGACTCACAGAACTCGGACCGTCACTTGGACAGCCCTTCGGGAGGCACTCTCGAACAGCCCCTCGGGCACTAAGATCGAAACTACGACCTCTCTACAGAGTTGCACACATACGGTGTCATCTATCCGGCAGGGCTTCGCCGTCCAGAACTAGTTCCCACCGGAACCCAGACAGCCTTTCGGCTCTACGAAACTATTTCGCTGGGAGGGAGAGAGAATGCCAGATCATGCATGGCTTGTGTGAGAGCTAAGGATGGGGAAATGGCTGCCAAGATCACTCCTATAGATAGGACTAGCCAAGGGGTAAATTGTCACACAAAAACCCCAAAGTGCCCTTGGAATATCCCTTTCCAAAGGGAATATGCCATATGGGAGTGCCATGTGGAGCACCATGGTGCTCCACCTCCTTGGCCGGCCACCCTTGGGGGGGGACCCCCCCATGAGGTGCCATGCCCTCCTTCCCCTTCTAGAAGGCCCTTTTGGAATTTCCAAAAGGTGCTTTCCATAAAATTCCCAAAAAGCACTTTCACTATTCCACGACGACATTCACGTCGTTCGAACTGAAAATATTTATGTGGGCTTAGAACATTTCCAGTACCCACTAAAATAATTTTCAATGCGTTCGGAACAATTCCAGTTTTGTGATTTCATCTGCAAAAGCATCTGAAGCGGTTCCGGCAGCCCCGGAACATTTCCGGTTTTTTCTTCCGAAAATTCCAGAAGTTTCCGAATGATTCTGGTATCCTCCAAGAATTATCAGGCATGTGCCGAAACCATTTTGACTTAATGGTATCCCCTGAAACAACTTTTCAGTTTCACCGAAACTCATCCGGTGACCTCTCTCTGCGGAACTTTTCCACTGTCGAAACTTTTTCGGTGTTCCGAAACTTTTTCGGTGATTTTCTCTCAGACTCCCTGTTAGTATTCAGCAGATAGATGACCCTTAAGGTGTGACCCTATAGGTTCGGTGAAGTATAGACATGACACGGAACCCCTTCCGATCAATGATCACATCGGAGCCGTGGACACCCATATTGACCCCTATACCCACACGAATGAATATTCGAGTGAACCTCAGTTGCCGTGTGCTATTCCTGTTGCTTCGTGATATGTTACAAATACCGAGGTGAGACATGTTGGCATTCCCGTGGATCAACACTTGTCCACTATGCTAGTTACCTCGTTACCGGTATTGTTCTTTTTTCTCGTTACCATGTTCCGGCATCCCCGTGATCAAATCAACGGTCTGGCCAGACGATGATGGATACCGTAACACCGAGAGGGCCCAGAGATATCTCTCCATCGCCGGAGGAGCAAACCCAATCTTGAGCTATCAAGTTACTGACACACTTTTCATGAACCCGTAAGCCGCCGTAATAGCCACCCATTTACGGATGACGTTTAACAAACCCAAAGTTCTGAAGCAAGCATGAAAGAAACTCGATACTCTCATGGTCTAAGGAATCCTGCAAACATTAACCATCTCTGTGTTATTAACCATTAACTTGTGACGAAAGAACCTCATAGCATAACATCAATCGGGTCGATCAACACAAATGTTCTGTTAACATTGTGCCCTCAAAATTGTGGCATAGTCATGCCCATGATCAGGAAAACAGGATCATCATGCAATACTTGAGCCAGTCATAGAGGTTGACTAGGAATACATTTTATCATTTATTATTCCACACGTGCATATGAGTTTCCTCGAGCCTCGTTTTATTTGCAGACTCGAGAACCATAGCAGTTATAGCATGGAACGTAAACCTAATTATGAACAGGGAGATAATCAATAACATTTATTATTGCCTCTAGGGCATATCTCCTACAGGGGGGAGAAGGGAGGAGCGGGATGTGGGGGGGGGGGGGGCGAGTGGGGAGGGAACCGCTGGGTTCGGTCGCCCACGGGGATAAGAGGAGCGATGGGGGTCCGCCGGCTGGGCCGGCCTGGCGGCACAGAGGCCAGCTAGGCCGAGGCCCAGCGGGTATAAGTATTGGGTATAAACCGCCCAGGAGGGGCCGGGTTATGCTCATAGTGATTTACCTGTATTGAAGCCCATGAAGACATAGAAGATGGCGACTTATGAAGGAGACTTAATAAGAAGGCCCAAAGCCCAAAGGCGAGTTAGGGCCCATAGATGTAAACCGCCATAAGTATATGACTTGTATTGTAAGATAGGAAAGAGTGGATACCGAGCCGGACACGTTTATGAGCCGGCCGGGATTCAGTGAACCGCCGGGCGTCAACCTGTGTATATAAAGGGACGACCCGGCGGTGGTTTAGGGGAGGTAAAAAACAATCGGGAACTAGGTCAAGCGTATTCGCTCCCTGGTAATCGAAACCCTAGCAATACAACACAAAGCAGGAGTAGGGTTTTACCTCATTGAGAGGGGCCGAACCTGGGTAAACTCTCTGTATCCTTTGTCCCGTTTAAACCCCTTCAAGTTAACCTAGTTGCGATGGCTCCACGGCTAAGTCCTTCCGCTAGGACATCTGCCGTGTCAAGTTCACGACAGTTGGCGCCCACCGTGGGGCCAGCGCACGGTGGTTTCGAGTTCTTGAAGGGCAACTTCGAAGGGATCAAGGGATACACTGTGGGCCGGATGACCAAGAGTCGTCGCGGCAAGCTCTACATCGACGACGAAGGCTGGGGCCCCGAGGCCGGCTCAATTGAGTACGGGTACCGGGTCCCCTTCGGTGGAATTCACGTCTTCATTGGCAAGATCGGCGAACCGGGCCCTGAGCCGGACACCTGCACCGACATCATCGAGACGGGCTCAGCGTGCAAAACCCGCCCGAGTTCAGCCCGCCATGAGTCGTGCCTTTGTGGGATTCATCAATGGTGCGGGATCTGAGGATCAATCGGTATTTGACGGTGAGACAGTTGTCTACTCTGATGGCGAGTCATCCACCGGTGAAACCGAGTCATTGTATCAACTGCAAGACGGTCGGCTTGGGGGCTGTTCCGATGGCGATAGTATTCCGGACCCCTACGAGCCGCCGAACCGGGTTGCAATCTTCATGGCCGGTACGCAGCCAGTGCAGCACTCTTCAACTGCAGCGGCATTGATTTCCGGGTCAGCAGCGGCGACGGCAGCCAGGTCAGGAGGCCCTGCGCGCCCGCCGGCTCAAGTCTTGTCCGGGTTACTAGACGCCTTGGCAACACTGCTGACGACGAAGGTTAACCCGGGTAATCAAGATCAGCATAACGCGGAAGTCGTGAAATTGCGAGATCAGATAGCTCAAGCTAAGGAAGACCTAGCAGCTGAAGATGCCAGGATGGCTGCGAAGCGGGTTATGTTGGATGCGCAGGCGCAGCAGATTCAGTCGGAGTCTTACCGGCTCATGCTAGATCAGAACGCTTCAAACGAAGTCATGAGGAGGAGGCATCAGTCTCGCCTGCCACCGGTTTACGAGGCGAGGAACCTCTTTAACACGCCAGGAGCAGGAACCAGTAACCCGCCAGTGGCGGACCAGGTCGAAACGCCTGGAACGGGAGCGTTGGTTCAGCCGCACACCACGGATCCGCCTCGTCAGAACAATATCCCGCCGCAACACATGCCAACACCACCGGGTCATTACTCTAACCCTTTGGATAACATGATCGCTGCGACGTCACGATTGGCGGCTATCCCGGTTGAAGGCGAGTCTCCAACTGTGGTTGAGATGCGGAGGGCTAGAGAGCTCCTTCAGACAGCAATGGTTCAGGAGCAGGCTTATTCTTACAGTCGAAGCCGGATTCATTCCACCCCTCGCCCAAGCCGGAGTTACAGTAGGCATATTGATGAACCAGCTATGTCAAGCAGTGGGCGGAACCATAACCAGCCTCGTGGGCATAACCCGGCGGGCGGTGGTGCTGATGCTCAGAACGTGGTCGATCAAGGTAGAGCGCGTCGAGAGGCCGAGCTGGCGGCGCAACATGCGTCCCGTCAACCTTCTCCGGTTCGTCCGACAACTTCGGTGGAGCCAGGTGTAACCTTTAGGAATTTGGGCGTGCCATGTTTAGTACCGGCCATACGTAATGAGCGTCTGCCAAAGGATTTTAAGGGTCCTCGCAAGGTGCCTAACTATACAGCAGATTTACCTCCTGAAGCATGGATCGATAGTTATGAGATGGCCATGGAATTGCTAGATGTTAGCGATGCGGCATGTGCTAAATATTTTCCCCTGATGTTGGATGGAACGGCTAGCACTTGGTTGAAGGGGCTCCCTGCCAACTCCATTGGGTCATGGGCCGAGTTAAAGGTCCGGTTTATCCAGAATTTCAAAGATACGTGCAAGCAGCCGATGTCAATTGTGGATCTGGATGCCTGTGTCCAAGAAGAGGGTGAGTCGACAACCCATTGGGTGCGCCAAGTTTCGACCATCTTACATTCATCGGATCGCATCAATGCCGATTCAGCGGTCATAATGTTGGAGAAGAATTGCCGATTTACGCCTCTTAAGCAGAAGTTGGGTCGGCTCAAGCGCCACTGCAATGACATGGGAGAGCTGATGGTGGCTCTGGTTAAGTACGCTGACTCTGATGGTACCAAGGACCCTGAGTCTGATGATGACAAGCCGGGAAAGGGAAAGAAGAGCAGCAGCACCAGAGGATAGCAGCATAATCCGGCGAATCAGGGAGGCAATGGTAAGCGCAAAGCTGATAATAGTTTGGACTTTGTGGCTAACACCAACGCACAGAATAATGGCCAGCGTCGTAAAGGTAAACCGCCCCCACGGGCCGGAGGGTCAGGCTTTAATCTTGAGCAGATGCTAAATCAGCCCTGCCCAAAGCATGGGATGCGAGAAAGACCGTCTGGCCACCTCTGGAAGGATTGCTACATCATGAAAGAGTATAAAAATTAAATCTTTTTCAAGACAATCATGGACCGAGTGGTGGTTCAGGGTCTGGTTCTCATGGGGCGGGTTACGGCGGTGGTGGTTCTAGTTCTGGATTCCAAGGTAATCAGGCCAATCAAGGCAATCAGGGTGGCTACCATCAACAGTCAGGTCAGGGGAATCAGCAGCAGCAATCTGGGTATCAGAGTAACCCAAAGCAGTTGAATAGTGGGCAGTACCACGTCTTCACCACAAATTCATGCAAACGGGATCAGAAGCTTCATAAAAGGGCAGTGAACGCCGTTGAACCGGCGGTTCCCCGTTACTTGCGCTGGTCTGAGCAGCCCATCGTGTGGATTCGGGAAGATCACCCGCCCCGGGTTGATAATCCGGGTCACCTAGCATTGGTGGTTGCACCCCAGGTTGGAGGGTATAAGTTTACCAAGGTACTCATGGATGGAGGGAGCAGCATCAATATCCTTTATTACGAAACTTTCCGTCGCATGGGGTTGACAGATAAAAATCTTAAACCGTCGAATACAGTTTTCCATGGTGTGGTGCCTGGTAAGTTGGCGTACCCTGTTGGTAAGATAGCTCTGGAAGTTGCCTTTGGAGATGATCATGATTCTAGGTCGGAGACATTGACCTTTGAAGTAGTCAAGATTCACAGCCCGTATAACGCTCTGTTTGGACGGCTGGCTTATGCCAAGTTCATGGCGCGGCCCTGTTATGTTTATCTGCAGCTCAAGATGCCGGGTTACAAGGGGACCATCACAGTACATGGGAGCCGGAAGATAGCCTTGGAATGTGAAGAAGGTGATGCGGCTTATGCTGAGTCGGTTTGTGCAACGGAGGAGTTAAAATTTTACAAGGACAATGTTGATCCGGCGGATATGACGTCTTTGAAAAAGCCAACTACAGAGCATGATCCGGTTTTGAAGTTTAAATCGGCAGATGACACTAAGATGGTTGATTTTGTTCCCGGCGATTCATCCGAGCAGTTCAGCATCAGTGCTAATATGGATCCGAAATAGGAAAGCGCGCTCATCGAGTTCATCCGTGAGAACCGGGACATCTTTGCATGGAAACCTTCTGACATGCCAGGTGTACCGAGGGAACTCGCTGAGCACACTCTCAATATTCATTCCAAGTTTAAACTGGTCAAGCAGTTTCTTCATTGTTTCAATGAAGAAAGGCGTAAGGCCATTGGTGAGGAGATAGCCCGGCTCTTGGCGGCTGGGTCTATTGTTGAGGTTTTTCATCCTGAGTGGTTGGCTAACCCGGTGCTGGTACTTAAGAAGAACGGCACTTGGCGCATGTGTGTGGACTACACGGATTTAAACTAGGCTTGTCCGGCTGATCCTTTTGCTCTCCCTCGTATTGATCTGATTATTGATGCTACGGCGGGTTGGGAGCGTTTGAGTTTTTTGGATGCTTATTCTCGTTATCATCAGATCAAGATGGCAGTTAAGGACCAGGAGAAGACAGCTTTCATAACTCCCTTTGGAGCCTTCTGCTATGTGTCTATGCCTTTTGGGCTCAAGAATGCCCAGGCGACTTACCAGCGATGTGTGCAGAATTGTCTTCATAATCAGATTGGACGCAATGTTCATGCTTATGTGGATGATATTGTGGTGAAATCCAGAAAGAAGGAGACGTTGATAGATGACTTGAAGGAAACCTTTGATAATCTCCGAGTTTATAAGATGATGCTTAATCCGGCCAAGTGTGTTTTTGGTGTGCCGGCGGGCAAGCTTTTGTGTTTTCTGGTGTCTAACAGGGGCATTGAAGCTAATCCAGAGAAGATCAAAGCCATTACTTCTCTGGCTAAACCGGCGTGTATCAATGATGTTCAACATCTGGCGGGTCCTATTGCGGCTCTAAGCCGGTTCATAAGCCGCCTTGGTGAGAAGGCCATCCCTTTGTATCAGATGATGAAAAAGACAGATGACTTTGTCTGGGGTAACGCTGCTAATGAGGCATTTGAGGCGCTTAAGAAGCAGCTGGCTGAGCCGCCGGTCCTAGCTGCACCCGTTGATAAGGAGCCGCTGTTGTTATATGTGGCTGCTAATAGCCAGGCTGTCAGTGTGGCTATTGTGGTTGAAAGGAAAGAGGCAGGCAAGGAATACCTGGTTCAACGGCCGGTTTATTATATCAGCGAAGTGCTTATTGGGTCCAAACAGAGATACCCACATTGGCAGAAACTTGTATATGGGGTTTTCATGGCAAGCCGGAAGCTCAAGCAATATTTTTAGGGTCACCCCATTACTGTGGTTAGCTCTGCTCCTTTAGGAGATATCATACAAAACAGGGAAGCAACAGGCCGGGTTGCCAAATGGGCCATTGAGCTTGGGCCTCATGATTTGAAGTATATGCCTCGCACGGCCATCAAGTCTCAAGCACTGGTGGATTTCATCAATGACTGGACATAGCTGCAGATGCCTGAGGAAAAACCAGATAACACGTATTGGACTATTCACTTTGATGGGTCCAGGCAATTGGAGGGCTCGGGGGCTGGAGTTGTGCTAGCTTCCCCTCGAGGTGATAAATTTTGTTATGTTCTCCGTTTGATGTTCCCTTGCACTAACAATGCAGCTGAATATGAGGCCTTGCTCCACGGTCTTCGGATGGCTAAGGAGATGAACTTAAGCCGGGTAAGGTGCTTTGGTGACTCAGATTTGGTGGCTCAACAAGTCTCTGGTACTTGGGATTCTAAGGATCCCCTCATGGCGGCTTATCGACGAGAGGTGGATATTATTGCTGGTCACTTCAAGGGTTATCAAGTTGAGCATGTTGATCCGAGGAAAAATGAAGCGGCGGATGCATTAAGCCGGTTGGGTTCTCAGCGTAAACCGGTGCCACCTAATGTATTTCTTGATGTTTTGCATAACCCGTCGGTCAAGTTACCTACAGAGGAGGATTTGGCTATTCCTGACCCGGAAGCTCAGTTGGTGGCGGCTCTTCATGTTATTCCTGATTGGACAATTTCATATTTGGCATATATGACCCGGGGCGAGTTACCTGAGGATGAAACCTTGGCCAGGAAAATAACCCGGCGGTCCAAGTCAATGACAATTGTCAATGGAGAGCTGCACCATTGCAGTGTTACCGGGGCGTTTCAGCGTTGTGTTTCTCCTGAAGAAGGCTGTGAGATTCTGCGTGAGATCCATGAAGGAGATTGTGGTCATCACGCCGGCTCTAAATCTCTTGTAGCCAAGGCTTTTCGTCACGGTTTTTATTGGCTGACAACTCATGCTGATGCTGAGGACTTGGTCAAAAAATGTGACGGTTGTCAGAAGTTTTCATGTCGAGCTCATGTTTCGGCTCAGGAGTTGAGAATGATTCCAATCACTTGGCCGTTTGCAGTTTGGGGGCTTGATATGGTTGGACCTTTTAAGAGGTCCATGGATAAGAAGACCCACCTCTTGGTGGCGGTTGATAAATTCACTAAGTGGGTAGAGGCAGAGCCAGTCAGTAAGTGTGATGCAGCAATGGCGGTTCAATTCATGAAGAAGGTGATCTTCCGTTTTGGCTTTCCACACAGCATTGTAACAGACAATGGCACTAATCTCTCCAAGGGTGCTATGAAAGAGTTTTGTCAACATGAGCATATCCGGCTTGATGTATCGTTGGTGGCTCACCCCCAATCTAATGGTCAACCTGAGAGAGCCAATCAAGAGATCCTAAGAGGCATCAAGCCCCGGCTTATGGCTCCCTTACAGAGGACGCCGGGTTGTTGGGTAGAGGAGTTACCCTCGGTGCTATGGAGCATCAACACAACGCCCAACAGATCTACGGGTTACACGCCTTTTTTCATGGTTTACGGAGCAGAGGCGGTTCTCCCCAGTGACATCCGTCACGACTCACCCCGTGTGGCGGCTTACATTGAAGCTGATAACGAAAAGGCACGTCAGGATGCACTTGACCTGTTAGACGAGGCGCGTGATCTCGCAGCGGCTCGTTCGGCGATTTACCAGCAAGATCTACGTCGTTATCACAGTCGCCGGGTCAAGACCAGAACCTTTCAAGAAGGCGACTTAGTACTCCGGCTTATCCAGGATCAGACTGATATGCACAAGTTATCCCCACCTTTGGAAGGACCCTTTGTGGTCAGCAAGAATCTGAACAACGGGTCATACTACCTTATTGATGTTCGAGACCACAAGGACTCACGCACGTTGGAGGAAGAGACTCGCCGGCCGTGGAATATCGCTCATCTTCGGCCGTACTACACCTGAGCCATTGGCTCTTCTGATGTACATATTTTTGACAATGTATATATTGTGATCGATATAATAAACCGGCGCCCCTGCTAAAGCAGGGCTTCTGTCGTTATTTCATAATGAGTCTTTGGTTACTTGGGGGCTTCCGGCTTATGAGCGAAGTTATGATTACCCTTTGAACCGGCTTATAAGCCAATTGGAAAAAAAAACTTGGGGGCTTGCTACCCAGGTTACCAAATAGAGTCTGTTGCAAAATCACAGCTCAAACATAGGTGCCCCTTGAGCACAGCTCAAAAATATTACTTGGGGGCTCCTTGATTCTAAAGAACAAAGAGTTTGTATAACCCTTGTAATAGGATTAAAAGCCAGGCTTGGAAGCCAGGTGTATTCACCTAAAACCCCGGGTTATCCCGCCTTTTTAAGTAAGCCACTCCACCCAGGTATTCCTGGAATGACCTGCCGAACGTTTGACAAGTCAATCTTATACAGACCCTGAACTTGTCAAAGTTAAAACGACGATTGGTTATGTGAGGTCCATCTTATAAGGTTTGTATATAGGTTTAACTCAGTGGCTGTGCGGCCCGTGAAAGCACTCGATTTTCGGCCTGGCAGCCCATGAAAAGCCTCGTTTTTTTTGTTTGTTTTATTTCAGTCTTTTTGAGGTTTATTTGATAAGTATTATAATGTTTTATGATCATAATTAATCCGGTATTTATTAACCCGGCCTGGTTTTTAACTATAAGTCGCCAGTATGAGATAAGATAACATTCGGTGTTTATTAACCCGGCCTGGCTTTTGACTATAAGTCGCCAGTATGAGATAAGATAATATCCGGTGTTTATTAACCCGGCCTGGTTTTGTTCATAAGCCAAGCAAATCTATGATAATTACCAGTGCTCAAAGTTTGGGTTCTCCCCTTACTACACCGGTTTGGTAAACCAATAGTGTGATCAAATATCACAGGTATGATATATTTCAAATTTGGTTATTCTTAAAGTCCAGCCTTGGGTACAAGCTATGTTATTTTCCATGGTTTTATATTGGGCATTATGACCCGTCCAGCGGTAAACCGCCAGGACACCTTTAATCCTTTGCATGCAGGAGGAGATTCCACATTGTTAATATTATAAGCATAAGTGGCATATCTTAACATGGTGGATTAGCAGTGTCATGCAAAGTAAATATGCACGATGGCATAGCAGAACAAGAGTTTAAGCTAGCCTATTATAAGCTAGCCTGGCTGACTTGAAGGTTGCGGATCGTCCAGCGCCGGTTCATCTTCCTCCTCTCTACCCAGTGGCTGGAAGTCAATGGTGATCCAATCGATCCCAGTTAAGGCCTTGAATACAGCTTCATCACTTATAAGTGTGGAGGGGTCAACATCAAGGGCATAGGTATGCTTTTTTTTTAGAACTGGTGACAGTGAGGTTCGCTCACTGCCTTATTTTTATATTAATATGTTAAGAGAGAGGGGGGGGGGGGAGTTAGCAAGTCCAAAGAGTTACAGATTACATCAGAGAGGGGGGGGGTATAAAGAGACTAGACTATTACAAGGTAATCTACAAGGATCTTTTACAGAGAATCTACAAGGGATAGGTAAAGGGCTATGCTCCTGCTTTGCTCTATGCACTAGCATGGCAAAGTCCCGTTTGAATCTTCCCCTCCACGACCCAAACGAGGGCTGAATCCCACGGAAGTGTTTGTCATTTCTTTCCTTCCAGATCCCCCAGGCTGCCACCACAAAGACTTCGAGAAACATTGGTCGAGTCCATCTAGCCTTGGCCCCATGCATTTTCCTCAGCCTGCACGGATCATTTGACCATTGTATCCCAAGGGCGTCCCAGCATCTCTGGCTGAAGGGGCAGGTAAAAAAGAGGTGTATAATGTCCTCCTCCGGAGGGTTACAGCAGAGCAGACACGTGTAGTCATCATCTTGGATTCTGTAATGTCGTCTCTTGAGCATGTTTCTAGTGTTCAATCTGTCAGACATTAGCAACCATGAGAAAACTTTCCACTGCATGGTGCATTTGGATTTCCAAATCCACCTGAAGGCGTCGCCAACCTGAACCTGGCTGAAGCAATAGGCATAGTATTGTGTGGAACGAAAAGCTCCACCCCCCCAGACACAAGACCAGATGACCTTGTCCTCGGGGATAGCTACATCCAAAGTACCCGCCTGCAAACCAGCCACCTCTTGCCGTGCCTCATGCGATAATGGAAGGTGAAACACCTCGCTCAAACGTTGAGCAGAAAGCAACCGGCGCACCGATATGTCATGATCTGTAGCAAACGAAAAAGCTCTCGGGAACCGATCCTGAAAGACCTCATTTTTCCAATTATCCTTCCAGAAAAGGACCGTGTCCCCCGCAGCCACATCCACCTTGGTAATCCCTCGGTAAATATCCGAGAGTTGCATGACATCCTTCCACCAAAACGAACCACAGGGCTCTGTTGCATGAGGAACCTTGTCTGTATAGTAAGCATTCCAGATCAAGTTCACCCAAGGCACATCAAGCTTGTTATAGAACTTATGGAGCTGTTTAAGCAGGAGCCCCTGGTTTTGGATTTTGAGATCAATGACCCCCAGGCCTCCTTTGTTCTTTGGTCTACACACCATCCCCCATGCAGCCAGGGAGCTACTTTTGTTTCCATCATCTGATTTCCTCACCCAGAGACAAGATCTACGCAGCTTATCAAGATGTTCAATGATTTTGGGGTTTATCTTGATCGAACACATGGCATAAATGGCTAGAGATGTCACTACAGAATTGAGTAAAGTTAGCTTGGAGCCATAATCCAGCAGGGACGCAGCAGCCGGAACCCTTCTCTGCACTGACGTGACCAATGGCATCAAATCATTTACAGACGGACGTGTGGTCCCCATGGGTAAACCAAGGTACGTGAACGGCATCTGACCAATTGAGCAACCGAAGACTGCCGCCAACGCTGTGGCATTTATCTGATCCAGGTTGATAGGTACCAAAGTGGATTTGTGAAAGTTGATCTTGAGCCCAACAGACATTGCGTAATCCATCAGAATATTCCTCAACACCTGAGCCTGCATGGGGCAAGTGGGAAACACGACAATCGTATCATCGGCGTACTGGATTACGGGGTAGTCATTATTTGGCGTTGGTATAGGTAGTTGGATCAACCCTGAGTTACATGCGTCATTGATTGCCGACTGCAGCAGATCCACTGCGAGAACGAAAATCAGTGGTGACAAAGGATCACCCTGACGAACGCCGCAGAGACATTGGAACTGCTTCCCCGGGGTGCCATTGACCAACACCGAGGAGCAACCAGAGGAAAAGATACAATTGATCCAGCTCAACCACTTATCATCAAACCCCATACTGCGCATGATCTCAATCATTGGTTCATGCTGAATCATGTCGAACGCCTTCGCAAAATCCAACTTCAGGATACAGCACTTACTCCCAGACGCCTGACACTGATGAATGAACTCGAAGGCCCATGCCAAGCAGTCTTGGATGGACCTCCCTTTGAGAAAACCATACTGATTACGATGAATAACTTTAAGAACAATTTTTTGTAGACGGTTAGCCAGCAGCTTAGTTATGAGCTTGAGACAACAGTTGAGCAAGGTGATTGGTCTGTAGTCATGAGCAGACTCGGGCGACTGGATCTTCGGGATGAGCATTATATAACCTGAGTTGAGACTTTGAAGATCTAGCGTACCATCGTAGAAATCCTTACAAAGACTGTAAAAATCTTCTTTGATGATATGCCAGCAAGATTTGAGGAAGCAGCCATTGAACCCATCAGGTCCGGGAGCTCTATCCACAGGCATCTCCTGCACCACCTTATCTATCTCCTCATGCGTGAAGGGTTTTGTCAGCTCATCCAAGCCTTCCACTTTCTTAATAATTCTTACCAGATCAAACTTCATTTCATAAGGTGTCTTTCTGCCTAGTCTTTCCTTGTACGTTTCAAAGAGCTCCTTCGCTTTACCTGCATGGTCAGAAACAACACTACCATCCTGAAGTTTGAGAGAAGCGATGGTTATCACCCCCACATTTGAACCAACGAACTGTGTACCTCTTCTTCCAGTATTCTTATTTATAGCCGAGTAGGGTGACCAAATGATCCTTAAGAATCCCCCTGAAGTTAGCTTCAGGTATTGTCAACACCCGCTTATCTTCAATATTATCCAGTTCGAGAAGTGCCCAGTTTGAATTGTCAATACACAAATTCAAACGAGAGATGTTTTTACTCCATTTTTTGAGAGCATACCTCAAGTTTTTCAGCTTCTTGCATAACAGTGCAGCTGAGTTGGGCGCATAACAGTACTTGTCCCATGAAGCCTGCACCAGCTCCAAGAAACCTGGATGTGAAACCCAGAAATTTTCAAACCTAAACACCTTACTTTTGGGGACAGAGGACTCTATGGAGACCACACAGGGAGTATGATCAGAGACTGGCTTGGGGAGTGGCCCCACTGTGGTGTTAGGATAGTTCGATGTCCAGTTGGAAGAAGTAAAGAACCAGTCGATCTGTTCAAGTAGAGGATCAGTTTGCATATTGCTCCACATGAACTGCATGCCCTTAATTGGTAACTCTACCAACGCTTGAGATTGTATAAAATCATTAAACGTTAGCATGTCATTAGCATCCCCTCCGGGTTTGTTTCGATTATCAGGCGCTCTAATGTAATTAAAGTCACCACAGACAAGCCAATCCTCATCATCAGGTATGTCCAAATCAAACAACCAAGAAGTGAACGCAGCTCTGGCAGGCCCAGTGCATGGCCCATAAATATTGATAAGATTCCACTTGTTGGCAGTTTGCAGAGAAGTAAACTGAATACCCAAAGCAAAAGATTCTGAACATATCACAGTGCCATTAAACATCGAACTATCCCATATCACAATTAAACCACCAGAGGCCCCCTGAGAGGGCACCACTTCGAATTTATCAAACTTTCGAGGACAAAAAAGTTTAACAAAAGCAACATCAAAGATAGCACGCTTGGTTTCTTGCAGACAAATTACTGAACATCCACTGCTACTAATGGCATTACGCAGAGCCAATTGTTTTTGCTTGGAGTTGATCCCTCGGACGTTCCAGCACAGCACCTTCCACGCCTTAAACTGCATCAGGATCCACGGAATCGCTCTTCTGCCCAGTTTGAGAAGAGAGCAGCTTCTGCCTAGTTAACTGACTCGGATGCAAGCCACACATATTAGTGCCAATGGATTGGATAGTTAAGATGGTGGTGGGAGGTGGAATAACTACCTTTTCAGGCCCACCAGCAGAAGAGGAGCAAGGGACAAAAGGATCCTTCCTTGGCTTGACCTTGGATGTCGCAGCTCTCTTGTCAGACACAGGTGGCACCCTGAACCCATCGTACTTGTTTGTACGAGCACTTCTACGGAGGAGGACAGTGTCCACATGGCCAGATTCATTTTGCAGCAGGTGGCCAATCGGATCCGGACCCGGTCCAGGGTTAACAAGCACCTCCTTGCGGGGTTGATCAACAACCTGGAGATCAACTCTAACTGACTCAGAACGACCATCCAAAGCAGACATATCAATCACCAGGCCAGGACAAAAGACAGAACTGAAGAAGCTTCCAAACACATCAGGTTCTGGCAATAACTGAGCAAGCAAAGCCAAACACATCGAGTTCAACTGACACTGAATGAAACTGAAGGGGTTGAGAGGGAAGCAGGCTGAGCATGGCATCCCAGGTGGCAGAATTGAGCGGGTGTAGATCCTTTTGAGCATGCCACCCATCCACCGCAGCAGCTCTTCATCCCCAGTGACAAGGATCGCAGATTCAGAGCCCCCAGCTCTGACAAAAGCAAATTGGGCTTCAGGGACACCATTGATGAAGTTGTCAGCTAGCTCGTCCACATGAGAATATTCTGACCAGGCATCCGAGAGGTTGTCAGTGATGTTATGCTCTTGTGCCACTCCATCCATGAGAGAGGGGCCATCGTACTCAAAGTAAGTTCTGAAGCTGAAACCGGTATACGGGGGAGGGACGATGGGCCATGCTCTCCAACCATTATCCTGAACTTGATCCTGCACCTGCTCATCGCCATTCCAAAGCGCTTCATTAGCAATCCATTGCGCCTCCATCTCATCAATCCTTGCTTGCTGCATGAGAGTGTAGTACGGCAGTTGATATGGATGTGGTGAGGCATTCAACAACGGTGCAGCATCCTCATTCCCACGCAGGCCTGGGATAGTGCTTCGGCCATTCAGCACATAGACAGGAACTGACCAAGATCTAGCCAGGCCAGGCAGCATCCCAACCCTAGTGACAACCAGACTATGAGGAACCTCAGCGACATCTTTAATGTGGCACTTGACAAGAACACGAGCTTTGTTTTCATCCGGTCTGGGCCATGCTAGCAGCTTGCCAAACTTGGAAACAGCTTTATACACATAATGTTCAGTCATGTAGTCCATAGGAAACGCAAGCATCAGAATCCAGACTTCATACTCAAAAGCAGGCATTCTCATATTAATCCCTTCATCATGGGGGATCAAAGAGAAGTGAGAATCCTCAGTTAACGCATGCGGCCCATCCCTAATGGCTTCATCTCTACTCTGAACATCCGTAAACGCAACACAACCAACGGCAATCGGATAAACAAACTCATCTTCAATCTGGTACTCAAGATCCTCTCTAATGATGCGACAAACTTCCTCAAGCCAAAACCTTTTCTGATGATCTGGTACTGGAGGGTTGATCTCAATCAAGGCATACTTGTCATGATTGAGAGGCGGCTCGTCGACGACCATGGTGCTCCTCTGAATCCGATGATCTGGACCACGCTCAATGTTGGAGCCGATGGGGGTGTAGGCGAATGGCCGGACCGGAAAGTTCGCCATGACTGCAGTACTAGGGTTTTCTGGAGGAGTTGAGGCACTTGAAGCAGAGGAGAGCAGAGCAGGAACAGGGGCGGCAGGGGAGGCGAACGCAACTGGGAGGACAGAGCTGGATTGGGGCCCTGGGGCGGTGGGTTTGACCGCTGTGGGGGCAGGGAGTCGTATCGACATGCAATGGGGTGAAGCCACGTCACAGGTATCCAGGATTTTCTGTTTCACTTTCCACCCCCTACCCCGATTTTTACCGTATATATCCCGGTTTTCGGGCGGCAGGATACCATGCCGTTCAACCCGACCGCACATAGAAGGATCAAGCTTTTTGGGCTGCCAAACAAAGCTTGGCCCACTAAAACCTCCACGGCAAAAATCATGGCCCAGCAGACTACAGGACCTGCACCTCTTAAGGCCGGGACAACTGGTGGCAGAATGGCCACTTTGTCTACACACTAGGCATAGATGTTTCATGCGGCCCATTATGCATGCATTTGGCTTCTCATACTGTTTAGCAGAACATAAGCACTGATCAATAGGCTGAATACAATGTTGGCAAAAAATACCTGGGCAATCAGAAACAAGATGTCCATGACGTGAGCAATTCAGACATTTTAAGAGTCGAGCATCAATATACTCCTGTGATGGCACATCCTTGATTTGCACCATAGACTTAATATCAAGATCAAAATAACCCGCTTGCTAGCCATCCATAATGTGGTACAATTTATCCTCCGAGATGGAATTCCAATATAATTCTCTGAAAAGGGGACCATGAAAGACTGGGACAGCAGAAGGCAGCTTAACATGACAATCACAAACCACATCACCAAAACGAATTTGAGAAATAGGATCCGGAATAATCGGAAATTGAAACTTTCCAAAGGAGATGTCCTCGGTGATCAGATCTCGCTCAGTGTTCATCTCTAGCGAGGTTGATTGAACAATCTTGTCTTGCTGATCCTGTAGCCATTTAGATTTAATAGCTACGGATCTAGAGCCCACCCCAGAAAGATGAAAATCCGCGTGCCAACCAATATCAGAATGATCCAAAGCTGAATTAATCTCACCACGGAAGAGGTGAAAATGGCAAAAAAAATCCGGCCAAATCCGGTCCTTTAGACCATAGATGAAGTAACCCACTCGATTGGAGGCCACAGAGAACCGAAAGCGACGATCACTTAACCGCAAAACCCTAAAACCCGAACTGATACCACCAATGCAAGATTGTAGGGCTAGCGCTACCGATTCCTCTGTGAGAGGAAAGGATGCCGAGGAGAATGAAACCACCAGGTAGAATTCCTTAGAAGATCCGGGTTGAGTCGGCGAGAAGTGCACCGTGGATCTGAATTTGGCACATACCAGAGATTCAATCGCCAAACCCGGGGAGAAGTCCCAATGGAGGAGGCTCTCCATAACGTTGCGGTGGCTGCCACGGCCGGAGTGGCCGGTGACAGGATGGTGGACGCCGGGGCCGGAGTGGCCACCGGCGGTGAGGGGTCGCCTAGGGAGTCGCCTAGGAGGGAGTCGCCTAGGAAGGAGTCGCCATTGCTAACATTGGGCATAGGTATGCTTACGGATTGGAGGAATAAGGTTTGGAGCATCATAAGTTGGCGCGTTAACTCTCTTGTTGTTGGCATCATAAATCGATTGATAATGTGAAAGATCGGTTTCTTCAGCCAATTGGCTAGCCAATGGGCGCATTTGCCTCGTCAAGGCTCTGAGGTCATCGTTATTAAACTCTGACCCGTCCTCCTTTATGCTCGGGTAGCCGTTTCCCACATCGGCCGGATCAAGATTAGATATCCAAGCTTTGGCCCGAGTCAGTGCAGTAAGAGCACCCGCCCTGGCAGCTGACTTCTTTAGCTCCTCAAACCGTGCAGGCATCATTGCCAGCCTTTCCAACACCTCCTTGATCAAGGTTGGGGGCGGTTTATTATGGGAAGCTATGCAGATAACCCGTTGTACGCCGGTATATAATTGCTCTATAAGTGTATAGGCGGCTTTCAGTTTTTGCCGCATATCTGAGCCAAGATGAGCAATGCGAGTTCCTGCATCATCAAAAACATCGGTAAACCATCAGTCTCTTACATAGTACATGTTCAAAGCTTATGAAGAAGTTATTTACCAAATACGGCAGCGGTCATGGCATTTATTTGCTGTTTCAAGCTAGTCAGCTCTTCAGCTACCGGTTTAAGGGCAGCCTCAGCATCCTCAGCCCTCTTTAGTAGAGTTGACTTTTCTGTATCCCAAACTGCCCGCTCGTTCTTAAAGCTCTCCTTCAGTTTCTCCATTGCTGTTAAGGCACTAGTCAGTTCCTCCTTGGCATTGGAGGTCTCGGTTTGTTGCGACTTGATATTTTCTTGAAGGTCGGTGATTTGAGATTCCTTCTTGTTAAGATCATCCTGCAAGAGACATGTAATTAATTACATAGCAGTGCATATTCAAAGTCCCAAGCACATAACAAGTAATATACTTGGCACTTGGGGGCTAATGTCTATTGCGTCTTATCAAATTTTTTTTTTACAAGTCCTAAGCACATAACAACTATCAGCTTGATGGTCAAACCGGATTATAAAGGTCCTAAGTAAGAATTTTGAGCCTTACAGCATAATTAGTCTCAACTTAACATATTTGTTAAGTCGACCCTTGGGGGCTACACAGGCGAAATTGAAGATATATTATTCTAAAGTCCCGGTTCATATTGACATTATAAACCGGCCCTTGCGGGCTAGTGGAGTTGATCTATATGGCTCTTGAAAGTTTGCAGAACATTCTATTCTTTTATGTCCAGTAAACTTGGCGGCTAAGGGAAGAATATGTATGCAGAGTTAACAACATTTACCTCATATCGCTCCTTCATCATGTTCAGTAAACCGGCTTCATAATCATGGCTTGTGTATAGATGGTTTAAAAACCCAGAATGAATATCTTGGGCGCTGAGGTGGGCATAGCTTTCCAAGTCCGCCTTCCACTTGCCCTTATCAATAGCAGAAAATTCTTCTTTGGCACTATGTTTTGACAGAGCAGTGGGGTTGTCTGGGGCTGTATACCCGACACCGGTAACTACAACATCATCAGCTTTATCATCAGCAGCCTTAGTTGGGCTTGGCCGTTTATCAGCATGACCCATCGGATCAATTTCCATCTGCTCAACAAAGGTGTCATGATCTTGCGGTGGCGGATCATCAAGAATAGCTTCAGTATTTGTTTAAAACTGTTCCGGGTTCTTTTCCGGATCAGTTGGCGCGCTGTCATCAGCCGTTTTGTTCAATTTGGCTTTTTTACTGGGCCTGGCCTTGGCTCTGACAGAGACACAAATAACAGGTTAGTATAATGATCAAGCATAAGGTACAAGGGGTTAGTTAAAAATGCTCGCCAGAGGATGAAAGGGAAGTTCCCTGGTAGTTTGAATCAGACGGATTAAGAGGTTGTCGGAAATAACCCGCCTTGGGGTAAGACGTGTCAGAAATAGAAGAGACCTCTGGGCGGCGTTTACGAACTGGCGAGTTCGGTAAACCGGAAGAAGTGACCACATGGCCGCTATGCCGGGTTGTGCGGCGAGCTTCGTGTTGCTGCTTCTTCAAAAGAAAGTTTGGATCCAAGTAAGCTAGGGGGTGAGAAAATCTTACTTTTCGGCTTGCTTGTCGGGTTTTCTGTGTGGGCAGAGGTTCTGAACCGGATGAGAGAATAGTTACCTCTACGTCATTTGCGCGGCTAGCTTCTGGGTCGTCCTGATAAAAATCATCGTCAATGAGATGTATGAAAAAAGAGTCAAGTGAATCAAGTTCTACATCTGACTCCGGATTATCATCGTCAATGTTTAACTCGGTAGGCTCGGTGTTTTTCTTCTTGGCGGGCTTCTTGTTGACCTTGGTCTTGACATGAAGTGTTTTGGCCGGTTTATCCTGCGGTTTCTTCTTCCAGAACGGATCATCACCCTATTTAAAGATTGAAAAAATCATAAGGGAGTATTAAGAATGTGGATTAAAGCAGGAGTGGGGCAATTCTTACAGCTGGCGGTTTATTTGAAGCGCAGAAAGGACTAAGTCCTGTTTTGCTACAGTCGGTCACCGGTTCATCCAACATCTTCTTGACAGATTCAGTAATTTCAGTATCAGTCAGCTGAATATCAGTGTGGCGTTGAGGGTCTTTCACATCCCCTGTCTACTCACACATTAAACCGGGGCGACGGCTTAAAGGCAAAATGCTCCAAGATACCCAGCAACGGACAAAATCAATGCCTGTCAAACCGTTTGCCATAAAGGCCCTGAGCTTTGAAAGCTGTGGTGCATATTTGGACCGCTCCTTTGCATTGAGTCTTTGGGGGAATGGATGTGCATCGGTAAGCCGGTGAGCACGGTAACCCGGCAGAGGATTCTCGCCAGCTGGAGATGTATCTTGGCAATAGAACCAAGTTTGATTCTAATCTTTGGGATGGCTATGATGCCTAGCGTGAGGGAAGCTGACGTCTTTTCTCTTCTGAATTGAAACCCCGCCAAGTTCAGTATTGGGCCCATCCGTAAATTCAGTACGGCGGTTTAAATAGAAGAAATCTCTGAAAAGGTCGACTGTGGGCTCTTCTTGCAGGTAGGCTTCACAAAACACTTGAAAATTGCAAATATTGGACACGAAATTAGGCCCAATATCTTGAGGGTGAAGTTGGAAGAAGTGAAGCACGTCACGGAAATTTTTTGATCCGGGAGGGCTGAACCCTCGACTCAGATGATCAACAAAAACGATCACTTCCCCATGCTTGGGCTCAGGAGGATTTTCTGGACCGGGGGCTCTCCAGTGGATGTCTTCCTTTTTCGCTAAAGCGCCGGTTGCAACACACCCATTCAGTTCTTCTTTTGTAACCCGGGATTGAAGCCAGTTACAGGAATAAAAGGATTTGGCCATTTAAACGATAACCTGGAAAAGATTTGTACCGGTTTAAGGTTCATGGTTAATAAGCAGAAAGTGTTGAAGCATGCATAAATGTTAAACCGGACAGTGACGTTATTAAATTACAAAGACGAGCATTTGGCGATTTAAAAGGGGACTAATGGTACCTGGCAGGTTATTACTTTCTGAGGTTAAACCGCCTACATGGATATTGAAAGCATAGATCTGAAGTTGGAAAATGGCTAAGTGGTGAAAAACAGGTTTCACAGATTGGTGTTATAATTTTGGATCTACAGCAGTTCAGATAATGAAGAAAAATTCTAATCTAAAGTAGCGGCAGCAGGACAGTTCATGTGTTCAGATGAGATCTCCTATGGAGGGGAGGCGTTCAGATATTAAAAATGAGTGCTAAACTGCTATCGCACAAGATTGGTACTATACTTAGATCAAAAACGACATGGAAACCCTAATGGGATCTAGGGGAAAAGGAAGGAAGAGGATTTACCAGGACTGTTGGACAGCGGTGGCGCGCGGCGGTGCTCTGGTGCGTTCACGACGATGCAGCGGCCGGAGTGGAGGCAGCTCGTGAGGTCGACGACGGCGGAGCTCGGGCACGTGTGGCGTGGCAAGGAAGAGGATGAAGACGAGGAGGCAAGGTGGGAAAATGATAAGGACCCCTGTCCCTATTTATAAGGCAGTAGATAGATGGCATGCGCGGGAATCAAGGAGGCTGAGATTTGGGCCTCGTGCGATATTAATGCAAGATGACGTCATGGCGGGTTAGCACAATGCTGTGAGCAGATGTCGTGGCGGGTTATAAATTTTCATAAGGACTGATGAGGAAGGATTTTTTCTAAGTCAAGTATTGAAGATTGATATGAACAAGTTCACATCAACCTGGGGCCTAATGTTGGGGATATAACTATTGAGTATAAACCGCCCAGGAGGGGCCGGGTTATGCTCATAGTGATTTACCTGTATTGAAGCCCATGAAGACATAGAAGATGGCAACTTATGAAGGAGACTTAATAAGAAGGCCCAAATCCCAAAGGCGAGTTAGGGCCCATAGATGTAAACCGCCATAAGTATATGACTTGTATTGTAAGATAGGAAAGAGTGGATACCGAGCCGGACACGTTTATGAGCCGGCCGGGATTCAGTGAACCGCCGGGCGTCAACCAGTGTATATAAAGGGACGACCCGGCGGTGGTTTAGGGGAGGTAAAAAACAATCGGGAACTAGGTCAAGCGTATTCGCTCCCTGGTAATCGAAACCCTAGCAATACAACACAAAGCAGGAGTAGGCTTTTACCTCATTGAGAGGGGCCAAACCTGGGTAAACTCTCTGTGTCCTTTGTCCCGTTTAAACCCCTTCAAGTTAACCTAGTTGCGATGGCTCCACGACTAAGTCCTTCCGCTAGGACATCTGCCGTGTCAAGTCCACGACAGGGGTGGTTCTTTGATTGTTTTTGTCTTTTGTCTTTTCTTTTTATTTTTGCTTTTGTTTTGTATTTCTTTTCTTATTTCTGTTTTCTAATTGTTTCGGCACTATATGCATTTTGTAAAAAGTGTGACCTAGTCCATAATTAGCAGTACAATGTACCCTGCCACCAAAAACTAGTTTGGGCAAAACATCATTTCATATTTGACATAGATTAATTAAAAGGTTATTAAATATTATTTTCAGCCACTGTTAGAGGAGGTTTGGGTTACCTAATTAATTTATTAAATGTTGGTTACAATTTTAGAATGGTCTCTGGAATATTAGTCATTTAATGAACATTTTAGTGGGATTACTGTGGCTAACCACTGGGGGTGTTACAAATCTCCTCCACTAATAAGAATTCTCGTCCCGAGAATTAAGAGGGAGACTGAAAGAAATCGGGGTATCCTTGGAAGTTCTTCCGAGGAAACGTTTGGAAAAATCTCGAACGGCTGGAACGTTTTCGATCCCCTCAAGCAGAGAAGCGTTCAATGCATTCAAGGTATTCATTTACTCATAATGAAGGTTATGCATGAATGCCAATTTTTCCAGAGATGAATGAATGCGATGCTGCTGAATTAAATAAAACAGAAGCAGGTATTGAGTTAACGGGAAGGGTACCCATTTCGGTGGCAGGTGGATCCTGGACTTGTATAATATCAATGTTGTAAGCGTGTCCACGACCATATGTTTTTCACATCTGTGTTGATCCCGAAGATGAGCCAACATCACGACAGCGCTTCTGCGAGTCCTTATGCTTCATTTGAGCGGTCTCAACCAGAATAGCCTTGTTCACAAGAGTAGAAAAGTCGTTGAAGTCTTGAGCAGTAAGTGCAAGCTCGATGTCGGGGTGGAGTCCATTGCGAAACTTCTCTTGTCTACGGGCATCTGTGGCGATGTCTTCTTCAGCATAATGGGACAGGTCAAGGAATTCCCGTTGATAAGATTTGACAGTCTTATTGCCCTGAGTGAGGTTGCGGAACTGGGTTTTCATCTGGTCCATGATTCCTTGAGGAATATATCGGGCACGGAAAACAGCCTGGAACTCAGGCCAAGTAATGGTTGTTCCAGCAGGCAGTGTACGTTTGTGGGTGTCCCACCATTGAGCAGCGGGACCCTTTAAGAAAAAGGACGCGAAGGCGACAAAGTTGGCAGGGGAGACATTTGCAGACTCCATCTCGTGAGTGATATGGCGAATCCAGTCATCAGCATCTAGTGGCTTCTCAGAGTTGTGGAACTGAGTGGGGTTAAGACGCATAAATTCCGGCAGAGTTATTGAAGGAGGGTTCTGGTTTCTGGTTGTTCAGATGCGAGAACTGAGCCATAATCCCAGTCATGAACTGATGGTTGAGCTTGAATTGTTGCATCATCGCTGCCATATAGTCTGGCGGTGGTGGGCGTTCAGGGGCACGACCACGACCACCTGGTCTAACCATCCTGCTAAGTTTCAACAGGGGTAGTTCAGTAAAAGCGGTTGCGGGTGTTTAGCGACAAGCATGATGTAACACGATAATAATTAAGCAGTGTACTAGATACTAAACAGTAGTCAATTAAGACATACAGATCCATACACAGAGTCGGGTACATGCGAATAGCATAAGGACGCAAATTCAAAAACTAGACATGATAGGCGGCGCGCAGGCACGCGGTAAGGAAATACACCACGAGATATAACAAAGGCTACATCAACATCGGGAAGATCCACTGAAACGGGGTAGCTGCACATGCGGACGACGAGTGTTCGTCACGGAAGGATCCTGTGCTCCATGTGCACTCTGATGCAGAACCCGGTCTCGAGCTGTAAGAAGAGGTCCACGTGGAGGTGCGTGACCTCCCACAGCAGGCCAATCAATACCAGCATACATCTGAGTCCTGCTCGGATAAAGGATGTGCTCCGGATGTATCCCTGCACGAACAGCGGGTAGCAACTGCGTCATAGCATCGTAGAGACGTGCTAGAGTGGCAACCAACTCGACGGCAAGAGCCCGAACAGTGCGATCCAGAGCCTGAGTGCACTGAATCAGATCGTGCGGGTCGTATCGACGACGCTCGTACGGGGCACAGATAGCTGTGTAGTATCCAGTAGTATCTCCAGCAGGGGCATACGGAATGTATCGGAACTCAGAGACATCCAAGCTATCGCTGAACTCTCCTCGGAGACGTGCGATAGCAGAGTAGGCGGCATCATGTACTGCCATCTCAATCGTCACGCCGATACCGTGGAAAAGGTGCAGCTCAGTGTCTGAGTCATCGCGCTGATCATAGATACGAACATCAGCATGGTACTGCTCCTGGTTTAACTCGCGGTAATCCTCGTAGACCATGTACTCGGGGTACCAGCGGTAGCCCAGCCTGGTCAGGAGCGCGATCAGGACAGCGGGAAAACCAGGGGCACCACGAGCCCAAGTGCGAAGCACAAGCTGCATCGTAGGGCGTGGTGGAAACAAACGATCCATCTGAAACGGAGGAAATTTAGGGTTGTCAAAAGACAATGAGAAGTATAATACAACTCGGAGAGAAAGGTTAAACAAAACAATGGAAAGGAAAATGATTATCAGACTAATCAGATCAATGACAGGGAAATCACACAGATATCCAGCTCTCCGGGTAGAAGGGATCCTAAGTGTCGGCGTTAGTAAAATTATTTAACCTGAATAGAAGAGAGGTCAGAGTCCCAGAGTAAAGATGAGGAATAAAAGATACTAATACCACCCAATGGCGACGTGGGCCCATAAGACACACAACCATGTTAGTAAAACGGTTTTTAGACCACTAGACTCAACTTCGGCCAAGGAGTTGGGAAGGGGGGTTCCTACAGGTAGTCGGCTCTGATACGAACTTGTGACGCCCCAGGCTCAATCGTGCACTAATCATACACGCAAATGCACACGATCAAGCCTAAGGACTCACGAGAAGATATCACAACACAACACTAAAACATAAATAAAGTCATACAAGCTTTATATTACAAGCCAGGGCCTCGAGGGCTCGAATACATAGCTCGATGGCATACAAGCATCAGCGGAAGCATCAGATATCTGAGTACAGATATTAAAAGAGAAACAGAAGGGCCTTTAGAAAGGCGGGGCAAAATAAAACACTACGATCGAAAGGCGCAGGCCTCCTGCCTGGGACCCTCCGAACCTACTCCTGGTCGTCAGTCAACTCGTAGTAGTATCCATCCTCGGGGTAGTAGTAGTAGTCGATCGACGGGGCATCTGTCTCAGGGGGCTCCGTCCTCTGGTCACGACAAACTGATATGGGGAGAAAAGGAAAACAAAGCAACCGTGAGTACTCAGAAGTACTCAGCAAGCAAGGATCTACACTACATATGCAACATTTTCAAAGAGAGGCTGTATATGTGGACTGGGCTGCAGAAATGCCAGAATAGAGAGAAGGCCTAGTCCTATCGAAGACTAGCATCTTCAGCGGTCTTGCAGCAATAGAAGAGAGTAGGATAGTACAATATAATGTAGTAGTAATGATATCAACCTCACCCAGAGATCCTTTCTCGACTCCCTGCGAGAAAGCAATCCCAGAGCCATATAGTCATCAACCTCGTCCGGAGATCCCTTCTCGACTCCCTGCGAGAAGCAATCCCAGAGCCATAGTATCCAAGTATCTAGTTCTAATTGTATCAATCAGGATACAACTCCGAGTGTCCTTTACCGTAGGACCGGCTATCGATAGATGTGTTCTTCCCAGCAGGGGTGCACCAACTAACCCAACACGCTCGATTAACTCCGGCCGGACACACTTTCCTGGGTCATGCCTGGCCTCGGCCAAACGATACATCGCAACCCTACCTACAGCTCAGCAGAGAGGTCCCCACCGGACTACATCCTAAGCGCAAGGGGGTCTTGGCCATCGCCCCTCACCCTCCAGGTCGTTGCGCACAGGGTGGATACCAGCATCGCCTCGGGTGGCCGACACGATCCGACCATGCCGCCATGCTGAACTGGATGTCTGACAGAGCTTTCGGCTGATGCTATGATGCAGAACGCCCATACTATGCCCACGTGATGGTTAGTGCTATCAGACCAGAGGCCTGCTCGGATCAAATATCCAAATCATTAGTGGACTAGGGCGTGCGGTAACGAGCAGAGACTCACGAAAGATGTGACCCCATCGCCCCGTCTCAAGGACTTGCTGCAAGGGCTAAGGATGCCCGGCCACGCCTCGTATTCATCACTCGGGCACCATACAGGCAACCCGTCTTCACATCACACGCGGGTACCCCTCAGGGTCGACCCGCCTTTCCAAGTAACAGTGTAAATTCCAAGTATCTTTGTGTCCATAACATCAGGGGAATCCGAGGTATCACCCTCGTTGGATTCCTACTCGATGTATCCGTCAAGGTGAACTCGGAGGAATCACCCTCGATGGGTTCACACTTGAGGTGTTGTACGACAGCGTCGTTATCGGAAGTGGTGAAGGAGGAATCACCCTCGATGACCATGACCGAATAGCTACTCTACAGAGTTATCATCAGTAGTGCTACATGAGGTACCACCCTCGGCACTCGATAGTAACGCTGCAGTGTCGTTACAACTAAGGGGGGTGATGTGCGGTGCCGGGGTCTAGTCTTCAATCCCGTTGATCGGGTCTTCGGATAATCCAGCAGGGCAGTCGGGATAAGTGGGGTCACTGATAGGTCTCTACCCAGCCTATACTAAGCAGTCTAGGTTATGCAGGTAATTATCAACAGCAGGTTACAATAAATAGGCTATGCATCAGAATAGGTAAAGCAGCAGCAGCAGCAATTCTAATGCAAGCATGAGAAAATAGAATGGGCGATATCGGGATGATCAAAGGGGGGGGCTTGCCTGGTTGCTCGGCGGCAAGGGCAAGGTCGTCAATGGTGTCGTCGGTCTCCGGAGCTGCGTCGGTCTCGGGGACGACGTCGAGGTCTAACGAGAGAGAAGAGGGGGAGGAAACAATAAATACAGAGCAAACAAGTGCAGCACAAAGCATAACATGGTAATACGCGGTGACAGAGGTGATCTAACGTTGTGCCGGGTGATACTGGCGATGGGGGAATTCATCCGGGAAAGTATTCCCGGTTCCGGACAAATGTCGGACAGGTGACCGGAGGGGGAAAGTCCCATGTTTAGGTAGTTAGAGACGTGTGACGGACGAACGGACTGCGTATTCGGATTCGTCTCGTCGTTCTGAGCAACTTTCATGTACAAAGTTTTTCGATCTGAGCTACGGTTTATTTTATACGATTTTACAAATTTAAACAATATTCTAAAATTATTTAAATTATCAAAACAACATTATCCAGATTAGTGCGGGCTGACGTCATCATGATGTCAGCATGATGTCAGCAATCAACAGTGCGTTGACTGGGTCAATCTGACGTGTGGGTCCCACCTGTCATTGTTACATTAACCTAATTAACATATTAATTAGTTTAATTAGTTTATTAGGTTAACTAATGTTTAATTAGTTTAATTAAACAGAATTGATTAAGTTAATTAATTATCTAATTAATTAATTAATATTTTTATTTTATTTTATTTGTTCTAATTTTCCCGGGGCGTGGGCCCCGGCTGTCATTGGCCTGGGGCCATAGCGGGCACATGGGCGAGCGGTTACGGGCGCGGGCTAGCCCGTCAGGCGAACTCGGGCGCGCGCAGGCGCAAGCACCGGCCAGCGGAGGAGCGGTGGGAGCCGGTGCCAGGGAGGCTGCCAGCGGCGGTTCGGCGGTGAGGGGTGTCGCGTGCGCGGGGCGACGACAGGGGGTGTCGCGAGTGGAGGCGAGGCAGGGGAAGAGGCCACGGGCGACTGGGCGAAGCAGGGCGACGCGGTCGCGGCCGTCGGCGTGCTGGCAGCTACGGTAGCCGCAAGCAGCAGGCGAGGCGAGCGCAGGCAGTGGCAGTGGCTGCGGAGCTGCGGCGAAGGGGCGGTGAGGGCGGCCGGGGCGTGACAGCGGGCAGAGCGCGAGCAGCGCGCGGCAAGCACGGCCATCAGGCGCGCGCGCCGGTGCGCGGCTGGGCGCGGGGAAGAGGAGAAGGAGGGAGGCCTCACGAGGTAGCTGTAGGGAGTGGCAGTAGGCTCGGGGAAGAGACTAGGAGGTCCGGCGATGGCGATCCGGGGTGGCACCGGGTGGCGAGGTCCTCCAGCGGCGGCGCGTCCTGATCGGGGGGGGGGGGAGAAGGGAGGAGCGGGATGTGGGGGGGGGGGGCGAGTGGGGAGGGAACCGCTAGGGTTCGGTCGCCCATGGGGATAAGAGGAGCGATGGGGGTCCGCGGCTGGGCCGGCCTGGGGCAAGAGGCCAGCTGGGCCGAGGCCCAGCGGGGGGGGGGGGGGGGGGGTGGTTCTTTGATTGTTTTTGTCTTTTCTTTTTATTTTTGTTTCTGTTTTGTATTTCTTTTCTTATTTCCTGATTTTCTAATTGTTTGGGCACTATATGCATTTTGTAAAAAGTGTGACCTAGTCCATAATTAGCAGTACAATGTACCCTACCACCAAAAACTAGTTTGGGCAAAACATCATTTCATATTTGACTTAGATTAATTAAAAGGTTATTAAATATTATCTTCAGCCACTGTTGAGGAGGTTTGGGTTTCCTAATTAATTTATTAAATGTTGGTGACAATTTTAGAATGGTCTCTGGAATATTAGTCATTTAATGAACATTTTAGTTTCTGATTTGAACAACTTTTATTTAATTTGAATATTTTGACTTAGGAGTTGAGATGCAATATGATGCAAATGATGATCATGCACTGTTAATCATGCTGAGTTGGCATTATCAAAATGGGATTACTGTGGCTAACCACTGGGGGTGTTACAGGCACACACCACCAATGGCGGGCATCAATATTCACCCGCCACTGGCAGGGAAATGTACTTGTGGCGGTCCTTTTTTCCCGTCCGCCGCTGGTATAATTTTACAAATTAAAAAAAATATGCACCTCCCGGCGGCGCAGCGGCAGCACTCCACGGTGCGGCCCTGCCCAGCTCGGGAAGCTAGCACACATGCACGCACGCAACATCTAGGGTAGCAACGCTGCCGCGCGCTGGATCAACAGCCTCCGTGTGCCCTTCCGCACTCCATCCGCCGCGCGCCGCTCAACCTCCACGACGTCGACGCTCCCGTGGTCGAGCAGGTTGCACGTGCCCTCGGCACCGCCATCGGAGCATCATCACCCACATGGACTGCCTCCCGCCGTTGATCTCGCATACATGGACTAGAGCGCCATCGCATCTGCACGGACAAAGGTGAGTAGGGTTAGCCGATGTAGCGTGGGAAGAAGACAATCGATGATTTGGTCTGGTAGGGAAGAGAGAGGAGAGCGAGGTGGTGCTGGAGCGTTCTTGGCTCTGTGGGAGATGGCCGGAGCCGGCCGGAATCGACCAGTGAAGATGGAGGTGAAAAGGGGATGCTACGTGATAAGAGTGTTTAAGCCTCATGTAAGGGAACAATAGGAGTCTTGGACAACAGGTGTGTAAGACTAGGGCACCAACTTGATGGTTATTGGCATTTTAATTCTCAAAAATTCAATCAAATCCCGAAAATCAAATTTGGAATGATGTCATGATATGACCCTTAGAGGTTGTGGTAAAAAAATTAGAATGTTTCGCAAAAGTTTTCATGTAGACTATGTTTCAAGAGGGAACGGGCTTGGTTTGCGCGTGAATCGACCACTGCTTTACCGTTTGGCCTTGAAATTTTTTTCACGCTCAATACACATCATTACATGTATCATGTCAAAATTTGGTATTTTTCGGGGTCCGTTTGCTATATTTAAGCCATTAAATGCATTTATAAGCATTTAACGGATAAAATCCAAATTGGAACTGCAGGTACACTAAACAATAGGAATGAATGGGTTGAAAAATCTTATTAGTGGTCTTTAGTATATTATTAGTCCTTGTGTAAGGAAAAATAAAGAGTCTCATACACCAGGTGGCCGAGATCGGGGAACCAACATGGTGATTGTTGACATTTAAATTCAAAAAAATTCAAACGATGCCCGAAAATTATGAAACTTGGCATGGTGTCATGATATCACCCATAGAGGTTGTGGTAAAAAATTGATAATAGTTTGTGAAAGTTGTCACGTAGACTGCTTACAAATCGAACCATCTCCGAGGAAGAAATTAGATTTCTAGTGGGAACGTGTCAAGTTTGCATGTGAATCTAGCGCTACTTTGTCGGTTGACCTTGAAATTTTTTCACACTCAATACACACCATTACATGTATCATGTCAAAATTTTGCATTTTCCGAGATCCGTTTGCTATATTTAAGAAATTAAATGCATTTCTAGACATTTGAAACAAACCAGTTTGCATGTGACTACTCCTTCCTCAGTTAGTGTTCAAACTTTTTCTACACTCAACATACACCACTACATGTGACATGCCAAATTTTGGCATTGTTTTGGGTCTGTCTGCTATATTTAAGTCTTTAAGTGGATTTACCTCCATTAAATATCTAGAAATCTATTTTATGTCCTAAAAATAACTAATTAACATTAAAAAGGGCCAAACTCTTACATGAAACTTTAAGTGTTGTAACTTTAATATAGAAGAAAATTTGGCTCGTAAGACTAAACCTAAAACACTAAAATCCTTGCATTACAAAAAAAAGGCCAAAAAAAATACAAGTGGCTGGCTCAAAATATGCGCCCGCCACTGGTACGAAAAAGTTAGCTAGGCAGAAAAAGATACTAGTGGCGGGCACAAAACCGTGCCCGCCACTGCTACTTGAGTTACTAGTGGCAGGCATGTATTGATGCCCGCCACTGGTATTCTAAGACAGATTTGCCACGGGACCAAAAAATCCAGTGGCGGGCATGTACTGCTGCCCGCCACTGGTAACTCAAGTAGCACTAGCGGGCACGGTTTTGTGCCCGCCACTGGTAACATTTGTCCCGATCTGGTCAAATGTTACCAGTGGCAGGCGCAAACTGGTGCCCGCCACTGGTAAGCCTATAGCAATGGTGGGCGGGTTTTAGCGCCCGCCACTGGACTACGCCCGCCACTAATGTGAGTTCACCTATAACCCTTTTCCCAGTAGTGTACTTTTTTTAATAAAGGGCGCTTTTATTAAATCGAAATATAGCATCAAGCGGATACAAAACATGATGAGCAATATCTGGCCTCTGCATAACTAAGATGCACACAGCCAAACACGAACAGTCTGACAAAAGATAATAAAAAAAAGACATATCGGCAACAGTAGAGACATATAGGTCCGACACTATGCCTATGTCGAAGGAGGTGGTGGATCGATCCGGAGATTATGCTGCTATCCATGTTGGGTAAAAACCTCCATGGGCACCTGCTCCAACCGCATACACACCGCCTTGAACAGCGGTTGGTACTCCGTTCGGTGTAACATAGACCACGTACGAAGCGTGTGTGTATAGCGACAAATAACCTGCAAAGGAGAAGAGTTTTTGCCATTGAAAACCAAACCATTTCTATATAGCCAAAGCAACCATAATAAGGCATACGCTCCCACACTTATTAGCATTCTGAATCTATTTCAAATACCTTCCAACCAATGACCAAAAATATTGGCAACACTTGTGGGCAGATAAATTGACCGCTATTTGGATGACTGACGACGTAGAACACGCAAACTTGCATTGCAAAAAGAGGTGTTTGATTGTCTTGTCGTGAGTACAAAAGCTACTCTTCTTACTTCCTTGCCAATTGTAACGGGCGAGGTTGTCTTTCGTTAGCACAACTCCTCTCTGAAGATATCACATGAAGATTTTAATTTTTAGTGGAATCTTCGACTTCCAAATTTTCTTGTTATTATCGACTAGGACCACTGAATGCGTGAGCGCATGGTACATAGAGTCGACTATGAAGGACCCAGATGTAATGATGTTCCAACGAAAAACATCCTATCCTTGTGTTAGGTTAATCGAATCCAATCGAGAAAAATAGATTTTGCCATGACATTAGACGGGGGCCATTCAAATCCCGCCTGAAAGAAATATCAGGTGGAAATGAACTAAGCACCTGCGCAACAGTATCATTCTTATCACGAACAATGCGGTACAAAGCTGGATATTGTTCACGAACGCTCGCATTGCCTATCCAGTTGTCCTCCCAGAAACAAATCTCTGTCCCGTCTTTTATCACGAAGGATCCAAAGTGAAAAAAATGTTTCTTTGCCGCCATTAAACCAGTCCAAAAGTGCAAGTCACCAGGTTTCCAATAGGCCTGAGACTAAGTAAGGCATCCTCAGCCCTAAATACTTATTGCACAGCAGGGTTGCCAAACGCCATCCTCAGTAAGTAGTTTGAACAACCATTTACTAAGTAAGGCATCATTCTTGACATGTAGAGCATGAATGCCAAGGCCACCTTGGTCTTTCGGCCTATAAACCACGCTTCATTTGGCTAGCCTATACTTTTTTCTTTTCACCATCTCCTTGCCAAAAGAATCTGGATCTGAAATAATCCAACCTTTGTGATAGTGCATGAACAGAAACTTCACATCTGAATAAATTTGGCTAGAAACTTCATATCTGAATGTCACAAATATAAACCAGATGGACATAAACTACTTGTCTTGTCTTGCTCTGGAGGTATATGAACTGGTTTATATTTGTGTGCTAGTGCTACTGTTTCTTGTTAACATGGTTGTAGATGTCCCTCTGTTGTACCACTATGCTTGTTGCACATACACACTGTGGTTGGAGTTTCTGTCCAGCAGCACATACTATTACTGTTGTCATTTAGCTGCTGATGCCATCTGTTGACATATATAGGTAGTACTGTTCTTAGTTCAATTGGCATGTTTGTATTGCTGTATATAGTTCCTAGGTTGTGTCTTGGGCCAGCTAGACTCATAGTGACAGCTATGCCCCTTTAATTATAACTTTGCAAATGAGCTGGTGCTGTTGTTATTGTGTTTGTGGCTATTACTTATGACTTGGTCCTGTTGTTGTTTGTTGGATTTGTGAGCTATGACTTTCACCTCTTGCTGTACATATATCCTGTACATACTCCACTCTTGGACTTGATCTGCTGCAGCTGCTCTCCCCTGATACTTGATCATGTACTGCTCCTTTTGTCTCTGATCTTGTACATTTGGTCACTTGCTATTCCATTACCTGGCTTTGTAGGTTTTCTATTGGAAACTTCTGATTAAGGGTATTTGGACCAGTTCCAAGTAGTCCTAAGTGCCAGCTCATATAGTAATGCATTCCCCAAAGGGGAATGCAACATTTCTAACGTAACACACTTCGCCTTCCTGTATTGTTCTTTTGTAGGTCTTGAACTTGAGAAGGAGAAGATTAGAAGAAGATCAAGAGAAGAACTAGAAAAGGATTTAGTCTAGGTTTAGTTTAGGTTTACTTCCTTTTCTTCATTTCATTTCTTCTATTCCACAATGTAATTCCTAAATACTTTGTATCTGTATTTATAGTAATAAAATGTATTGTTTCTTTTATCCAGATTGTAAGCTTTATAATATTACTTTGTACTAATTCATTTATTAATAAAGTTTCTTTTATACCTTATTGGATCAATTTTTGATAATATAACTCTGTAATAAGAATCCCCTTTTTAATTCTTATTCCTTTGTTATTCATTTGTTATTTGTATTTCCAATTCATTTTGGTCAATGCGTGGGTCCCACCCGTCAGTGGTAGATGCAACCTAGTGCTATCCAAACACGTAAGCCAAAATTGACACATGAACATGACATATAGGCAAAAATTGACACATAGACATGACACAATAGGCAAAATTGATGAGGTGGCGCCCAGTCATATCAATTCATCCACGTTTACAACGTCATGACCATCTAGATTGGTCGTAATCAGCTAGAAATAAGGCCGTCGACTAGTGCTGTTTGCTTTATGACCATTTTGTGTAAGGTAATTATGACCTTTTCTCCCCAAATGGTCGTTATGGTTTAGGGTTTGGACCCTCCCAAACAGCTTAAGACCAATTGGTTCGAAATGGTCATAAATTTATGACTATGTCTTCCAGGGTCATTGACAGAAGGTCACAAGTTAGCATATTTCTTGTAGTGGAAGACAAAGTGATATGGCTATGTTCAAGTACTTGCTTTGTGTTGAGCTGAACGAGAACTTGTTGGCTATGTTCAAGTACTTGCTATCGTGGATTTGTTGAACTATTTGCTATGTTAGACATGTAAACCTATTTGCAATGTTGGATATGTTGAACTATTTTGATGTGTTATGCATATTATGATGTGTGAGATACTAATTTTCATTTCCAAATTATATTATGATGTGTGAGATTATGCTATTTATATTGAATGATCAAGTTTTACAATGTTGGATATGAAGTTTAAAGGGGACATAACCCTACCGCCAGACTATGGTGGTAGGGTTGCATACCCTACGGCAAAATAAAACCCAGTTTTAGAAACAACAGTGATTTCCCGTCTTCGACACCTACCGCCGAGGTAGCTGGCGGTAGGGTACTACAACCTACCGCCAGGAGCTCTGGCGGTAGGGTTCCATACCCTACCGCAAAATAAAACCTAGCTTCAGAAACAGAACCGCCAGGAGCTCGGGGTTTTGGGGGGGGGGGGGGGGGGGGGGGGGGTTTGAAGCCTACCGCCAGAGACTATGGCGGTAGGGTACTTCAACCTACCTCCGCCCTCGCTGGCGGTAGACACTCTGGCCACGTCAGCAACAACCGATGGCCGTCTGCCTCTGCCGTCAACCCTACTGCCAGGGCCCCCCACGGTAGTCAGTTATACCCTACCGCCATCGACCCTGGTGGTAGGAAAAGGGTCAAATCCTGATTTTTTTTAAACCGGGGTCATATCTTGCTTAACTTTCACAAAAGGGTCAAAAAACTGATTTTGACCGCGAGGGGAACGAAGTCAGAGGGAGAATATTCAATTACTATGATACCCTTATTGTACAAATTTAATATTTTTAAATGATTGCCACGGATCAACGGTCAGTTGAATTTAGAGGGGTAAGTACCTGAAAGTACAGAATGGTACCAACCCCCGTACCACAGCTCGTGATTAAATTGGGCCTAAGCTAGCTAGTAGCGTAGAATGACCTGCTCCCACAACCTATCACAAGAGCGAGATGAACTAACCTACACCAAAACGGGCAATTCTCTCGGTTAACTCTACATATGTAGCTTTCGTCCATAGTGATATTTCAAATTGTGGCTATGATACGTTGGAAAGTTGAGATTATCTTAAAACTTAGTAGAGTCCTAACAAAAAATAACTTTGTAAACGAAATTGACAGGGCAACAAAAAATGTTTCTTTTCCCCTATAACAAAACTATCAATACATTATTCTTTTCATTGTCATTTTACTCACGTTGTATGGCCTAAGAAAAAGGCTTCGTACTTCTGAACGTGATGCAGTGCAAATTATATAAAGGCTGAACCTAACTTATGAGGACGCACAAAACAATCACATTTAAATCAAAGCTTGTAAAATCCACCAACTCGAGTAGGTCAATACTTCACACCACAAAGAGATCCAGATCTCTTGTCAGTTATAAGAGTACAGACAAATTATTACAGCACACATGTCGATCATGCATATAAAGTAAATCTTTTTGGTAGTGTGTTACAAATAAGAGATAGATTTTTTTTGTACCAGATGTCTTTTTTTGGACCATGCAAGAGGACTGTATGTATGTATGTATATAGATAGAAAGAGAAAGATAACCGGCTTAGACTAGCAGAGGTTCACAAAAGGACAGCAGAAGCAAAACGAAAAGAAGAAAACACAAACTCCTAAAGCTACGACCATACAAGTAAATGGCATATCAAATTACAGGTTTGCTATTTCACATCTAGATATGAAATAGCTATCTCACATCTAAGTCTAGAGCCAATAGATTATATATCTTTAATATTCGTGCAAAACGCCATGATCTGGCTGCTGCGCTCGCTCGGCGGCGCGTTGTCTCAGGCGTTGCCTGTGTCCAGGTCCTTGCTAGTGCTAGGTCGGGCGTTGTTGGATTTTCCAAGTCTATGCTACTCAAGGTCGTTGCTACTGCAAGGTTGATTGCCTTTTTTTTATTTCTTTCACAAGTCTGTGCTACACTCAGTCCTAGTTCTTCTCATTTTTCTACACTCTTATTTGATACCTAGTATTTGTTTTCTTGTTTGTTTTCGTTTTATTTTCCTTTTTGTTTTATTTTTTCTATTTTATTATTTGTTTTACTTTGTCACGCGCGCTCTGTGTCGAATCTGTGTTTGGTGTCTACTTGTCAACCGGTTCGCGCGTGTGTCCTTCGTTGGGCCCTTTTTTGCCGCGCGGTCAGAGGTCCCGTTTTGGATTGGTTTGCTAATTATCATCTAAACGAGAGTTAACAATGTTTCATCTGACTCATATACGTCAGATACACATACTTCCGAGTCATGCTTGTCGTCCTTGTGTCGTGTTTTTTTGTTTGTCCCTCGTGAAGCAGTGAGAGCTGATATGACATTTTTCTAGTGAACCGTTATTATGTTTTGTGTAAATTTTTTTGTGGGCTTTGTTTTTTTTGTGTAGGGACACGTGCCTTTTCATTCTCTGTTTTCTTTTATTTTTGGTTTGACCGTGTAGCTAGAGTGGAGTGTAACTAGATTTTTCGTTTCCAGATCTGCTAAATGTAATCTAGATAAAATTTAGCTCATCTAAATTTAATGTTCGCACAAATTGAATCATGTACGTCCCTGTCAGCTTGTTCTTTTTTGTCACGCGTCCTTTTGTCCCATTTGTTTTGTGTCATCATGTTCTCGCGTTTATTTTTCGTAAGGGCCTATATATGTTGTCATTTGGGGGGGTGGGGGTGGTGTTTTGTTCTTTTGTTTTGGTTGGTTTATTGGGTGGGTTTTGTTTGTTGTTTTCGACTATGAAGATTATCCCCCATCTTCTCACTGACCGACATTTGACCCCGGTTATTTTGCCTGTGTTTTATTTTCATTCAGGTATAGGTCCATCCTTGACATACAACTGGCATGTAGTTTGTTTCATCCTAGTTACAAGTCGACCATTGACTCGCAACTAGGCTCGTAGTTTCATAGTTGTCCCGAGTGCAAGTCCACCCTTGACTCGCAACTGGAGCACGTGTTTTTGTTTTTCATCTCAGTTGCAGGTCCACCATTGGCATGCAGTCGGGCATGTAGTTTGTCTCATCCTAGATGCAAGTCGACCCTTGACTCGTAACTAGACTCATAGTTTCGTAATTGTCTCATTTGCATGTCCACTCTTGACTCGTAATTGGGCTCGTAGTTGTCAGACTTGTAAGCCCACCCTCGACCCGCAACTGGAGCATGTTTTTTGTTTTTTCATCCCAGTTGCAAGTCGATCCTTGACTCGCAACTGGGCCCATAGCTTGTTCCATCGCAGTTGCAAGTCGACCCTTGACTCGCAACTGGCTCGTAGTTTTGTAGTTGCCCAGGTGCAGGTCCCTCTTGACTCACAACTGGGCTCGTAGTTGTCCAAGTTGCAAGCCCGCCCTCTACTCACAACTCGAGCATGTGTTTTGTTTTTTATCCCAGTTGCAAGTCTACCTTTTGATTGCAACTTGCTCATAGCTTGTTTCTTCCCAGTTGCGAGTCAACTTTTAACTCGCAACTGGGCTTGTAGTTTCGTAGTTGTCCCAGTTGCAAGTCCACCCTTGACTTGCAATTGGTCTCATACTTGTCTGAGTAGCATGTCCACCCTCTGAGTTGCAAGCCCACCTTTTGACCCGTAACTGGGCATGTGTTTTGTCTTTCATCTCATTTGCAAGTCCACCATTGACTCACATCTGGGACTATAGTTTGTTTCGTCCTAGTTGCCAGTCGACCCTTGACTCACAACTGGGCTTCTAGTTTCGTAGTTGTCCCAGTTGCAAGTTCACTATTGACTCGCAATTGGACTCATAGTTCTCCTAGTTGCAAGCTCACCCTTGACTTGCAACCAGGCATCTGTTTTGTTTTTCATCCCAGTTGCAGGTCCATCCTTGAGTCGCAACTGGGGCTGTAGTTTGTTTCATCCTAGTTGCACGTTGTCTGGTCACGAGAAGGATAGGCTCAGCCCCTTTTTTCGTTTGTTTGTTTATGGGGCTTGGCAAAGATTTGTTTTTTCATTCGTTTGTTTCACAAATGAAGAGTTGGCTGATCGACTCTCCTCTCACTATCTATCATTACTCTCTCTTTCATCTACCGTTCTCCTTTCTTCATTATCATTTTTTATTTTTTTATTTTTTGCTCTATTGTCTCTATATAACTTTTCTTTTTGTGTCAGTTTCATTATATTTCTTTTTCTTTTTTTCATTTTATCTTTTATTTTTCCCCTTTGTCAAATTCATGAATAAGATTAGTGTGAATATTTTTTATAGAATTTGGAAAAAAGTTTAAGTATGTGAAAAAATCTAAATTTGAAAATATTTTTCGTCCCAATTTGTTTTTCATTTCATTTGCAAATCCACCCTTGACTCGCAACTGGGGCCTAAACTTTTTTTCTCAGTTGTAAATGCACCCTCGACTCGGAACTGGGGCTCGATCTTTTTTTTTGTCTCAGTCGCAATTCCACCCTCGACTCATAACTGTGGCTCATCATTTTTTTGTCCTAGTTGCATGTCCACCTTTGGCTCGCAACTCGGGCCTGGCTTTTTTTTGTCCGGTTGCAAGTCCACGCTCGACTCGCAACTGAGGTTCGACCTTTTTTTGTCCCAGTTGCAAGTCCAACATCAACTCGCAACTGGGCCCGGCCTTTTTTTCTTTCAGTTGCAAGTTCACCCTCGACTCGCAACTGGGCTCCAACATTGTTTTGTCCAGTTGCAACCCACCCTCAACTTGTAACTGGGCCAAGACTTTTTTTGTCCTAGTTGCAAGTCCACCCTCAACTCGCAACTAGGGTACGACTTTTTTTGTTCTAGTTGCAAGTCCACCCTCGACTCGCAATTGGGATCCGACCTTTTTTCCCCAGTTGTAATCCCACTTTCGACTTGTAACTGGACTCCGGCATTTTTTTGTCCTAGTTGCAAGTCTACCCTCGACTTGCAACTAGGGTCCGGCCTTATTTTGTCCCCGTTGCAAGTCCACCATCGGCTCGCAACTGGGACCCAACCTTTTTTGTCCTAGTGGCAAGTCCACTCTCCACTCACAACTAGGGGTCTGGCCTTTTTTGTCCCAGTTGCAAGTCCACCCTCGACTCGCAACTGGGACCCAACCTTTCTTGTCAGAGTTGCAAATCGACCGTCGACTTGCAACTTGGGCCGAGGTTTTTACTTCCAACCAATGTTGGGGATATCGCTTATCGAGAACTTATCGGTCGACCCATGATAAGGGGTAAATCGATCAGTTTATCGGCATATCGGCTGATTTATCGCCGTATCGGCTAATTTATCGGCCAATTTATCTTATCGGTCAGACAACGATAAGCGATAAATCGGCCGATTTATCGGAATATCGGAAGATATCTTGAACAGTGCTTCCAACTGCAAGTCCAACCTCGACACGCAACTGAGGTCGGACCTTTCTTGTCAGAGTTGCAAGTCCACCCTCGACTCGTAACTAGGCCCCGACCTTTTTTTGTTCCAGTTGCAAGTCCATCATCCACTCGCAACGGCGGGCCAACATTTTTTTTTGTAATAGTTGCAAGTCCAAAACGACTCGCAACTGGGGCTCGGCCTTTTTTAATCCCAATTCTGAGTCCACCGTCAACTCGCAACTAGGGGTCTGACCTTTTTCTATCCCAGTTGCAAGCCTATCCTCGACAGCGAGCAAACCGCAGACGAGTTGACCCAAGTAGTAAGGATACTTTTTTTTCTTCATGTTTTTTTCTTTTTTCTTTTATAATTTTATCTTCACTGGTTTTCCTTTCTTTTTAGTTTTACTATTTTTCAAAAGTTGATCTCTTTTGTCATTTTTATTTTCTTATTTTCTTATTTTGATTTTTCGTAAATTTAGAAGTTTTACAAAATGTTCCAAATTCATAAATTTGTTCAAGTTTCCGGAATTGTTCGTGTCTATCAATTTTTTTTGGAAATTCTAAAATGCATTCATGTTTTTCAAAAATTGTTCACAAGTTATAAAAAAGTTTGAAACAATATTCATGTTTCCAAAATTGTTTGCAATTTTCAAAAACTGTTTGAAAAGTGTACATTTTTTTAAAAAATCACATTTTTTTAAAATGTTTGAAAGTTTGCAAAAAAATTCTTATTTCTAAAAAAATGTTTCTCAATTTTTAAAATTTGTTCTCTTTTTTGCAAAAACATATCTCAATTTTGAAAATTGTTCGACTCAATTAAAAATCACAATTTCATGAAATGTTTGAATTTTTTGAATTGTTCAATCTGCGGCGCAATAGTCTTTAGTGTTTCACGATGGCAAGAAGTAACTAACGTGCTATAGCTCTAGTGGCTTACTACAGGAGTGCCTCTGTCAGAGGTCTTGTGTTCGATTGTGAGTGGTCACATTTCCTTTTTTTTTTTTGAAATTTTGTACGTTGCACTATCCACCATCGTGCGCCGCGTGACAGTCAAACACATCTCCCAGCAGCTGCACAACCTAACAAAAAAGCTGAGACAAACAAACATGCCCGAGAGAAACAAAAAAGGAAAAAACAAACAAACAAACAAAAGTGGCCACATAAAAAAAGATGTTACTTAGATGTGAGATATTATTTCACATCTAGATGAGATATAGACAGACCCATCAAATTAAAGGACCAAATAATTTGTTTTCTCCCTTTTTTTTAAGTTGGTTTTCTCCCTTTTAATGTATGACCATTGTGACTGTTGTTTCTGTTCTTGAATGGAAAGGGGAAGCTGGGTTCAAACCAAACAAAAGTTTATGCTATATTATGTGCACATGCTGTATTAATTTTGAATCATAAGTTGTTTTGTGTATTAATTAGCACAATCGGGTTCAGAGACTAGATGGGCGTGCATCGCAATGATGCAGAGGCCGGGATTATCCTCCACTTCTAAAAAAAATCTTATTATTCATGAACAATTTGATGTGACGTTCAATCATACCTTTTCTGACTCTTGTCGGCAACGCAAATTATGCGTCAGCGACAAACAATGTTCGATTACGAGCTCAAACGAAAATCGTAATGCCGGTTGGCATCATATGCATAGGACCAACGGGGACGGTTTCCTCTTTACCAGACACGTGCAAAGTATCACTGTACGCGTTGGCGTTTCTTGCAAGAAAGCAAGCAGCTAGGTTTCTAGTAGCAGGTCTCTATTAATCTTTTAGATCTACTACAATTAATTAGGACTACTGTTTATGCACATGGTTGAGGAGGGCCACGTACGTAACGCACAGGCCACCCAGCCTTGGTTTCCGCTGCCGCCCGCCGTGCAGCCGCTGGGCAGCCTCGTCCCATTTTTTTTGAGAATTTTTCAAAACTACTCCCTCGATTTCAGAATATAAGGTGTATTGATTTTCATGCAAATTAACCATTTGCATGTTTGACCAAGATTATAGAAAAAAATAAAAACATATGCAATACCTAATAGATAAAATATAAAACTACTTTTCATCATGGATCAAATGATATAAATTTCATATTGTGAATATTGATATTTTTTTTTCTAAAAACTCGGTCAAACATGCACTCGTTTGACTTTTGAAAAAACAAATACACCTTATATAAAAGAACGGAGGGAGTATAAAACATCGTTTTCGCGTGGTTATCATCGGTTTCCACCGAATGTTGGTTTCCGTATGAAAGTTCGTGGAAACCACATTTGAAAGTTTAACAAAATCTGAAAAAAAAGTGGGATGTTAAGAGGATGATGCTTTATTCTCACATAAAATTTCAAGTAAAAACACATTACGAGATGCGAGCTATGAAAAAGATAAATTCAGCAATGAATATAGCTCACATCTCGTAATCTGTTTGAACTTGAAATTTTGCATGGCAATAGAACATCACCCTCTTAACATCCCATATTTTTTTTTAGATTTTTTTCGAAACTTTAGAACATCGTTTTCGTGTGGTTTTCACTGGTTTTCACCGAATGTTGGTTCCCGTATGATATTCTCCAGTGGCCTTAGGGCCATGGAGGCGCAGTGGATCCCTGTCCTTGCCAGCGGGAGGGCTCCATATTTAGGCGTTTCTTTGAGTTTTGATAGGGTTGTGTCCTGCTCAGGAAGATGATACGGCGGCGGCTCCCTGAAGATGGAATAAGGTTCTCCCTGCCTAGCTCCCGTCTCGATGATGCTTGTAGCATCGTCACAGGGCGTGTGGGGGTTTGTCTCCAGCGGATCTCGTGGGATTCGGTCGGCGTTTGTCTTCGGTGGATCCGCTTGGATCCGATCTTCGTTCGTCTACGTTTGCATGTCTACAGGTTGGATCCTTCCGATCTCAACTTCTCTTCATCGGCGGCGGTTGCTGTTTTGGTGCGCTGGTCCTCTGGGGCCTTAGCATGACGACTTCCCGACTGTCTACTACAACAACGTTTGCCCGGCCCCGGTGATGGAGGGGCGATGACGACGGTGCGCCTTCGGCTCGCTCCAGTTCTTGTTGTCGTCACTAGGTGGTCTACGGACCTGGATGTAATTTTTACTTCTGGTGTTTTTTATACTACCTTGACAGTTGAAGAATAGATTGAAAGTTTCTCAAAAAAAAAAAAAGAGAGGAGGGCCACGTAGGTAACGTATCATAGCCAAATATGATTTTGTTCAAGGTAGGTCATCTGTTATTAATGAACGAAAGGTGCATGCATGGAAATTCCACCAGGAAGCATTCAACGTGAGTCCATATCCCACAAACCTCGAACAGTGCTCCTACTACCACTATTGCAGGAATGGCTACTGGTGGAGGGCGTGAAAAGCCCAGCAATGCGGGCAGGGCTCTCTTGGCCGCCTGCCACCGACCTCCCGCCACTGCTAACATGGCATCAGTGGTGGACGCGCGCCCGCCAGTGGTAAAGATCTAGCAGTGGTGAGCTTTACATAGCGCCCGCCACTAGTAATCCACTAACGGCACTAACGGCACTGTGACGCCCCCGGCTCAATCGTGCACTAATCATACACGCAAATGCACACGATCAAGCCTAAGGACTCACGGGAAGATATCACGACACAACTCTAAAACATAAATAAAGTCATACAAGCTTTATATTAGAAGCCAGGGCCTCGAGGGCTCGAATACATAGCTCGATGGCATACAAGCGTCAGCGGAATCATCAGATATCTGAGTACAGATATTAAAAGAGAAACAGAAGGGCCTTTAGAAAGGCGGGGCAAAATAAAACACTACGATCGAAAGGCGCAGGCCTCCTGCCTGGGACCCTCCGAACCTACTCCTGGTCGTCAGTCAACTCGTAGTAGTATCCATCCTCGGGGTAGTAGTAGTAGTCGATCGACGGGGCATCTGTCTCAGGGGGCTCCGTCCTCTAGTCACGATAAACTGATATGGGGAGAAAAGGAAAACAAAGCAACCGTGAATACTCAGAAGTACTCAGCAAGCAAGGATCTACACTACATATGCAATATTTTTAAAGAGAGGGTATATATGTGGACTGGGCTGCAGAAATGCCAGAATAGAGAGAAGGCCTAGTCCTATCGAAGACTAGCATCTTCAGCGGTCTTGCAGCAATAGAAGAGAGTAGGACAGTACAATATAATGTAGCAGTAATGATATCAACCTCACCCAGAGATCCTTTCTTGACTCCTTGCGAGAAAGCAATCCCAGAGCCATATAGTCATCAACCTCGTCCGGAGATCCCTTCTCGACTCCCTGCGAGAAGCAATCCCAGAGCCATAGTATCCAAGTATCCAGTTCTAATTGTATCAATCAGGATACAACTCCGAGTGTCCTTTACCGTAGGACCGGCTATCGATAGATGTGTTCTTCCCTGCAGGGGTGCACCAACTTACCCAACACGCTCGATTAACTCCGGCCGGACACACTTTCCTGGGTCATGCCCGGCCTCGGCCAAACGATACATCGCAACCCTACCTACAGCTCAGCAGAGAGGTCCCCGCCGGTCTGCATCCTAAGCGCAAGGGGGTCTTGGCCATCGCCCCTCACCCTCCGGGTCGTTGCGCACAGGGTGGATACCAGCATCGCCTCGGGTGGCTGACACGATCCGACCGTGCCGCCATGCTGAACTGGACGTCTGACAGAGCTTTCGGCTGATGCTACGATGCAGAACGCCCATACTATGCCCACGTGATGGTTAGTGTTATCAGACCAGAGGCCTGCTCGGATCAAATATCCAAATCGTTAGTGGACTAGGGCTTGCGGTAACGAGCAGAGACTCACGAAAGATGTGACCCCGTCGCCCCGTCTCAAGGACTTGCTGCAAGGGCTAAGGATGTCCGACCACGCCTCGTATTCATCATTCGGGCACCATACAGGCAACCCGTCTTCACATCACACGCGGGTACCCCTCAGGGTCGACCCGCCTTTCCAAGTAACAGTGTAAAGTCCAAGTATCCGTGTGTCCATAACATCAGGGGAATCCGAGGTATCACCCTCGTTGGATTCCTACTCGATGTATCCGTCAATGTGAACTTGGAGGAATCACCCTCGATGGGTTCACACTTGAGGTGTTGTACGACAGCGTCATTATCGGAAGTGTTGAAGGAGGAATCACACTCGATGACCACGACCGAATAGCTACTCTACAGAGTTATCATCAGTAGTGCTACACGAGGTACCACCCTCGGCACTCGATTGTAACGCTGCAGTGTCGTTACAACTAAGGGGGGTGATGTGCGGTGCCGGGGTCTAGTCTTCAATCCCGTTGATCGGGTCTTCGGATAATCCAGCGGGGCAGTTGGGATAAGTGGGGTCACTGATAGGTCTCTACCCAGCCTATACTAGGCAGTCTAGGTTATGCAGGTAATTATCAATAGAAGGTTACAATAAACAGGCTATGCATCAGAATAGGTAAAGCAGCAGTAGCAGCAATTCTAATGCAAGCATGAGAAAATAGAATGGGCGATATCGGGATGATCAAAGGGGGGGCTTGCCTGGTTGCTCGGCGGCAAGGGCAAGGTCATCAATGGTGTCGTCGGTCTCCGGAGCTGCGTCGGTCTCGGGGACGACGTCGGGGTCTAACGAGAGAGAAGAGGGGGAGAAAACAATAAATACAGAGCAAACAAGTGCACCACAAAGCATAAGATGGTAATACGTGGTGACAGAGGTGATCTAACGCAGTGCCGGGTGATACTGGCGAAGGGGGAATTCATCCGGGAAAGTATTCCCGGTTCCGGACAAATGTCAGACAGGTGACCGGAGGGGGAAAGTCCCATGTTCAGGTAGTTAGAGACGTGTTATGGACGAACGGACAGCAAATTCGGATTCGTCTCGTTGTTCTGAGGAACTTTCATGTACAAAGTTTTTCGATCTGAGCTACGGTTTATTTTATATGATTTTAGAAAGTTTAAACAATATTCTGAAATTATTTAAATTATCAAGACAACATTATCCAGATTAGTGCAGGCTGACGTCATCATGATGTCAGCATGACGTCAGCAGTCAACAGTGCGTTGACTGGGTCAATCTGACGTGTGGGTCCCACCTGTCATTGTTACATTAACCTAATTAACATATTAATTAGTTTAATTAGTTTATTAGGTTAACTATTGTTTAATTAGTTGAATTAAATAGAATTGATTAAGTTAACTAATTATCTAATTACTTAATTAATATTTTTATTTTATTTTATTTGTTCTAATTTTCCCGGGGCGTGGGCCCCAGCTGTCGTTGGCCTGGGGCCATAGCTGGCACATGGGCGCGCGGTTACGGGCGCGGGCGCTAGCCCGTCAGGCGAAGTCGGGCGCGCGCGGGCGCAAGCACCGGGCGGCGGAGGAGCGGTGGGCGCCGGTGCCAGGGAGGCGGCCAGGGGCGGTTCGGCGGTGAGGGGCGTCGCGTGCACGGGGCGGCGACAGGGGGTGCCGCGAGTGGAGGCGAGGCGGGGGAAGAGGCCACGGGCGGCTGGGCGAAGCGAGGCGACGCGGTCGCAGCCGTCGGCGTGCGGTCAGCAGCGGTAGCCGCAAGCAGCAGGCGGGGCGAGCGCAGGCAGTGGCAGTGGCTGCGGAGCTGCGGCGAAGGGGCGGTGAGCGCGGCCGGGGCGTGACAGCGGGTGGAGCGCGAGCAGCGCGCGGCCAGCACGGCCATCAGGCGCACGCGCCGGTGTGCGGCGGGGCGCGGGGAAGAGGAGAAGGAGGGAGGCCTCACGAGGTAGCTGTAGGGAGTGGCAGTAGGCTCGGGGAAGAGACGAGGAGGTCCGGCGGCGAGGTACTGCGGAAAGGCAGGCGCGTCAGATTGGGGGGGGGAGAAGGAAGGAGGAGCGGGATGTGGGGGGGGGGGGGCGAGTGGGAGGGAACCGCTAGGGTTGGTCGCCCACGGGGATAAGAGGAGCGATGGGGGTCCGCCGGTGGGCCGGCCTGGCGGCACAGAGGGCAGCTGGGCCGAGGCCCAGCGGGGGGGGGGGGGGGGGGGGGGGGGGGGGGGGGGGTGGTTCTTGATTGTTTTCGTCTTTTCTCTGTTCGTTTTATTTTTGTTTTTGTTTTGTATTTCTTTTCTTATTTCTGTTTTCTAATTGTTTGGGCACTATATGCATTTTGTAAAAAGTGTGACCTAGTCCATAATTAGCAGTACAATGTACCCTACCACCAAAAACTAGTTTGGGCAAAACATCATTTCATATTTGACTTAGATTAATTAAAAGGTTATTAAATATTATTTTCAGCCACTGTTAGAGGAGGTTTGGGTTACCTAATTAATTTATTAAATGTTGGTTACAATTTTAGAATGGTCTCTGGAATATTAGTCATTTAATGAACATTTTAGTTTCTGATTTGAACAACTTCTATTAAATTTGAATATTTTGACTTAGGAGTTGAAATGCAATATGATGCAAATGATGATCATGCACTGTTAATCATGCTGACTTGGCATTATCAAAATGGGATTACTGTGGCTAACCACTAGGGGTGTTTCAAATCTCCTCCACTAATAAGAATTCTCGTCCCGAGAATTAAGAGGGAGACTGAAAGAAATCGGGGTATCCTTGGAAGTTCTTCGGAGGAAACGTTCGGAAAAATCTCGAACGGCTGCAACGTTTTCGATCCCCTCAAGCAGAGAAGCGTTCAACGCATTCAAGGTATTCATTTACTTATAATGAAGGTTATGCATGAATGCCAATTTTTCCAGAGATGAATGAATGCGATGCTGCTGAATTAAATAAAACAGAAGCAGGTATTGAGTTAACGGGAAGGGTACCCATTTCGGTGGCAGGTGGATCCTGGACTTGTAAAATATCAATGTTGTAAGCGTGTCCACGACCATATGTTTTTCGCTTCTATGTTGAGCCCGAAGATGAGCCAACATCATGACAGCGCTTCTGCGAGTCCTTATGCTTCATTTGAGCGGTCTCAACCAGAATAGCCTTGTTCACAAGAGTAGAAAAGTCGTTGAAGTCTTGAGCAGTAAGTGCAAGCTCGATGTCGGGGTGGAGTCCATTGCGAAACTTCTCTTGTCTACGGGCATCTGTGGTGATGTCTTCTTCAGCATAGCAGGACAGGTCAAGGAATTCCCGTTGATAAGATTCGACAGTCTTATTGCCCTGAGTGAGGTTGCGGAACTGGGTTTTCATCCGGTCCATGATTCCTTGAAGAATATATCGGGCACGGAAAACAGCCTGGAACTCAGGCCAAGTAACGGTTGTTCTAGCAGGTAGTGTACGTTTGTGGGTGTCCCACCATTGAGCAGCGGGACCCTTTAAGAAAAAGGACGTGAAGGCGACAAAGTTTGCAGGGGAGACATTTGCAGACTCCATCTCGTGAGTGATATCGCGAATCCAGTCATCAGCATCTAGTGGCTTCTCAGAGTTGCAGAACTTAGTGGGGTTAAGACGCATAAATTCCGGCAGAGTTATTGAAGGAGGGTTCTGGTTCTGGTTGTTCAGATGCGGGAACTGAGCCATAATCCGAGTCATGAACTGACGGTTGAGCTCGAATTGTTGCATCGTCGCTGCCATATAGTCTGGCGGTGGTGGGCGTTCAGGGGCACGACCACGACCACCTGGTCTAACCATCCTGCTAAGTTTCAACAAGGGTAGTTCAGTAAAAGCGGTTGCGGGTGTTTAGCGACAAGCATGATGTAACACGACAATAATTAAGCAGTGTACTAGATACTAAACAGTAGTCAATTAAGACATAAAGATCCATACACAGAGTCGGGTACATGCGAATAGCATAACGACGCAAATTCAAAAACTAGACATGATAGGCGGCACGCAGGCACGCGGTAAGGAAATACACCACGAGATATAGCAAAGGCTACATCAACGTCGGGAAGATCCACTGAAACGGGGTAGCTGCACGTGCGGATGACGAGTGTTCATCGCAGAAGGATCCTGTGCTCCATGTGCACTCTGATGCAGAACCCGGTCTCGAGCTGTAAGAAGAGGTCCACGTGGAGGTGCGTGACCTCCCACAACAGGCCAATCAATACTAGCATACATCTGAGTCCTGCTCGGATAAAGGATGTGCTCCGGATGTATCCCTGCACGAACAGCGGGTAGCAACTGCGTCATAGCATCGTAGAGACGTGCTCGAGTGGCAACCAACTCGACGGCAAGAGCCCGAACAGTGCGATCCAGAGCCTGAGTGCACTGAATCAGATCGTGCGGGTCGTATCGACGACGCTCGTACGGGGCACAGATAGCTGTGTAGTATCCAGTAGTATCTCCAGCAGGGGCATACGGAATGTATCGGAACTCAGAGACATCCAAGCTATCGCTGAACTCTCCTCGGAGACGTGCGACAGCAGAGTAGGCGGCATCATGTACTGCCATCTCAATCGTCACGCCGATACCATGGAAAAGGTGCAGCTCAGTGTCTGAGTCATCGCGCTGATCATAGATACGAACATCAGCATGGTACTGCTCCTGGTTTAACTCGTGGTAATCCTCATAGACCATGTACTCGAGGTACCAGCGGTAGCCCAGCCTGATCAGGAGCGCGATCAGGACAGCGGGAAAACCAGGGGCACCACGAGCCCAAGTGCGAAGCACAAGCTGCGTCGTAGGGCATGGTGGAAACAAACGATCCATCTGAAACAGAGGAAATTCAGGGTTTTCAATAGACAATGAGAAGTATAATACAACTCGGAGAGAAAGGTTAAACAAAACAATGGAAAGGAAAATGATTATCAGACTAATCAGATCAATGACAGGGAAATCGCACAGATATCCAGCTCTCCGGGTAGACGGGATTTACGGGATCCTAAGTGTCGACGTTAGTAAAATTATTTAACCTGAATAGAAGAGAGGTCAGAGTCCCAGAGTAAAGATGAGGAATAATAGATACTAATACCACCCAATCGTGACGTGGGCCCATAAGACACACAACCATGTTAGTAAAACGGTTTTTAGACCAATAGATTCAACTTCGGCCAAGGAGTTGGGAAGGGGGGTTCCTACAGGCAGTCGGCTCTGATATGAACTTGTGACGCCCCCGGCTCAATCGTGCACTAATCATACACGCAAATGCACATGATCAAGCCTAAGGACTCACGGGAAGATATCACAACACAACTCTAAAACATAAATAAAGTCATACAAGCTTTATATTACAAGCCAGGGCCTCGAGGGCCCGAATACATAGCTCGATGGCATACAAGCGTCAGCGGAAGCATCAGATATCTGAGTACAGATATTAAAAGAGAAACAGAAGGGCCTTTAGAAAGGCGGGGCAAAATAAAATACTACGATCGAAAGGCGCAGGCCTCCTGCCTGGGACCCTCCGAACCTACTCCTAGTCGTCAGTCAACTCGTAGTAGTATCCATCCTCGGGGTAGTAGTAGTAGTCGATCGACGGGGCATCTGTCTCAGGGGGCTCCGTCCTCTGGTCACGACAAACTGATATGGGGAGAAAAGGAAAACAAAGCAACCGTGAGTACTCAGAAGTACTCAGCAAGCAAGGATCTACACTACATATGCAACATTTTCAAAGAGAGGCTGTATATGTGGACTGGGTTGCAGAAATGACAGAATAGAGAGAAGGCCTAGTCCTATCGAAGACTAGCATCTTCAGCGGTCTTGCAGCAATAGAAGAGAGTAGGACAGTACAATATAATGTAGCAGTAATGATATCAACCTCACCCAGAGATCCTTTCTCGACTCCCTGCGAGAAAGCAATCCCAGAGCCATATAGTCATCAACCTCGTCCGGAGATCCCTTCTCGACTCCCTGCGAGAAGCAATCCCAGAGCCATAGTATCCAAGTATCCAGTTCTAATTGTATCAATCAGGATACAACTCCGAGTGTCCTTTACCGTAGGACCGGCTATCGATAGATGTGTTCTTCCCTGCAGGGGTGCACCAACTTACCCAACACGCTCGATTAACTCCGGCCGGACACACTTTCTTGGGTCATACCCGGCCTCGGCCAAACGATATATCGCAACCCTACCTACATCTCAGCAGAGAGGTCCCTGCCGGTCTACATCCTAAGCGCAAGGGGATCTTGGCCATCGCCCCTCACCCTCCGGGTCGTTGCACACAGGGTGGATACCAGCATCGCCTCGGGTGGCCGACACGATCCGACCATGCCGCCATGCTGAACTGGACGTCTGACAGAGCTTTCGGCTGATGCTACGATGCATAACGCCCATACTATGCCCACGTGATGGTTAGTGCTATCAGACCAGAGGCCTGCTCGGATCAAATATCCAAATCGTTAGTGGACTAGGGCTTGTGGTAACGAGCAGAGACTCACGAAAGATGTGACCCCGTCGCCCCATCTCAAGGACTTGCTGCAAGGGCTAAGGAAGCCCAGCCGCGCCTCGTATTCATCACTCGGGCACCATACAGGCAACCCGTCTTCACATCACACGCGGGTACCCCTCAGGGTCGACCCGCCTTTCCAAGTAACAGTTTAAAGTCCAAGTATCTATGTGTCCATAACATCAGGGGAATCCGAAGTATCACCCTCGTTGGATTCCTACTCCATGTATCCGTCAAGGTGAACTCGTAGGAATCACCCTCGATGGGTTCACACTTGAGGTGTTGTACGACAGCGTCGTTATCGGAAGTGGTGAACGAGGAATCACCCTCGATGACCACGACCGAATAGCTACTCTACAGAGTTATCATCAGTAGTGCTACACTAGGTATCACCCTCGGCACTCGATAGTAACGCTGCAGTGTCGTTACAACTAAGGGGGGTGATGTGCGGTGCCGGGGTCTAGTCTTCAATCCCGATGTTCGGGTCTTCGGATAATCCAGCGGGGCAGTCGGGATAAGTGGGGTCACTGATAGGTCTCTACCCAGCCTATACTAGGAAGTCTAGGTTATGCAGGTAATTATCAACAGCAGGTTACAATAAACAGGCTATGCATCAGAATAGGTAAAGCAGCAGCAGCAGCAATTCTAATGCAATCATGAGAAAATAGAATGGGCGATATCGGGATGATCAAAGGGGGGGGCTTGCCTGGTTGCTCGGCGGCAAGGGCAAGGTCGTCAATGGTGTCGTCGGTCTCCGGAGCTGCGTCGGTCTCGGGGACGACGTCGGGGTCTAACGAGAGAGAAGAGGGGGAGGAAACAATAAATACAGAGCAAACAAGTGCAGCACAAAGCATAACATGGTAATACGCGGTGACAGAGGTGATCTAACGCAGTGCCGGGTGATACTGGCGAAGGGGGAATTCATCCGGGAAAGTATTCCCGGTTCCGGACAAATGTCGGACAGGTGACCGGAGGGGGAAAGTCCCATGTTCAGGTAGTTAGAGACGTGTGGCGGACGAACGGACACCAAATTCGGATTCGTCTCGTCGTTCTGAGCAACTTTCATGTACAATCTTTTTCGATCTGAGCTACAGTTTATTTTATATGATTTTACAAATTTTAAACAATATTCTGAAATTATTTAAATTATCAAAAAACATTATCCAAATTAGTGACGTCAGCATGACGTCAGCAGTCAACAGTGCGTTGACTGGGTCAATCTGACGTGTGGGTCCCACCTGTCATTGTTACATTAACCTAATTAACATATTAATTAGTTTAATTAGTTTATTAGGTTAACTAATGTTTAATTAGTTGAATTAAATAGAATTGATTAAGTTAATTAATTATCTAATTAATTAATTAATATTTTTATTTTATTTTATTTGTTCTAATTTTCCCGGGGCATGGGCCCCGACTGTCATTGGCCTGGGGCCATAACGGGCACATGGGCGCGCGGTTACGGGCATGGGCTAGCACGTCAGCCGAACTCGGGCGCGCGCAGGCGCAAGCCCCGGGCGGCGGAGGAGCGGCGGGCGTCGGTGCCAGGGAGGCGGCCAGGGGCAGTTCGGCGGTGAGGGGCGTCGCGTGCACGGGACGGCGACAGGGGGTGCCACGAGTGGAGGCGAGGCAGGGAAAGAGGCCAAGGGCGGCTGGGCGAAGCGGGGCGACACGGTCGCGGCTGTCGGCGTGCGGGCAGCTGCGGTAGCTGCAAGCAGCAGGCGGGGCGAGCGCAGGCAGTGGCAGTGGCTGCGGAGCTGCGGCGAAGGGGCGGTGACCGCGGCGGGGGCGTGACAGCGGGCGGAGCGCGAGCAGCGCACGGCAAGCATGGCCATCAGGCGCGCACGCCGGTGCGCGGCGGGGCGCGGGGAAGAGGAGAAGGAGGGAGGCCTCACGAGGTAGCTGTAGGGAGTAGCAGTAGGCTCGGGGAAGAGATGAGGAGGTCCGGCGATGGTGATCCAGGGTGGCACCAGGCGGCGAGGTCCTCCGGCGGCGGCGCATCCAGATCGGGGGGGAGAAGGGAGGAGCGGGATGTGGGGGGGGGGGGGCGGAGCGCTCGCTGGGGGGGGTAGGAAGAGGTGGTGGGAAGTGGGGGGGGTGATCGCGGTCCCCGATGGGGGTCGCCCGGCTGTGCCGGCCTGGCGGCACAGAGCCCAGCTGGGCCGAGGCCCGGGGGGGGGGGGGGGGGGGGGGGGGGGGTGGGGGGGGGGGGGTGGGGTGGGGGGGTGGTTCTTTGATTGTTTTTGTCTTTTGTCTTTTCTTTTTATTTTTGTTTCCTATTTTGTATTTCTTTTCTTATTTCTGTTTTCTAATTGTTTGGGCACTATATGCATTTTGTAAAAAGTGTGACCTAGTCCATAATTAGCAGTACAATGTACCCTACCATCAAAAACTAGTTTGGATAAAACATCATTTCATATTTGACTTAGATTAATTAAAAGGTTGTTAAATATTATTTTCAGCCACTGTTGAGGATGTTTGGGTTACCTAATTAGTTTATTAAATGTTGGTGACAATTTTAGAATGGTCTCTGGAATATTAGTCATTTAATGAACATTTTAGTTTCTGATTTGAACAACTTTTCTTTAATTTGAATATTTTGACTTAGGAGTTGAAATGCAATATGATGCAAATGATGATCATGCACTGTTAATCATGCTGACTTGGCATTATCAAAATGGGATTACTGTGGCTAACCACTAGGGGTGTTACAGGCACACACCACCAATGGCGGGCATCAATATTCACCCGCCACTGGCAGGGAAACGTACTTGTGGCGGTCCTTTTTTCCCGCCCGCCGCTGGTATAATTTTACAAATTAAAAAAAATATGCACCTCCCGGCGGCGCAACGGCGGCACTCCACGGTGCGGCCCTGCCCAGCTCGGGAAGCTAGCACACATGCACACACGCAACATCTCGGGTGGCAACGCCGCCGCGCGCTGGATCAACAGCCTCCGTGCGCCCTTCCGCACTCTATCCGCCGCGCGCCGCTCAACCTCCACGATGTCTACGCTCCCGTGGTCGAGCAGGTTGCACGTGCCCTCGGCACCGCCATCGGAGCATCATCACCCACATGGACTAGCTCCCGCCGTTGATCTCGCATACATGGACTGGAGCACCATCGCATCTGCACGGACAAAGGTGAGTAGGGTTAGCCGATGTAGCGTGGGAAGAAGACAATCGATGATTCGGTCTGGTAGGGAAGAGAGAGGAGAGCGAGGCGGTGCTGGAGCGTTCTTGGCTCTGTGGGAGATGGCCGGAGCCGGTCGGAATCGACCAGTGAAGATGGAGGTGAAAAGGGGATGCTACGTGATAAGAGTGTTTAACCTCATGTAAGGGAACAATAGGACTCCTGGACAACAGGTGTGTAAGACTAGGGCACCAACTTGATGGTTATTGGCATTTTAATTCTCAAAAATTCAATCAAATCCCGAAAATCATGAAATTTGGAATGGTGTCATGATATGACCCTTAGAGGTTGTGGTAAAAAAATTAGAATGTTTCGCAAAAGTTTTCATGTAGACTATGTTTCAAGAGGGAACGGGCTAGGTTTGCACGTGAATCGACCACTGCTTTACCGTTTGGGCTTGAAATTTTTTTCACACTCAAACACATCATTACATGTATCATGTCAAAATTTGGTATTTTTCGGGGTTCGTTTGCTATATTTAAGCCATTAAATGCATTTATAAGCATTTAACGGATAAAATCCAAATTGGAACTGCAGGTACACTAAAAAAATAGGAACGAATGGGTTGAAAAATCTTATTAGTGGTCTTTAGTATATTATTAGTCCTTGTGTAAGGAAAAATAAAGAGTCTCATACACCAGGTGGCCGAGATCGGGGAACCAACATGGTGATTGTTGACATTTAAATTCAAAATAATTCAAACGATGCCCAAAAATTACGAAACTTGGCATGGTGTCATGATATCACCCATAGAGGTTGTGGTAAAAAATTGAGAATAGTTCACGAAAGTTGTCACGTAGACTGCTTACAAATCGAACCATCTCCGAGGAAGAAATTAGGTTTCTAGTGGGAACGTGTCAAGTTTGCATGTGAATCTAGCGCTACTTTGTCGGTTGACCTTGAAATTTTTTCACACTCAATACACACCATTACATGTATCATGTCGAAATTTTGCATTTTCCGAGATCCGTTTGCTATATTTAAGCAATTAAATGCATTTCTAGACATTTGAAACAAACCAGTTTGCATGTGACTACTCCTTCCTCAGTTAGTGTTCAAACTTTTTCTACACTCAACATACACCACTACATGTGACATGCCAAAATTTGGCATTGTTTTGGGTCTGTCTGCTATATTTAAGTCTTTAAGTGGATTTACCTCCATTAAATATCTAGAAATCTATTTTATGTCCTAAAAATAACTAATTAACATTAAAAAGGGCCAAACTCTTACATGAAACTTTAAGTGATGTAACTTTAATATAGAAGAAAATTTGGCTCGTAAGACTAAACCTAAAACACTAAAATCCTTGCATTACAAAAAAAGGCCAAAAAAAATTACAAGTGGCTGGCTCAAAATATGCGCCCGCCACTGGTACGAAAAAGTTAGCTAGGCAGAAAAAGATACTAGTGGCGGGCACAAAACCGCTCCCGCCACTGCTACTTGAGTTACTAGTGGCGGGCACATATTGATGCCCGCCATTGGTATTCTAAGACAGATTTGCCACGGGACCAAAAAATCCAGTGGCGGGCACGTACTGCTGCCCGCCACTGGTAACTCAAGTAGCACTGGCGGGCACGGTTTTGTGCCCGCCACTGGTAACATTTGTCCCGATCTGGTCAAATGTTACCAGTGGCAGGCGCAAACTGGTGCCCGCCACTGGTAAGCCTATAGCAATGGTGGGCGGGTTTTAGCGCCCGCCACTGGACTACGCCCGCCACTAATATGAGTTCACCTATAACCCTTTTGCCAGTAGTGTACTTTTTTTTTATAAAGGGCGCTTTTATTAAATCAAAATATAGCATCAAGCGAATACAAAACATGATGAGCAATATCTGGCCTCTGCATAACTAAGATGCACACAGCCAAACACGAACAGTCTGACAAAAGATAATAAAAAAAAGACATATCGGCAACAGTAGAGACATATAGGACCGACACTATGCCTATGTCGAAGGAGGTGGTGGATCGATCCGGAGATTATGCTGCTATCCATGTTGGGTAAAAACCTCCATGGGCACCCGCTCCAACCGCATACACACCTCCTTGAACAGCGGTTGGTACTCCGTTCGGTGTAACATAGACCACGTACGAAGCGTGTGCGTATAGCGACAAATAACCTGCAAAGGAGAAGAGTTTTTGCCATTGAAAACCAAACCATTTCTATATAGCTAAAGGGACCATAATAAGGCATACGCTCCCACACTTATTAGCATTCTGAACCTATTTGAAATACCTTCCAACCAATGACCAAAAATATTGGCAACACTTGTGGGCGGATAAATTGACCGCTATTTGGATGACTGACGATGTAGAACACGCAAACTTGCATTGCAGAAAGAGGTGTTTTATTGTCTTGTCGTGAGTACAAAAGCTACTCTTCTTACTTCCTTGCCAATTGTAACGGGCGAGGTTGTCTTTCGCTAGCACAACTCCTCTCTGAAGATATCACATGAAGATTTTAATTTTTAGTGGAATCTTCGACTTCCAAATTTTCTTGTTATTATCGACTGGGACCTCTGAATGCGTGAGCGCACGATACATAGAGTCGACTATGAAGGACCCAGATGTAATGATGTTCCAACGAAAAACATCCTGTCCTTGTGTTAGGTTAATCGAATCCAATCGAGAAAAAAAGATTTTGCCATGACATTAGACGGGGGACATTCAAATCCCGCCTGAAAGAAATATCCGGTGGAAATGAACTGAGCACCTGCGCAAGAGTATCATTCTTATCACGAACAATGCGGTACAAAGCTGGATATTGTTCTCGGACGCTGGCATTGCCTATCCAGTTGTCCTCCCAGAAACAAATCTCTGTCCCGTCTTTTATCATGAAGGATCCAAAGTGAAAAAAATGTTTCTTTGCTGCCATTAAACCTGTCCAAAAGTGCAAGTCACCATGTTTCCAATAGGCCTGAGACTATGTAAGGCATCCTTAGTAAGGCATCCTCAGCCCTAAATACTTATTGCACAGCAGGGTTGCCAAACGCCATCCTCAGTAAGTAGTTTGAACAACCATTTACTAAGTAAGGCATCATTCTTGACATGTAGAGCATGAATGCCAAGGCCACCTTGGTCTTTTGGCCTACAAACCACGCTTCATTTGGCTAGCCTATACTTTTTTCTTTTCACCGTCTCCTTGCCAAAAGAATCTGGATTTGAAATAATCCAACCTTTGTAAGACCCCTTTTGGGAGTTGGAAAAAAGAAAGCATATAGAGAACTGTATTTGTGAGGACATAATTAATCAAAACCATCCGTCCTCCAACAGAGAGCAGCTTGCCTTTTCAACTGCTCAACCGTTTCTCTAAGTGCTCCTCTACATGTTTTCACTCTACAATAGTAAGGCACTGATAATGAATTGCGCACAACCAAAGAGGTTAGCGTAATCAGTCGCCGCCTCACTGGCTTCTCCAAAGCAGAACAATTTTCTTTTATGGAAGTTAATTTTAAGACCCAACATTTGCTCAAACACTGAAAGCAAGAGTTTCAGGTTTCGAGCCTTATCCAGGTCATGTTCCATAAAAAAAATCATATCATTGGCATCTTACAAAATGGAGAGGCCACCATCCACAAGGTGTGGCACCACTCCTGCAATATGACCATCCTGCTTGGCGCGATCAATCAGAATAGCCAACATGTTAGCAACAATGTTAAATAACATTGGAGCCATGCGGTCACCCTGATGTAGTCCTTTTTTTGTCTGAACATAATGGCCTGCGTCATCATTGACTTTGACAGCCACACTACCTCCAGTAACAAAATTTTGGATCCATTGGCACCATTTATCAGAGAATCCTTTCATTCTTAGGGCCTGTTGAAGGAACGACCATTTGACCTTGTCATAGGCCTTTTCCAAGTCAACCATGAAAACTACTCCACTCATGTTTTTCCGGTGCATCTCGTGAATGGCCTCCCCTCATGTAGGATTTCTACTCTACCGAGTATATTTCTTCCTTGCATGAAAGCCGTCTGAGATGGCCGGTCGACATGGTTAGCTACCATGTTGAGCCTATTAGTAGCCACTTTGGTGAAGATCTTGAAGCTGACATTAAGGAAGCATTTGGGTCTATATTGCTGGATCCGCTCAGCCTCCTTCATTTTCGGCAACAAAATGATTTCGCCAAAATTAAGGCTGAATAGGTCAAGTTGGTCGGCATGAAGGCAATTGAACAACTCCAATAGGTCAGTCTTGATGACATCCAGGAAATTTTGATAGAATTATGTGGGGAAGCCATCAGGGCCTTTAGCTTTGTTATGTTCCATTTGGAACACCGCAGCTCTCACCTCCTCTTCAGAGAAAGGTGTCGTGAGGATATTGTTCTCTTCTACTGTGAATTGTGGAACATCATCTGTTTGGGTCTCGTCAAGGGTGAAATTCCGTTCATCCGGCGCCCCGAACAGAGATTCATAGTATTTGGTGATATAACTTTTGAGCTCCACCTGACCTTCAATCTAGCCCTCATCTTATTGTAGACTAAAAATACAGTTCTTCCTATGCCGACCATTGGCAACCAATTGGAAGTATTGTGTATTACTGTTTCCCTTCAAGATGAAGTCGGCTTTGGATCTTTGGTAATATTTGATTTCCTCTTCTCTCAAAAGATGTGCAATCTTCTCATTGGATTGATTTTTCAATTCAATCTCTTGTTGAGACAAGATGCGAGTCTCTGCAATTTTGTCGTGATCATCAATAATAGTGCAGATGTGTTGCTTCCCTTTTTTGTACATCCCATTGGTGTGTTTCTCCCATCCAGAGAGGTATTGCCTTGTGGCCCTTATTTTAAAGTTCCATCTCTGAATAGGTGTATGACCAATGGTGGGCCTCTCCCATACATTCTTGATTATGTCTGCAAAGCCTTCTGTGCAACCATGCCAATTCAAACTTGAAATGGCGGTGAGCAGATGGGCTCGTAGAGTTAGAATCAAGAATGATGGGCGCATGATCCCCGACATACTGGCTTCCGGAAGATTTAAACTGTCAATGATAACATTGAATATGAAAGGCCAGTGAGTGTCAAAGCGATCAGTATTTTTCTCTTCCTGGTACCTAAGGATATTAAAGTGCCCTCCAATAAGCATTGGATGCAGGTTATCCTTAGCCAGGTTCACCAATTCCCGAAGGATGGCGGATTTGTGCTCATCTTGGGCAGCCCCATAGACTGCGACCAGGCTCCATGTAAAATTATCAGGTCTGTTTTGGAGGTGAAATTTGATGTGAAATTCATCAGTGGAAAAGGCCAACAAGTCCATGGTTGTGGTTTGTATCCCAAGTAGGATTTCTCCGGACCTTCCACGTGCTGGGACACTATGCCATGTGTAGTCGAAACCACCTGACAGGTGATTGAGGACATGCGCGCGGAAGTCACATTTACCAGCCTCGGAAATTGCCACAAAATCCAACCCATGTCCCCTCACACAATCACCGACATGTTTATGTTTAGCCAAGTCTGAAAGACCTCTGCTATTCTAAAACATGCCTCTCCTGTGGAAACTCTTGTACCACTGTACACCATGGAACTGGAGTCGTAACATATACAAACATCTCATGACATTTAAGCTTTACCAAAAATGAACTACTACTTTATATTGAAATTGTAGATTTTTAACGATGTAAGTTAGTTCTTATTCAAAGTTGTTGTCTCGCTAATACTTGTTTCGCAGGAGTTGTGCCTTTCTAATATAATTCTAAAGTTGCACAAAATTCTTTTGTGCAACAATAGACTTGATTTTATATGCAACTTAGTAGATTTAGAAAAGAAAAAACTAGTAGTCACAGACGACTGAGGAATAGCAAAGCTGCATTAATTTGTTATATACTGAAAACGTTGTTACACACAAGACAAACACACAACCATGCATTTTATCCACGTAGCAGGTATACCACGGTATAACATAGCTTGCACAGGCAGTACTTTGCCGTGCGCAAGAGCTATAATGTCCCAAAAGGGACGGTATGTGTACAAACAAAACATTCAACAAATTGTACCAAACAGCGACCGACGCCTTTTGATCGTTTCGCAACTCCATTAAAAGACAGTAGCGCTCACATCTTTGCCACATAATTTGGGTTTTAAATGGTGCCCGATAGAGCTGAATTTAGTTAGTAGGAAACTCGTGGATATGATTTTTTTTTTGAAACGGGGATTACCCCGGCCTCTGCATCAAAGGATGCACACAACCATTCGTGGATATGCTTGCCTGCCAAATTTTGTGTAGTTTGGATATGTGATTTGTTTTTTGACGAACGCAGCAGCGCTGCTTTCTATTAATTAAGGTAGAAGAAATAGCACAATGAGTAGTTAAAAACATCTGGGTAAGGGGGAACAGCTAAACCTAGGGACATGTGATTTGTGAGATAATAGGTTGCATGTATATCTTGCCTCTTGTTACTGTTTATGGCTGTTGTTGTTGGCGCCAAGCTTGCAACTTTTTGAAACTTTCTAGAGGCTCTAGCTAGAGAAGAACTACCAGTAGCTATTGTAGATTAAAGTGGAAGAAGTGGAGTGGTTGGCTCCGTGATTTTTTACTTCTCACATTAAGAAGGTTTTTCCACGTAGATCACCCATATGGATGTTATTATGTTGTTTTCAGTGGTTGTCTGTTGGTTAAAGCTCTCCTCATTATTGGTACATTGGCGCGCAGCTTTTTTGTGGGGCAACTATTGAACACTCGCCTAAAAAAATACAGTTCAGACGAATTCTTCTCCATCGTCTGATCCACATCCAACGGACCATTGTCTTCTTCCTCCAGGCTTTTTCTTCCTCCTCCAACGCCTACCCATTGACTCGGCCTCCGACGCCGACCGAACCGCTGGCTCCTGCCCTGCCCTGCCTGATCCTCCCCAAAGCCAAGTTTCCGCCGCCCCGGCCTTCCCTCTAAACCATGCCACGATTCCGTCGCCAGCGACCTACTCCCCACCACCGGGGGACGACGCGGAGGCCGCACGGATTCGACGGACGCATGAAAAAAATTCAGACACCTGAAGAATAGCAATCACGCCCGTTTATTCATGTCAACATTGTTACACACGATTCCCGCGGAGAAAAAAAACATTGTTACACACGAGACATACAACCATGTATATATATAGATAAAGCAGATATACCACAATATAACACCGTTTGCACAATGGTACTTCACGCTTTGCACTAGCTATGTCTAGAACTGCCCCAAAAGACGATAAGTGTACGAACGAAACATTCAGCAAACTGTATCGAACAGTGACCGACGCCTTTTGAACATTCAGCAAACTGTATCGAACGCTTGGCAGCTCCATTGAAACAAAGTAGCGCTCACATCTTTGGAACATAATTTAAGTACCTTCGATTTCCTTCGGTTTATTTCGCACGTATGCATGGCAGCATGGGTGCACGTACGTACGTACGCTCAGGCGAGTTCCTCCCTCATCAGGCCAGCGAAGGCGTCGGCGTGTTCCTTGGTGACGCAGCTCGCGAGCAGCCGCGTGCCGGCGAGCGGCGCCGGCGCCTTCATGACGATGACCGACGCGATGAGGTCGCAGTTCACCAACGGGCCGGCCGTCATGGGCGTGCCGTACCCGTAGTCCACGTCGGAGAACCCGAGCTTGCTCCAGTCCGACACGTACACCGACTCGTAGTCGAATGTCATCTGGAACGGGTCGCGGCCGCCGGTACGGCCCTCGGTCCAGCTCAGGCACTCCTCCGCCATGCGCCGCTTCGCCTCCCGGACCACCCCAACAATCTCGACCAACGACGAACGGACGACTTTCTCCGCCGGCGCCGACACCTTCCATTGGCTGATCTACATCCAACGGACCACTGTCTTGTTCCTCCAGGCTTTTTCTTCCTCCTCCAACGCCTACCCATTGACTCGACCTCCGACGCCGACCGAACCGCCGGCTCCCGCCAACCGTGGCCGGCGGCGCTACCGCACGCGCTTCGCCGCCCCACCCTGCCCGAGCCTCCCCAAAGCCACGCTCCCGCCGCCCCGGCCTTCCCTCTAAACCCTGCCACAATTCCGTCGCCAGCGACCTTCTGACTCCCCTCCACTGGGGGACGACGCGTAGGCCGCATGGATTCGACGGACGCCTGAATTTTTTTTCGGACACCTGAAGAATAGCAAACACGCCCGTTTATTCATGTCAACATTGTTACACACGATTCCCGCAAAAAAAAAAATTGTTACACACGAGACATACCACCATGTATATATAGATAGAGCAGATATACCATAATATAACACTGTTTGTACAATGGTACTTCACGCTTTGCACTAGCTATGCCTATATAACTGCCCCAAACGACGATAAGTGTACAAACGAAACATTCAGCAAACTATTTCGTTTGGCAGCTCCATTGAAACAAAGTAGCGCTCACATCTTTGGAACATAATTGAAGTACCCTCGATTTCCTTCGGTTTATTTCGCACGTATGCATGGCAGCATGGGTGCGCGTACGTACGTACGCTCAGGCGAGTTCCTCCCTCATCAGGCCAGCGAAGGCGTCGGCGTGTTCCTTGGTGACGCAGCTCGCAAGCAGCCGCGTGCCGGCGAGCGGCACCGGCGCCTTCATGACGATGACCGACGCGATGAGGTCGCAGTTCACCAACGGGCCGGCCGTCATGGGCGTGCCGTACCCGTAGTCCACGTCGGAGAACCCGAGCTTGCTCCAGTCCGACACGTACACCGACTCGTAGTCGAACGTCATCTGGAACGGGTCGCGGCCGCCGGTACGGCCCTCGGACCAGTTCAGGCACTCCTCCGCCATGCGCCGCTTCGCCTCCCGGACCACCCCGACAATCTCGACCAACGACGAACCGACGACTTTCTCCGCCGGCGCCGACACCTTCACCGGGAAGATGGCGTTGCCCCAGTATCCCGGCTCCAGCTTCAGCACGTGACGTGCGCTGGCGAAGAAGCAGAGCTTGACGTCCGCGCCGGGAACGATGACAGGGCCGATGGCCCGCGTCCGGCACTGCCAGAGCTTGGCGATGACGATGTCGAAGCCGGAGCAGTGCTTGCCGCCGGTGAACTCGGAGTACTGCGACTTGATCTTGTCGAGGTAGGTGACCGGGAAGTCGAACGCGATGTACTCGAGGGCCATCGCCGGCAGCTCCGGGAGTGGGCCGGGCTTGATGTCCGGGTCGGGGAAGCGGTCGCGCCCCCAGACCGGCTTGACGCGCGGCTCCGGGAGACCGCGGGCAAGGTCGCCGACAGCGTTCAGGAACTGGGCGGCGCCCGTGCCGTCGGCGACCGCGTGGTTGGTGCGCAGACCGATCACGAAGCCGCCGCAGGTAAACGTCGTGACCTGAGAGATCACAAGATGGCAACATTAAAATGTGCACGAGTTTTTCAAGTGTACACATGCAAGTATGAAACATACGACAAATGAAGTGCAAGTAGTACTCCTCTCCATCGATATTTGACTTTTGAGTTCACGCACGTCCCAATCATCATTCAATCATGCAGTTTGGTTTGCACAAAAGAGAGTTGGTGTATTTACTTAGTCGGGACCAAACCGCTTCAGGCCGATAACGTGAAGACAAAACCGAAACGGTGCAAGGTAATGCAAATTAAGAACCTGCATCATGGCAAGACTGTTTTGCGGCTCGACGGCCCAGAGCTCCGGCGTCGGGTACGGCACGAGCTGCTCCTTGCCGAGCAGTAGGGGCCGCTCCAGGAAGTTGACGTCGGCGAGCGTGCAGTTCGCGGTGGCCTCGACGAAGTAGACGCCCTCAGCGGAGCACAGCACGGCGGGGCGGCGCGTGTCCTCGCCGTCCACGATGCGGCCCGCGAACGGGTAGTAGGGCACCAGCGCGTCCGCGAGGGCGCCGCGCACAACCGCCGCCGGGGGCTTCGTCGTCTTCTCTTCCGCGCCGGCGTCCCCCGTCTCGAGCGGCGGCCGCACGGCGTCGCGGTAGACGTGCACGGACTCGACGAGGCCGCGGTGCGTCGGGTACCGGTCGACCCACGCGAGTGGCAGCGTGTCCGACGGCGTCGCGGCGGACGGTCGGACGGGGCCCTCGGACACCTTGGTCACGGCGAAGACGCCCATGGTTGCCTGGGTGGTTCTCGTTGTCAGCTGCTAAGGTTGCCTGGACTGGAGTGACACCGCGGTACGCCAAGGGCATTTATAGGAGCAGGAGAACTGCCTACTACACTGTTTTGCCACCTCGATCGGTCGTTCTCCACGACTTTTTCCCCTGCGAATGATGGATGTTGCGGTGATGACTAAGTAACGTTTTTATTTTCCCCTGCGAATGCGAATGCACAACGGTAATTCAAGTGGCGATTAGTTGGGTTGTGTCCCATATTATTTTGAGAGCAATGCTACACGGATCATTTCTTACGGAATGGGCTTACGAGATTAGGTGGAATATGATAATTAGAGCATCTCCAAGCGGACTTGCCTAATCTTTTTTTTTCTAACCCCCTCTATGTCCGCGGACGTGTCCGTGGACAGGAGCTGGCCGCCCCCATTATGCACGTCCGCAACCGTCCTCCTCATATCCAAATCCCCAAATCCATACACAAGCATGCAACGTCGATCAACACACGTACTTCCAATCCATAACACATAGTTCATATAGGACATAGCATAGGGGAGTTCATCATACATACTACCGGACTACCAAAATTATGGCGTGTTCTACTAGTTCATTATTATAATTAAAGTAGGACTATGTAGATAGGGAAGTTCATCACTGACGGCCGCCCTTGCCCTCGTTGTCGCAGAAGTAGCGCTAGAAGACGCAATAGGGGTCGAGGTGGATCTGTCGGCGTCAGAGCTAGATGTGTCGGGCGCGGCACCAGACATGTTTTCGTGCTTTTTCGGGATTGCTCCACCGCGGGCCCGGGCTTGCCGCTTCGCCAGGATCCGGGCACGGGCATCCTTCGCGGCCTTCTTCTCCCAACTGCCCTCCGCAGCCTCATTCTCCACGGTGCGGCGCGCCTTCTCCCTCTCACGGCGGGCACACCGAGCCTCGGTCTCGACCTTGCGGCCGCAGCTAGGGCATCCGATGCATCCGTGGCCTTGCGCATTGCTGCCATTGACCTCGGACTCCGAGCCCGTCGTCGCGGGGACAAGGACCCAGCATCGGGGTTGAACGGACACCGCGGACCCGCTCTCGCCGCCGCGCGCCTGTTGCGGTGACGGAGTTGACAAATGCCGCGAGCTTCCGTCGGACGCATCGTCGCCACTGGACCCAAGCCGGAGTGGCTCGGACGCCGCCGAGCCACGCTCGGCGGCACGCCTGGACCTCTATTCCGCACGCGCCGACCACGGTGACAGTATTTTGTGGGGTCGGGATGGGCCGGTCCGACGTGGCAGACCCGTCCGGGCTGCGACAAACTCGCCCGACATATGGACTGGGTATGAGGAGTGCCAGACACCCCAGACATATGGGCTAGGTATGGGGGTGTTGGGAAACATAGAATGCAATTTTAAATTTTTTCCTACGCTCACGCAAGATCTATGTAGAAGATGCATAGCAACGAGAGGGGGAGAGTGTGTCCATGTACCCTCGTAGACCGAAAGCGGAAGTGTTTGTTAACACGGTTGATGTAGTCGAACTTCTTCTCGTTCCGACCGATCAAGCACCGAACGTACGGCACCTCCGAGTTCTGCACATGTTCAGCTCGATGACGTCCCTCGAACTTTTGATCCAGCAAAGTGTCGAGGGAGAGTTCCGTCAGCACGACGGCGTGGTGACGGTGATGGTGAAGTGATCCGCGCAGGGCTTCGCCTAAGCACTACGTGAATATGACCGGAGGCGTAAACTGTGGAGGGGGGCGCCGCACACGGCTAACAATTGTTGGTGTGTGTTCTAGGCGCCCCCTCCCCACGTATATATAGGTGGGAGGGGGAAGAGGACAACCAAGGAGCGCCCCAAGTAGGAGGAATCCTACTTGGGGGCCTTGTCCAATTCGGCCCCCCCTTACCATATCCACCGGAGGGAGAAGGAAAGAGGAGGGAGGAGAGAAGGAAGGGGGAGGCCGAATCCCTCCCCTTCCTTCTCTCTTCCCCCCTTTCCTTCCTCCTAAGGTGCGGCCCATATGGGGGGAGGGGGGACGCAGCAGCCCCTGCTGGCTGCTGCATTTTCCCTCTTGGCCCATTAGGCCCATATCTTTGCCGGGGGTGCCCGGAACCCCTTTCCGGTGACCCGATATGTACCCGGTACCCCCGGAACACTTCCGGTATCCGAATATCATCGTCCTATATATGAATCTTTACCTCTCAATCATTTTGAGACTCCTCGTCATGTCCGTGATCTCATCCGGGACTCCGAACAACATTCGGTCGCCAAATCACATAACTCATATAATACAAAATCGTCATCAAACGTTAAGCGTGCGGACCCTACGGGTTCGAGAACTATGTAGACATGACCGAGACACCTCTCCGGTCAATAACCAATAGCGGAACCTGGATGCTCATATTGGCTCCTACATATTCTACGAAGATCTTTATCGGTCGAACCACTATGACAACATACGTTATTCCCTTTGTCATCGGTATGTTACTTGCCCGTGATTCGATCGTCAGTATCTTCATACCTAGTTCAATCTCGTTACCGGCAAGTCTCTTTACTCTTTCCGTAATATATCATCCCGGAACTAACTCATTAGTCACATTGCTTGCAAGGCTTCTTATGTGTGCATTATCGAGAGGGCCCAGAGATACCTCTCCGATACTCGGAGTGACAAATCCTAATCTCGATCTATGCCAACCCAACAAACACCTTCGGAAATACCTATAGAGCATCTTTATAATCACCCCGTTACGTTGTGACGTTTGATAGCACACAAGGTATTCCTTAGGTATCCGGGAGTTGCATAATCTAATAGTCAAAGGAATATGTATATGACATGAAGAAAGCTATAGCGATAAAACTGAACGATCAATATGCTAAGCTAACGGATGGGTCATGTCCATCACATCATTCTCCTAATGATATGATCCCGTTCATCAAATGACAACACATGTCTATGGTTAGGAAACTTAACCATCTTTGATTAACGAGCTAGTCTAGTAGAGGCTTACTAGGGACACGGTGTTTTGTCTATGTATCCACACATGTATCAAGTTTCCGGTTAATACAATTCTAGCATGAATAATAAACATTAATAATGATATAAGGAAATATAAAATAATAACTTTATTATTGCCTCTAGGGCATATTTCCTTCAGTCTCCCACTTGCACTAGAGTCAATAATCTAGTTCACATCGCCATGTGATTTATCACCAATAGTTCACATCTTTATATGATTAACACCCATAGTTCACATCGCCATATGACCAACACCCAAAGTGTTACTAGAGTCAATAATCTAGTTCACATCGCCATGTGATTAACACCCAAAGAGTACTAAGGTGTGATCATGTTTTGCTTGTGAGAAAAGTTTAGTCAACGGGTCTGCCACATTCAGATCCGTATGTATTTTGTAAATTTCTATGTCTACAATGCTCTGCATGGAGCTACTCTAGCTAATTGCTCCCACGTTCAATATGTATCTAGATTCAGACTTAGAGTCATCTAGATCAGTGTCAAAGCTTGCATCGACGTAACTCTTTACGACGAACTCTTTATCACCTCCATAATCGAGAAACATTTCCTTAGTCCTCTTAAGTAACTAAGGATAATTTTGACCGCTGTCCAGTGAACTACTCCTGGATCACTATTGTACCCCATTGTCAAACTCATGGTAAGGTACACAATAGGTCTGGTATACAGTATGGCATACTTTATAGAACCTATGGCTGAGGCATATGGAATGACTTTCATTCTCTCTCTATCTTTTGCCGTGGTCGGGATTTGAGTCTTACTCAACTTTACACCTTACAACACAGGCAAGAACCCTTTCTTTGACTGATCCATTTTGAACTTCTTCAAAATCTTGTCAAGGTATGTACTCATCAAAAGTTTTATCAAGCGTCTTGATCTATCTCTATAGATCTTGATGCCCAATATGTAAGTAGCTTTACCGAGGTCTTTCTTTGAAAAACTCCTTTCAAACACCCCTTTATGCATTCCAGAAAATTCTACATCATTTCTGATCAACAATATGTCATTCACATATACTTATCAGAAATGTTGTAGTGCTCCCACTCACTTTTTTTGTAAATACAGGCTTCTCCGAAAGTCTGTATAAAATTATATGCTTTGATCAACTCATCCAAGCGTATATTCCAACTCCGAGATGCTTGCACCGGTCCATAGATGGATCGCTAGAGCTTGCATACTTTGTTAGCACCTTTAGGATCGACAAAACCTTCTGGTTGCATCATATACAACTCTTCTTTAATAAATCCATTAAGGAATGTAGTTTTGACATCCATTTGCCAGATTTCATAAAATGCGGCAATTGCTAACATGATTCGGACAGACTTAAGCATCGATACGAGTGAGAAAATCTCATCGTAGTCAACACCTTGAACTTGTCGAAAAACCTTTTGCGACAATTCGAGCTTTGTAGATAGTAACACTACCATCAGCGTCCGTCTTCCTCTTGAAGATCCATTTATTCTTAATGGCTTGCCGATCATCGGGCAAGTCCACCAAAGTCCACACTTTGTTCTCATACATGGATCCTATCTCGGATTTCATGGCCTCAAGCCATTTCTCGGAATCTGGGCTCATCATCGCTTCCTCATAGTTCGTAGGTTCGTCATGGTCTAGTAACATGACCTCCAAAATAGGATTACCGTACCACTCTGGTGCGGAACGTGCTCTGGTTGACCTACGAGGTTCGGTAGTAAATTGATTTGAAGTTTCATGATCATCATCATTAGCTTCCTCTCTAGTTGGTGTAGGCATCACGGGAACAGATTTCTCTGATGAGCTACTTTTCAAATTGAGAGAAGGTACAATTACCTCATCAAGTTCTACTTTCCTCCCACTCACTTCTTTCGAGAGAAACTCCTTCTCTAGAAAGGATCCATTCTTAGCAACAAAGATCTTGCCTTCGGATCTGTGATAGAAGGTGTACCCAACAATTTCTTTTGGGTATCCTATGAAGACGCACTTTAAGAAATGACAGCTTAGGTTTCTTGCCAAACCACAGTTCATACTGTGTCGTCTCAACGGATTTAGACGGTGCCCTATTTAACGTGAATGCAGCTGTCTCTAATGCATAACCCCAAAACGATAGTGGTAAATTCGGTAAGAGACATCATAGATCGCACCATATCTAATAAAGTACGGTTACGATGTTCGGACACACCATTATGCTGTGGTGTTCCAGGTGGCGTGAGTTGTGAAACTATTTCACATTGTTTTAAATGAAGGCCAAACTCGTAACTCAAATATTCGCCTCCGCGATCAGATCATAGAAACTTTATTTTCTTGTTACGATGATTCTCCACTTCACTCTGAAATTCTTTGAAGTTTTCAAATGTTTCAGACTTGTGTTTCATCAAGTAGATATACCCATATATGCTCAAATCATCTGTGAAGGTTAGAAAATAATGATACCCGCCGCGAGCTTCAACACTCATCGGACCGCATACATCGGTATGTATTATTTCCAATAAGTCATTAGCTTGCTCCATTGTTCCGGAGAACGGAGTTTTAGTCATCTTGCCCATGAGGCATGGTTCGCAAGTATCAAATGATTCATAATGAAGTGATTCCAAAAGCCCATCTGCATGGAGTTTCTTCATGCGCTTTACACCAATATGATCTAAATGGTAGTGCCACAAGTATGTTGCACTATCATTATCAACTTTGCATCTTTTGGCATCAATATTATGAATATGTGTATTACTACGATCGAGATTCAATAAACCATTCACATTGGGTGTATGATCATAGAAGGTTTTATTCATGTAAACAGAACAACAATTATTTTCTGACTTAAATGAATAAACGTATTGCAATAAACATGATCTAATCATATTCATGCTCAACGCAAACACCAAATAACATTTATTTAGGTTCAACACTAATCCCGAAGGTAGAGGGAGTGTGCGATGGTGATCATATCAATCTTGGAATCATTTCCAACACACATCGTCACCTCGCCCTTAACTAGTCTCTGTTCATTTTGCAACTCCTGTTTCGAGTTACTAATCTTAGCAACTGAATCGGTATCAAATACCCAGGGGTTACTATGAACACTAGTAAAGTACACATCAATAACATGTATATCAAATATACCTTTGTTCATTTTGCCATCCTTCTTATCCGCCAATAATTTGGGGTAGTTCTGCTTCCAGTGACCATTCCCTTTGCAGTAGAAGCACTCAGTTTCAAGCTTAGGTCTAGCTTTGGGCTTCTTCACGGGAGTGGCAACTTGCTTGCCATTCTTCTTGAAGTTCCCTTTCTTCCCCTTTGCCCTTTTCATGAAACTAGTGGTCTTCTTAACCATTAACACTTGATGCTCTTTCTTGACTTCTACCTTCGTCGATTTCAGCATCACGAAGAGCTCGGGAATCGTTTTCATCATCCCTTGCATATTATAGTTCATCACGAAGTTCCAGTAACTTGGTGATAGTGACTAGAGAACTCTGTCAATCACTATCTTATCTTGAAGATTAACTCCCACTTGATTCACGTGATTGTAGTACCCAGACATTCTGAGCACATGCTCACTAGTCAGAGGTCTCATACCTCTCGATACGGGCATGAGTCTGAAATACCAATTTCAGCTCTTGGAACATCTCATATGCTCCATGGCGTTCAAAACATTTTTGAAGTCCCGGTTCTAAGCCGTAAAGCATGGTGCACTAAACTATTAAGTAGTCATCACATCGAGCTTGCCAAACGTTTATAACGTCTGCATCTGCTCCTGCAATAGGTCTGTCATCTAGCGGTGCATCAAGGACATAATTCTTCTATGCAGCAATGAGGATAATCCTCAGATCACGGACCCAGTCCGCATCATTGCTACTATCATCTTTCAACTTAGTTTTCTCTAGGAACATATAAAAAACATAGGGGAGCTACAACGCGAGCTATTGATCTACAACATAATTTGCAAATACTATCAGGACTAAGTTCATGATAAATTAAGTTTAATTAATCAAATTACTTAAGAACTCCCACTTAGATAGACATCCCTCAAGTCATCTAAATGATACATGATCCAAGTCAACTAAACCATGTTCGATCATCACGTGAGATGGAGTAGTCATCAATGGTGAACATCTCTATGTTGATCATATCTACTATATGATTCACGTTCGACCTTTCGGTCTCCAGTGTTCCGAAGCCATGTCTGTACATGCTAGGCTCGTCAAGTTTAACCCGAGTATTCCGCATGTGCAAAACTGTCTTGCACCCATTGTATGTGAACGTAGAGCCTATCACACCCGATCATCACATGGTGTCTCAGCACGACGAACTGTCGCAACTGTGCATACTCAGGGAGAACACTTATACCTTGAAATTTTGTTAAGGGATCATCTTGTAATGCTACCGCCATACTAAGCAAAATAAGATGCATAAAAGATAAACATCACATGCAATCAAAATATGTGATATGATATGGCCATCATCATCTTGTGCCTTTGATCTCCATCTCCAAAGCACCGTCATGATCTCCATCATTACCGGCTTGACACCTTGATCTCCATCATAGCGTTGTGGTCCTCTCGCCAACTATTGCTTCTACAACTATCGCTAACGCATAGTGATAAAGTAAAGCAATTACATGGCATTTGCATTTCATACAATAAAGTGACAACCATAAGGCTCCTGCCAGTTGCCGATAACTTTTACAAAACATGATCATCTCATACAATAACGTATATCACATCATGTCTTGACCATATCACATCACAACATGCCTGCAAAAACAAGTTAGACGTCCTCTACTTTGTTGTTGCAAGTTTTACGTGGCTGCTACGGGCTTTTAGCAAGAACCATTCTTACCTACGCATTAAAACCACAACGGTGTTTCGTCAAGTTTGCTGTTTTAACCTCGTGGCCCTTAGATAGACATCCCTGCTGGCTGCTGCATTTCCCCTCTTGGCCCATTAGGCCCATATCTTTGCCGGGGGTGCCCGGAACCCCTTTCTGGTGACCCGATATGTACCCGGTACCCCCGGAACACTTCCGGTGTCCGAATATCATCGTCCTATATATGAATCTTTACCTCTCGACCATTTCGAGACTCCTCGTCATGTCCGTGATCTCATCCAGGACTCCGAACAACATTCGGTCACCAAATCACATAACTCATATAATACAAAATCATCATCAAACGTTAAGCGTGTGGACCCTACGGGTTCGAGAACTATGTAGAAATGACCGAGACACCTCTCCGGTCAATAACCAATAGCGGAACCTGGATGCTCATATTGGCTCTTACATATTCTACGAAAATCTTTATCGGTCGAACCGTTATGACAACATACGTTATTCCCTTTGTCATCGGTATGTTACTTGCCCGAGATTCGATCATCAGTATCTTCATACCTAGTTCAATCTCGTTACCGGCAAGTCTCTTTACTCGTTCCGTAATACATCATCCCGCAACTAACTCATTAGTCACATTGCTTGCAAGGCTTCTTATGATGTGCATTACCGAGAGGGCCCAGAGATACCTCTCCGATACTCGGAGTGACAAATCCTAATCTCGATCTATGCCAACCCAACAAACACCTTCGGAAATACCTGTAGAGCATCTTTATAATCACCCAGTTACGTTGTGACGTTTGATAGCATACAAGGTATTCCTCCGGTATCCAGGAGTTGCATAATTTCATAGTCAAAGGAATATGTATATGACATGAAGAAAGCTATAGCGATAAAACTGAACGATCAATATGCTAAGCTACCGGATGGGTCATGTCCATCACATCATTCTTCTAATGATGTGATCCCGTTCATCAAATGACAACACATATCTATGGTTAGGAAACTTAACCATCTTTGATTAACGAGCTAGTCTAGTAGAGGCTTACTAGGGACACGGTGTTTTGTCTATGTATCCACACATGTATCAAGTTTCCGGTTAATACAATTCTAGCATGAATAATAAACATTTATCATGATATAAGGAAATATAAAATAACAACTTTATTATTGCCTTTAGGGCATATTTCCTTAGGGGGGGCCGGTTACGTGGCGTTTTTTGGTCCGGGCCTTGTCGGGGCTGTTTGTCCGGACATATAAGGGAGAGGTGGGGGGGGGGGGGGTCCGGTTGGAGATGCTCTTAGTAGGAAGGGAAAAATGAGAAAAACTACACCTACGGATTCTTTTTTATGGAAACGGATTGGATTATGGCGCGATGGCTGCCCCGGGCGACGCCGGCTGGGAGCTTAACCATGTCACGCTGATGTCATACAACAATTAGAGCATCTACGATGCCAGCCGCTTGTATAGGCACGAACTCAGAAAAAAAATATTAAAAAATTAAAAAGGCATCTAAGCGCCCTGATCTACAACGGCAGACGCTAGTTTCCTGGGTTAATTGAACAACCTGGACGCTTGATGCGGAAAGAGAGAGAGCCTAGCGCTCGGTGCACAGTTTTGTGCCGACGATTAACCTGACACCGGGATTCAATAAAATAACCGCTAATTGGCCGGGAATTTGAGCGTGGCACCCGTGCTAAGCGCCTGCGTTGTAGGTGCCCTTACATCCCTGCATGCCAACGTCCACGAGCCAAATACAATGGCACACAGGTCGTCGCGCTGAAAGACCATACAGAGAACGTTCGTTCTCTATAATTATCGGAAACAAATTACGGGACCTATGGTTAGTTAGGGGTGGGCCCTACAACAAAATTAAAGATGAGATTAATAATGAGATAATGACATGTCATAATGGGAGTATCATAGCTACTATCATGCATGCCAACTTGACAATTTTGCTGAGATGACATAGAACTAAATGAAGAAAAAGAGTCTTGTCCGGAGTCATGCTCTGGCACCTCTAACCATAATGACACGTTGACAACACAAGGCTCCATCACCAACACCAACACTCCCCCCGTGTCGCACCCCAGGCGGCATCGGGGGCGACACTCCTCCGCCGCCAGCGACCCCCGCAGCGGGATCCATCTCCGCCGCTGCCGCGGTGGCGGCGGGCCCTGCTACCAAAGGCGGCGGGGGGCTTCATTTTTGCGTCTGGAGGCGTCGGGGGAGGGCGGAGCGGCTAGGGCGTCGTCCGGCCATCTCGTCGGCGCGTGGAAGCCGGGGCGGCGGCCCCCGGGAGACGGTGGTGCCCTCCTTGCTCGGCGGGCGACGGGAGGTCGCCGGAGGGTGCGTGCTGCAGCGGTTCCTCGACCGGTCTCTCCTCGGTCAGATCTGCATCTGGCGGTCGGTGGCTGTCCCTGGCGCGGGTCGGAGGGGCGGTCGGTGGTGGCTGCAGTGTGCTGCGGATGGTGGTCCGGTGGTGGCTGCAGTGTGCTGCGGGTGGTGGCTGCAGCATGGTGTGGAATCCGTGGTGGTGGCGGTGTGCTGCGGATCGGGACCCCGGCAAACGCGTCGTCTCTCTGTCGCATGTGGTGCTACAGCGGGTCGTCATGGGAGGGCTTTGGCGGCTGACGACGGGAGGTGCTCTTCACAGCAAGCTTGGCTCCGGTGGTCTGGGTATCCATGGTGCCCAGATCTGCAGGCTCACTGTTAGGAGATGAGGGACTTGGGCGAAAGCTTTTGACGACGTCGGCGCCTGCGGGTGTCGTGACCTTCTTGGAGGCGTCGTCGTAAAGTTCTTCATCTCCTTCCATGTGCTTGGGCTCTCTGGGTGAGAACATAAACTTCAGTTTTCTGGAGTGGGCGGCGGCGGCGTTTTACGTCGTAACCTTCTTGGAGGCATCGCTTTGGAGGGTCAGCTTTTGGATGTTGTGCGGGCTCTTCCGTTTTCATGGGCGGTGTATGCCGGGGCGGCGGCTCCGGGATCTTCAGTTGAAAGCCGAGGCGGCGGCCTCGGGCAGCGGTGCGGCGGCGGCTCCAGGAGGTAGGGCTGTTTGTCGACATGGCTTGGGTGAGGACCTTGAGCTGCGTGGGCGGCAAGGTTGTCAGCTCGGTCGACGCGTCCCAGCGGGGGCGGTTGGACGGCATGTCGGGGCGGCGGCCCCGGATGTGGTGCGGCATTCGTGGTCTGCGTGCGGTTGTCCTGAGCAGTGCGGGCTGCGGACTGCTGTATCGTGCGGCGTTGCTGCTCGAGGGTGAGCGGTGGCATGTCGGGGCGGCGGCCCCGAATGTGGTGCGGCGTTCGTGGTCTGCGTGCGGTTGCCCTGAGCAGTGTTGGCTGCGGGCTGCTATATCGTGCGGCGTTGCTGCTCGAGGGTGAGCGGTGGCATGTCGGGGCGGCGGCCCCGGAAGGCGATGTCGGTTGAGTGCGCAGGGCGCAACGAAGCAGTGGATGTCGAGGCGGCGGCCCCGGGAGATTTGCAGCTTCGAAGGCATGGACCTTGTGTCGTGTGGGCGACGTGGTTGAGTTTGTCGTGGGTGGGCTTTGCCCTGTGTGTTAGTCTTTGGGTGGGCTTGGCCCTTGTTGTTCCGGTTTTCGCCCGGTTTTCCGTAATTAACTGGGCAATTCTCTTCTGCTTAATTAATAGATGAGGCAATCTTTGCCTCCGTTTCGAAAAAATAGAGTCTTGAGTACCATATCATGATACCGTATCATAATAAATACTATGCTACTATGTGTCATGCAGGGCAATAAATAAGTTTATCTAAGATATTAATATATGATACTATGTATTACGAAGATAGTATCATACACTAGTATCATATGCATCATACTAAGTTAAGATACAACCCACTACGGTCAGCCTTATTTGCGTAACAATTATCCGTAGGTTTAGGATTATTGAAGGGGTCAGGAGAGGGATTGGTGGAGAAGATGATACGTCAGCTTCTAGACTAGTCTGTAAGGAAATAATCCATAGGTATAGACTTATTGTTATTTTGACGTGGTGATAGCGATTATAAGGTTATTTTCAACCACCGTTTCAGCATTCGCTTCAGATCGTGTTTTTTCTAATCCTTTGTTACTTGAAATTTTAAAATATCGTAAGAACGTCCTAGAATCTTAGACACCTAAAACTACACACAACTTATCCTAATATTAGGGTTCATCCACAACTTTAATGACACATTTTTTCTTTTCCTTTTCCAAAAGAGGGTAACCCCCTACCTCTGCATCGGTCAAACTTTAATGCATTCACAAAAAAAATGCTTTGACGAAATGATTTGCAATTTTTACTTTGCCAGTTATGTATGGAGTGACCTGGAGTTGGAGATGTGTACGGTTGGATGTTGATTCAAATATTTGAAATGTGTTGACACTAAAAATATACAGAGAACTTATTGGTAGAAAACCCTAACATAAATCCACCCATGAACTTCGAGATGGCCTCTTTGATTGGCAGGATATCTAAAATGCGGGAAAAGAGAAAACACAGGGATGGAGTGGCATGCCATTTTCATTCCTACAGGATTAGTATGGACGTTTGATTGCACGAAGAAAAGACGTTGGATTCTTTACTAGGGGTTGGAGTGGATGGAAATTTTCCTATGAAAACTACTACAAACGAATCCTAAGGAAAAGTTCATATGGATTGTAATCCTATGAACCAAACAACCATTGTAGGAAAAAAGTCCTAAGGATTAGAATCCTCCAAAAGTCCTAATCAAAGAGGCCCTATGCCACACATCGTTGAAATAGAAGTCTGACCTCATGTGTGGTACGTAGATAAGTGAGCTCGGGGAAATTATACCTGGATCATAAACATAGTTTTACTCTTTTATGGTTGTAATCAACAATCAAGTTCCATTAATGAAATTGGGAGCAAAAGCAGTTTTAATTAGAAAATAACCTCCCATTTGTGGAGATTGAGTACCAATTTAGGATAATTTTACGGAATTGATCTACCACAACAGTTAGACAAGTTACTAAAATAAGGATGGCATCAATCAAAACTTGCTTTGTGGGTCGCGACAGTGTTTCTGTGCTCTCGACTTCAACCTCATCTATGTTGCCTCCCTGCTCTCGATGAGTTTCCTGCGCCACCATTACATCTACAGGAAGGTTGGGGAGGCGCTGGCTCGGCGATCGACGACGGTGAACGAGGGAGGACCGTGCGTGGTGGTGAGAATTAATCCTATCAAACATTTTTTGGATGGTGGAGGCATGATGGGTGAAGGGAGAACGGTGAGTTGGCGATGAGCACCACCAGATCTATTCAAAATTAGTCCTTGAGTAGTCCTATGTTCTATTCACAAAAACTGTGAATCAGTGGAAAGTAGGCTCAACCTACCGAGGGCACACCAAACAGTCGCATTTAGATGAAGCTTACCAAATCCACCCAACTCGAGTCGATCAGTACTTGTTAAAAGAGATCGATCACATGTCAGCTATGGAGGTAGATAGAAAATTATTGGAGCACACATGTCAACTATAGAACTACATGCATAGAAATTAATATTTTGTAGCAAAAGAGAGAAAGTGATGTTTCTTTGTATTGGATGTCCTCAAAAGGGACAAAAAGTGGCATTTCAAATGGATCATTTTTTTATTTGTCCATTTTAATATGTTCTTTTGTACTGTTGTATCCATTCTTGAATGGAAAAGGTGAAGGCCGGTTTAAAATATATCATCTTATTTGTGATATGTTATGTTTGCGTTGTTGTCTATGTTTGCATTATAAGTTGTTCTGGGACTAGCACGGCCTGGTTGAGAATGAAACTTCTCGTTTAGAAAATAAAAGATTGCATTATCGATCCCCGGCCCATGCATCATGCATGCATACTACTTATGTTTATTACAACTTTTTGACTTCGTTACCCTAACAAATGATATCATATCCAAAAGTGTGACAGGCCACACTGAGCACGAAATTAGTGGCTAAGCTAGTAAAAAGTTTAAAGGCCGCATGTGTCAAAATTTTAAAGTCGCTAAGCATGAAATCAGTCTCCAAGATTAGGGACCAGACCTTCCGGGTGTTTGAAGGTAAGTGTCAAACTCATCTTGTTTTGTAGGTCAAAACTTCAAATGCCAAACTTAGTCAATAGCCGAGGTAAGATCAAAAATATTTATATTTAATACATAAATTTTGATTAATTGTCCGGCCCTGAATAACAACTTTTTTTTTTGCGGGTACTGAATAACAATATATGGGCACACATGATCAGCTGTGCGCTCATAAATCAATTGCTGGTTAGTCAGAAATTTTATGTCTCCATGGTCCTGAGTCCTGACTATGCACCTGAAATTTGAAAATTCTTCTAGAAGCGCACCTTTTTTTTTTGGAAGATCATACATATGTGCAATATCGGGAATGTATGAATCTCAAAATTCAGTGAAAATACACAATTATTTACTTGCCCGAAAAAGAGAAAGGAAGGGCCATATAGCACTTGAAAAGTCGTCATAACCAAAATTTAAAGGTGTACGTGAAGTCACATGATGTATCCATATATGATCCGTTTTGTAGATGGGCTGGAGAGGAACTAGATTACTCCCTCTATCTGGGTTTATAAGGCCTGATGTGTATACTGAGATTTACTTTGACCATTAATAAAAAAAAATTTGCGGGAAGTACACCATCAGTTAGACCATTAATATATGATATGTATGCCACTAGAAGTACACCATCGGATTTTTGTTTGAAAGAAATTTTCAACGGTATAATTGTTATGACATATATCTCATATATTATTGATCTAATTGATTTTTCAACAAAGGGTTTATTTTATTGACTCGAAATTTAGTATCAAGGGGATACAAACACAATGAGCACACACCCGGCCTCTGCATGACTAGGATGCACACAACCAATACCGATGCACACACACATACACACAAAGAACCACGCCGGCACAGAGCAAAGTCATACAAGACCGAAGCTATGCCTAGGCGGATGAAAAAAAAACTCCGAAGCGATCAAAACATTAATCGACGAACTACAACAACGACTGTCTGCACCAACAATCTCTTGACATCACAAGGACAACGAAAAAGATTCTCAAGCAGCGACGCCTCCAGAAAGGGAACGACGCTCAAGCGCCGCCGTTGCCGGATCCAACCACCAAAGGTCGGATCCTGGGTTTCCACCGCGAAGATAAAGTCCGAGAAAATCCAAGCAATGCATTCAACAACACTAGTAGAAAAAGGCCCATTTGTCCCGGTTCCAGAGGCCCATTTGTCCCGGTTCTGGAACCGGGACTAAAGGGTCGGTACTAAAGCCTAACACCTTTAGTCCCGGTTCGCTTACGAACCGGGACAGATGTGGCTCCACGTGGCCACTACGGCGAGCCCAGGCAGGAGGGCCTTTAGTCCCGGTTGGTAATACCAACCGGGACCAAAGATCATCCACGTGTCAACAGCTAAGGAGCTGGGGTTTTTTGTTTTTTTTTGAAAGGGGGGGGGGGGGGGTTTGGGGGTTTTGTAGGGTTAATTTAGGGGTTTCATATATTGTGTTAGCTAGCTAATAGCTAGAGAGAAGTGTCCTCTCTTATCTCCGTGCTTGGTCGACGCTACGTACTATACGTATAGAGAGGACTCGACACGCTAGCTAGTAAGCAAATGAAGGAAACCATTAAGTACACAAGATCGTCATGAACATATACAGAGAGAAGTGATCGACCTCCTCCTTCTCCGAGAGATTGGTCGAACAACAAGTTTTCATATATCTATCCGATGCTACTAGCTACATATATACAATATAAGATCTCTTACAATCCAGTACGGTACCGAGCTTTGTGTTGCCATCTTCGCAATTGGGGTACAACCCTTTTTGGTGATCCTCTAACATGCGATCGAATTTCAGCTTCTCCTTTTCACTTTCACACTGTCTCCTTGCATCAACAATGACCCGGCGGAGATCATCATCGGGCACATCGTCTGGTTCCTCTTGATCTTCAGCTTCCCCTGTTGCAGCATCATCGTATTTAGGTGGCACATAGTTGTCATCGTCCTCTTCTTCTTCGCTGTCTTCCATCATAACCCCTATTTCTCCGTGCCTGGTCCAAACATTATAGTGTGGCATGAAACCCTTATAAAGCAGGTGGGTGTGAAGGATTTTCCGGTCAGAGTAAGACTTCATATTCCCACATATAGGGCATGGACAACACATAAAACCATTCTGCTTGTTTGGCTTAGCCACTTCGAGAAAATTATGCACGCCCTTAATGTACTCGGAGGTGCGTCTGTCACCGTACATCCATTGCCGGTTCATCTGCGTGCATTATATATAATTAAGTGTGTCAAAAACTATTACAAAACATCATGAATAGATAAGTGACCACATTAATAGAAGTTCATCATCACATTAAAACCAAAGTACATACATAGTTCTCATTGAACAACATATAGCTCTCCAGAGCATCTAATTAAACCATACATTGAAACTATGTAAAACATTTCAATGCAACAACAAATGCGATCATAATCGCAACCAAGGTAACAATTGATCCAACGGCATAATGACACCAAGCCTCGGTATGAATGGCATATTTTCTATACTTTCTAATCTTGAAGCGCATTGCATCCATCTTGATCTTGTGATCATCGACGACATCCGCAACATGCAACTCCAATATCATCTTCTCCTCCTCAATTTTTTTCAATTTTTCCTTCAAGTAATTGTTTTCTTCTTCAACTAAATTTAACCTCTCGACAATAGGGTCGGTTGGAATTTCCGGTTCACATTCCTCCTAGATAAAAAAATCTATGTCACGTTGGTCGGCATAATTGTCATAAACAATAAATGAACCAAATAGTTATAAAATATAATATATACCACATCCGAATCATAGACAGACGAGGGCCGACGGGGGCGGATACCAAAACCATCGCACTATATAATAACAAACAATAATAAAAGTAGGAAAATTAGACAAGTATCTATCTAAATCATACAAGTAAGCATTTTTTCTTTTAGAAAGAAGATAAGAACAAGAGGCTCACCACGGTTATGCCGGCGACGAGATCGGCGCGGGCGATCGACGGTGGTGAAGACGGGGACGGGACGTGACGGACCGCTAAACCTAGACAAATCTTGAGGAAAATGGAGCTTGAAGGTCGAGTTTGGAGAGGAGAAAGCTTAAGTAGTGTTTCTCGGGCATTTCATCGAACACGTCATGTGCATAGGAGGTGAGCTAGAGCACCACAAACCCCTCCCCTCGCCGGCCAGAAAAAAATAGAGCAGTGGAGTGCTCTGCTCGCGGGCGAGGGGTATATATAGGCACAACATTGGTCCCGGTTCGTGGTTGGAACCGGGACTAAAGGCCACCCTTTGGTCCCGGTTCCAGCCACGAACCGGGACCAATGGATGTGGGCCAGGAGCGAGGCCCATTGGTCCCGGTTCATGTCTGGAACCGGGACAAAAGGGTCCAGACGAACCGGGACCAATGCCCCACGAGGCCCGGCCGCCCCCCTGGGCGCACGAACCGGGACGTATGCCCCCATGGGTCCCCGGTTCGTGATTGAACCGGGACTAATGGGCTGGGCAGGCCTGGACCAAAGCCCTGTTTTCTACTAGTGCAAGGTAACGATGCAAAAACCCCATCATTGCCAGGTATAACCAACTAGGGTCAAACCTAGGGTTTTCACCCCGGAGCTCGAGACCGGGTACTAGAGAAGTACCACCAAGTCGAAGTCATCATGTGTTGTCGTCACCACTTTCCGTGATCCTAGCAGCTACATGCATAGCAAGGTGTTGACGTAAGATGCCACGCAAGTGAAGATCATACCCGCAGAAGCAGGCAGTCAAGCAGGAAGGAAGGTCACCGACACCTCTAAAAGCCCAATTCGGGACATTTCGGTAGTCCCACACCGTCATCATGCTCCGCCGTCCTCGTCTGTGATGGCAGAATTGGTCAGCAAAACATACTCGTCGTTGCCGTCAGATCTGAAGGGCCAAGGCCTTCCAGCCCGTAGGAACAACCGCCTAGTAGCGCAGAACCACAACACCATCCGTGCGCCTGAGAAGAGGACCACCTCGTTGGGATGCAGAAGGTCGCCGCTGCCACCCACGTACCTGCAAGTGGGATCGCGACCACCGATGTCTCGCCACCAAAGACCGCCGGCCCGGCCGGAAACACCACCGCCATCACTACACAGCCATCACTAGTAGAAAACAGGGCTTTGGTCCTAGCCAGATCAGAGCATTAGTCCCGGTCGTGTTACGAACCGGGACTAATGGGAGCATCAGTCCCGGTTCGAGAGGCTAGGACCCCGGCCGGGCCTCGGCAGGCATCAGTCCGGTTTTAGACACAAACCGGGGCTAAAATTTTGCCTATATATATCCACGCCCCCCCCATCTCCTCTGTTTTTTGGCCGCGGAAGGGTGGGAGGTGTGGGCTACTCTGTTTGTTGCCTATATATGCACATGAGGTGTTTGATGAATTGCCCGAGCCACACTTAAGCTTTCTCCTCTCCATGCTCAACCTCGAAGCTACATTTTTCCCAAGATTTGTCTAGGTTTGGCGGTGCACCAACTACACAAGTGTTCTAAAAGGTTAGCAACTTCATCCTTTCATCTCTCACTGCTAGTTTAGCTCATTTCAAATGCTCTAAAAGTAGAATGGTTTGTGGGTTTTAGTGGAGGAGTGTATGTGGGAGTTCATTTGATTTAGATGCACAATTTGAGATCAAATTAACTTCTTAGAGTTTGCACATGTGTAGGGTACCGTCCTGTCCCCGTCCCCATCCTCACCGCCGTTGATCGCCCGTGCCAATCTCGTCGCCGGCACCACCGTGGTGAGCCTCTTGTTCTTATCTTCTTTTTAAAAGGAAAAATTCTTACTTGTATGATTTAGATAGCTACTTGTATAATTTTATTACTTTTATTATAGTTTGTTATTATATAGTGCCATGGTTTTGGTATTCGCCCCCGTCGGCTCTCGTCCGGTCAATGATTCGGATGTGGTATATTATCTTTTATAACTATTTGTTTCATTTAGTGTTTATGACAATTATGTCGACCAACGTAACATAGATGTTTTTATCTAGGAGGTATGTGAACCGGAAATTCCAACCGACCCTCTTGTCGAGAGGTTAAATTTGGTTGAAAAAGAAAACAATTATTTGAAAGAAAAGTTGAAAAGAATTGAAGACAAGAAGATGAAATTGGAGTTGCATGTTGCCGATGTCGTCGATGATCACAAGATCCAGATGGATGCAATGCGCTTGAAGATTAGAAAATATGCCATTGATAATGAGGCTTGGCATCATTATGCTGTTGGATCAATTGTTACCTTAGTTGCGATTATGATCGCATTTGTTGTTGCATTTAAATGTTTTAATTAGATGCTCTAGAGAGCTGTATATATATATATGTTGTTCTATGAAAACTATGTATGAACTTTATGTATTTATTTTTTTAGTAATAACATTTGATCACTTCTGTACTTTGGTTTTAATGTGATGATGAACTTGTATTAATTTGGTCACTTCTCTATTCATGATGTTCTGTAATGGTTTTTGATATACTTAATTATATAATGCACGCAGATGAACCGGCAATGGATGTACGGTGACCGACGCACCTCCGACTACATTGAGGGCCTGCATAATTTTCTCGATGTGGTTGAGGCAAACAAGCAGAATGATTTTATGTATTGTCCATGTACTATATGTGGGAATACGAAGGATTACTCTTCCTCGAAAACCCTTCACTTCCTTCTGCTTGAGAAGGGTTTCATGCCACACTATAATGTTTGGACCAAGCACGGAGAAAGAGGGGTTATGATGGAAGACAACGAAGAAGAAGAGGATGATGACACCTATCCTATGTTCCCTGAAGAAGAGGGGGAAGATGAAGATCAAGAGGCACCAGACAATGTGCCCAATGATGATCTTCACCGGGTCATTGTTGATGCACAGTGAGAATGCGAAAGTGAAAGGGAGAAATTGAAGTTCGATCGCAGGTTAGAGGATCACAAAAAAGGGTTGTACCCAAATTGCGAAGATGGCAACACAAAGCTCGGTACCTCATTGGAATTGCTACAATGGAAGGCAGAGAATGGTGTATCTGATAAGGGATTTGGGAAGCTACTAAAAATAATGAAGAAGAAGCTTCAAAAGGATAACGAATTGCCTAACAGTACGTACGAAGCAAAGAAGGTTCTCTGCCCTCTAGGATTAGAGGTGCAGAAGATACATGCATGCCCTAATGACTGCATCCTCTACCGTGGTGAGGAGTACGAGAATTTGAACGCATGCCCGGTATGCGGTGCATTGCGGTATAAGATCAGACGAGATGACCCTGGTGATGTTGAGGGCGAGCGCCCCAGGATGAGGGTTCGTGCCAAGGTGATGTGGTATGCTCCTATAATACCACGGTTGAAACGTCTATTCAGAAACAAAGAGCATGCCAAGTTGTTGCGATGGCACAAAGAATACCGTAAGAAAGACGGAAGTTGAGAGTACCCACTGATGGGTCGCAGTGGAGAAAAATAGAGAGAAAGTGGCGGGAGTTTGTAGATGACGCAAGGAACATATGGTTTGGTTTAAGTGCAGATGGCATTAATCATTTTGGGGAGCAGAGCATCAATCATAGCACCTGGCCCGTGACTCTATGTATCCATAACCTTCTTCCTTGGTTGTGCATAAAGTGGAAGTTCATTATGATGCCAGTGCTCATCCAAGGCCCTAAGCAACCCGGCAACGACATTGATGTGTACCTAAGGCCATTAGTTGAAGAACTTTTACAGCTGTGGGATATCAAAGGTGTTCGTTTGTGGGATGAGCAAAAACAGCAGGAATTTGACCTACGAGCATTGCTGTTTGTAACCATCAATGATTGGCCTGCTCTTAGTAACCTTTCAGGACAGACAAACAAGGGATACCACGCATGCACACACTGTTTACATGAGACTGACAGTATCTATTTGGACAACACTACTGGAATCAGCTTCTTTGCCGTCCGCCATGCCGGACGGCAAAGGCATAGATCACGGACGGCAAAATGCTTTGCCGTCCGCTAGCGGACGGCAAACTGTCCGGATGAAAGCCTGCCAGCAAAGGCCTTCTTTGCCGTGCGCTTCTTAGAAACGGACGGCAAAGGATTACGCCGTCCGCCATTCGAGGCCAGCAGACGGCAAAGACAGCTGACGGCAGTGCGGTGGCGTGAGAGCCTTTAGGTGGTTAACGGCGCTCTTTGCCGTCCGCCAGCGGACGGCAAAGAGTCAAAGATCTTTGCCGTCCGCTGGCGGACAACAAAGAGCCCGGCTAGGCAGCACTGGGAAGCTGCCACGTGTCCAGATATGCCGTCCGCCAGCAGACGGCAAAGAGGTTTGAATCATTGCCGTCTGCTGGCAGACGGCATAGATGGTCACTTTGCCGTCCGCCAGCAGACGGCAAAATGACCAAATAGGCAGCCAGTGTTCCCAGTTTGCACAGGTGACTGCCACGTGTCCTGTTTGCCGTCTGCTAGCGGACGGCAAAGAGGCTATATATCCCCTATTTTTATTTAAATCACATTAATTAGACATGGTTTCAAACACAGATATACATGCATACATATCCAACAGCATGTCCAACAACATATTTCATCCAATCCAACAACATAGTTCAACAAAGTCCAACATATCCATATATACATAACCAGAAACAAGTTTCCAACAACATATCCATATAGACATACATATCCAAACAAGTTTTCATAAACAACAAGGAAGCACCACAAGAATATTACACTCCATGAATCCAAGCTTCCTCATGTAAAGCAAATCTGCAAATTGGGAAAGATGAAAGTTAGAAGAAGAAGAAGAAGAAGAAGACTAGTTAGAAGAAGAAGAAGAAGATTTTTTTTCTTCTCTTTCTTTTTCTCCTCTCCTCTTCTTTATCTTCTTCTTCTTCTAACTAAGGTAGGTAAAAATGTCATTTTATTGCTAAGCTAGGTAAAAATGCTAAGTGTAGGTCATTTTAGAGCTAAGGTAGGTAAATAGGTCATTTTGGAGCTTAGTAAGGTTATTATGTCATTTTCGAGGAAAATAAGCTAAGTCTATATCATTTTGGAGCTAACAAAGATTATCATGCCATTTTTTACCTAAGTATGCTAAGTATGTCATAAATGAACTGAATAAGCTAAGTATAGCTTATTTTTTATCTAACTTAGGTAATTATGCCATTTAGGAGGAAAATAAGCTAAGTATCCATTTGTAAAGCAAAACACTAGAGAAAACTTACCCTCATCACAACAAATGTGATGAAGATCGCAACTAAGGTAACAATTGATCCAATGGCATAATGATACCAAGCCTCATTATCAATGGCATATTTTCTAATCTTCTTAAGCTTCAGGCGCATTGCATCCATCTTCAAGCGCATTGCATTCATCTTCATCTTGTGATCATCGATGGCATCGGCAACATACAACTCCAATGTCATCTTCTCTTCTTCAATTCTTTTAAATTTTTCGTTCAAATACTCATTTTCTTTTTCAACTAAATTTAACTTCTCGTCAAGAGGGTCCGTTTCAAATTCCGGTTCACATACCTCCTAGATTAAAATATCTCTATGTCAACTTGATGGCCATAATTTGCATAAATGCGAAATGCAACAAATAGTTATGAAAGAGAATTTACCACATCCGAATCATAAAGCGGGCGAGGGCCGACCGGGACGGAAATCAAGACCATGGCACTATGTATAAGAAACAATCATACAAAGTAAGAAAATTATAAATACCAACTATATAAATCATACAATCATACAAATAACTATATAAATCAAGTACAACATAAAAATTTGAATACCTAATAATCATTATCGGTAATGACGTGCTCGTCATCATCATTAATAAAAGCAACATCATCATCACTATCGGTAATGACGTGCTCATCATCATCATTAATAAATGCATCATCATGTGGAAGGCCACCTTTACGTAATCGTTCAAGCATTGACAGGTCATCTGTAGCAGTAACTTCTTTTTCTTTCGGCTCTTCTTGTTCCAGCTCAGGGGTGAAGTCGGATTCACTATCGTTGTCTACTTCAATGTTCTGGGGTGGAGTAAAGCGGTTCTTGAAACGTTTTTTGGAAAGACGTGTTTCTTGGAAGAATTCTCCTTCGTCATATGTGTCTTGGTTAATGTGAGGTTCATAATCCTTTTCATTGGGGGGAGGTGGTCTAACACGTGGCGGCACTTCATAAACGACGTCCCAACCACTGAGATTTGGATCACTTTGACAGGCCCACGGTAGATAGAAAACTTGGGTTGCCTGTTGAGCCGTAATATAGACATCGGGAACATCCAAATGGGTGCTTTGTTTGATTTCGACTAGCCCTATATGTTCATGAGTCCTTCTAGTCTCCCTCGGCTGGAACCAATAACATCTGAAGACTACGACGTTTGGTGGGTTTTCACCATAGAATTCAAGTTCATAAATTGCTTCAACTCTTCCATAATACTCGATACCTCCTTCGCCGATAGCAGAGACACAACAATTTGTAGACTTTTGGTCGGCCATAGATAGCTCTTTGCCATAGGTACGAAAGCGATACCCGTTGATGTCGTATTTGTCAAATGAACGGACCTTATAGTCAAAACCATTAGCTACTTGTCTCAATTCGGCATCCATAATCTCTGAATTAGCCTACAGGTTTAATACGAAAGGATTATTGCATTAGTGGCAAATTAGCCAAAGAAAAAAAGTGTCTAATGGAAATTACCATTTTTTTGAACCAAGAGATGAAACCGGGAAATTCGGCTCCTTGTTTTGCCAGAAGCTCATACTCTTGGACGGAATCCTTTTGGATCACCGCTCCATATGAGAATATGGCGACGTATCGACTGCATAAAAAATCCAGGAATAAGAGAAGTTCAAAGGAATTAGAAGTTGTGAAACAATGTACCGAGATCTTACTCGATGTACGGCCACACTTCTGTTAGGTTGTTGAAGAGATACAGCGAAATGGTCCGCCATTCTTCAACATCCAACCTTACTGGTTTCCAACCACCGGCTGGTGCGAGATTCCCTTTGAATAGGCTGAGGTTGGATTGACCCTTTTGAGGTTCGTCAGCATTGTACCGAGGCTTCGGATTATGCAAATGACGATTTTTGGCTTCGTAGTGTGCGTTCACGAAGTTTGCCGCCTCCTCAGTGATGAATGCCTCCGCCATCGATGCTTCTATTCTACGTTTATTTTTACATTTTGCTCGAAGCGTCTTCTGCATCCTCTCAGTTGAGTAGCACCAACGATTTTGCACGGGCCCCCCCAATCGTGCGTCGATCGGGAGATTCAAAATCAAGTGTTGCATTGGATTAAAGAAGCTTGGCGGAAAGATCTTCTCTAACTTGCAGATCAACTCCGGCGCCAACTGTTCCATTTCTTCTAGGAGGCCAGGCGATAGTTCTTTCACACAAAGAACACGGAAGAAATAGCTCAGCTCTGCCAGTACTAGCCATTCATCCTCAGGGATGAAGCCACGCAACATCACCGGCATTATCCGCTCAATCCATATGTGCCAATCATGACTTTTTCGACCAAATATTTTCAATTTTTGAAGACTCGCTCCCCTCTTTAGATTTGCTACATACCCATCGGGGAACATCAACTGCATTTTCACCCACAAAATAATTTCCTTCATAGCTGGCCTTCCAAGATTGAACCATGCCTTTCGCTTCATCCAGTTGATCCCCTTTCCTTTCGGTTCTTTCATGTTTTGTAACGGTCTATCACATAGCTCCTCTTGATCGACTCTAGCCTTAGGATTATCCTTTGATTTCCCCTCTATGCTGAACAATGTACCAAAAATGGCTTCGGCGATATTCTTTTCAGTGTGCATCACGTCGATGTTGTGTGGGCAAAGGAGGTCTTTGAAGTAAGGCAGATCCCAGAAGCATGTCTTGTGAGTCCAGGCGTGTTCCTTATTGTACCCCTTGAAATACCCTGGATGCTCTGGATCTGGCTCGAGAGCGTTTAACTGATCTAGGGTCTGTTGGCCTGTCAACGCAGGTGGTGCAGAGTGTTTGACAACTCTACCTTTGATGAAGTTCTTCTTGTCTTTCCTGAACTTATGGCCAGGATGTAGAAACGGTCTATGCAAGTTGAAGCAACTATACTTGCGCCCTGCCGTCAGCCAACGAAACTCAAGAGCTCCCTTGCATGTGTGGCACGGGAACCTTCCATGCACACACCAGCCAACGAATAGCGCATACGCCGGCAAGTCATGCGTCGAGTACATGTACCAGGCACGCATTATGAAGTTCTGTTTGCTAAAGGCGTCGTATGTCTTGAACCCATTATCCCAAGCTACTTGCAATTCGTCCTTAAGCGGATGCATGTACACATTCATATTCTTCCACGGATAGTTGGGCCCTGGAATTATCAACGTCAGGAAAATATTCTTTCGTTGCATAATCTGTCCGGGGGGGAGATTGAGTGGAATGACAAACACGGGCCAACAGCTGTATGGGGCTGCCATCTGACCAAACACACTGAACCCATCTGTGCTGACGGCGACTCGAGGATGCCTTGGATCTGCCGTTTTTTCCTTATGTAATGCATCGAAGCGCTTCCATGCTTCACCATCCGATGTGTGCACCATCATCATATTCCCATCTGCATCTAGTTCGGTTCTTTTGCCCATTTTGTGCCATGTCATCTGTCTGGCCGTCTCTTCGACCATGAAAAGACGTTGAAGTCCTGGTACGATTGGCATATACCGAAGAACATTAACGGGTTTTTTGGTCTGCGTCTTCTCACCCATACCGTTGTCTACCACAACATACCTGGAAGAATTGCAAATGGGACAATAGTTCAAGTCCTCATACTGAAGCCTAAATAAGACACATCCTTTCTCACATGCATGTATCTTCTCATAGGGCATCTTAAGAGCACGGAGGATTTTGTCTGAGTGGTATAGGTTTGGAGGTAGCACATGGCCTTTGGGTAGAAATCGTCCGAATACTGTCATCATCGCGTCGTAGCATTCTCTGCCCAAGTTGAATTGAGCCTTCAAAGCCATTATTTGTGAGATGGCATCCAGCTGACAAAGCTCAGTGTGCTTGTGGAGAGGACGTTTTGAGGACTCCAACATTTCAGTGAAGGCCTTTGCAGATTCCTCCATCTCCTCGTCCGAGTCCCGAGCATCGTCAAAGTCTTGCACCATGTCTGCGGTCCCGGTACCATGCTCGTCGGTGCGACGATGAACCTCGGCTCTGGCACGTTGGGCAGACTCACCATGTAATGTCCAGACCGTGTAACCAGGCGTAAAACCAAACTTCTGCAGGTCTTTACTTATTTCAAGCTCGTCCCTCTTTTTATAGTTGTCGCAACGGGCACAGGGGCACCAGCTAAATTCCTAGCCATTTGCAAATGCGGCTCTAACAAACCCCTTGGTTTTTGTTAACCATTCCTCGGTCCAAACTTTCTGACTAGTGTAACCGGTGTAAATCCATGCACAATCACTCATATTGACTTCCTACTGGACACACAAGAAATATATACATAATTAAGCAAACCATATCCATCAGTTAATGGAGTTTGTCAGTTTTATTACGTCCATGCAACCTACACGCTAATAGGTAAAGATAGGTCCTAATCCCACCCGAGTATGTGTAGATCGGGTTCGTTTTCCCATGCTCTGCTCCGGATCCGACGCAAAATTTCGGCAGCACCTCCCCGCTGTTCTCCTGATACACGTCTCGGCAATAAGCAGAGAGAATGTGTACCCGGAGAACAACATGGAGGCACTGACGAAATTCTGCATCGGATCCGGAGCTGAGCATATGGGAAAACGAACCCAATCTACACATACTCGGGCTGTCCATGGATAATGTTGGACAATTCGAAAGAATCACGATTATAAATATGCAAATGCATGCATATTTATAGATGTAACCCTTTCGAACGGGAGACGCATAGTGGTCATGCATACTGATGATTGAAGACACCTATAGCTAGCAAGTTTCATCTGCACGAAGACCGGAATAAAGCAAATGAAGGGGGGAGGAGGAGATATCATTTGTGCTCACCCACGAACGCAGGGGCAGAGCTCGTCGAACACTAGACCCTCGCAGCGACGAAAAAACTGCACATTTAAATCGAAAGATGAGTAACATAGCAATTTTGTTTTTTCCTTCGACCTAACTAAATATTTACAATAGGACGAGCGGGTTAGGGGGTTCCTTGGCGTCGATGGAACCCTAAATAGCAAGTGTCATCGGTGCGAGATACATGTGGTGCTCGGCGTTGAACACTAGATCCACATCCCATAAGTGAAGCCGGCGCCCGGCGTCCCGCAACAATAGTTCTGGTGGCCGATGACGGTCGAGCACCTTGGCGAATTTGTCTGGCAGCCTTTGCGATGAGGATTAAAGCCAAGTTTTGAAATTTTCAAACAACCAAACTGACTTGAGTTAGTTTGGGTGTTTCAAGTTTCAACACTTGCCTTTTAATCGTCATCGCAGAGGCTGCCAGACAAATTCGCAATGGTGTTCGACCGCCATCAACGCCGAGAACTGTTGCTGTGGGACGCCGGACGCCGGCGTCACTTGTGGGACGTGGATGTAGTGTTCGACACCGACGGCCACATGTATCTCGCACCGATGATACTTGCTATTTAGGGTTCCATCGACAACGAGGAACCGCCTAACCCGCTCGACCCGGTCTCGTCGGTGATGCACCCCTAATCTTCTTCTTCCTCCTCCTCCTCTTCTTCTTCCTCCTTTTCTTCTTCTTCCTCTTCTTCTTCTTCTTCTTCTTCTTCTTCATCTTCTTCTTTTTTTTCATCTTTCTTCTTTCTTCTTAACCTAAACTAAACTAAATCTAAACCTAAAAAATAGAAACAAAACCTAAACTAAACCAAGCCTAAATTAAACTAAACCTAATTAAACTAAATCTAAAAAAACAGAAAAAAAGAAAAAAAAGGGATGTCTCACCTTCAGGCGCGGCAGGGGGTGCCGGATGGAGGAGGGGGGCCGGGGCGGGGCGCCGGGGTGGCACAGGGAGGAGGGGAGGGGAGCGGGGCAGGGGAGGGGAGCGGGCGGCAGGGAGCGGGGTGGCTCGGGGAGGGGCGACAGGGGAGGGGCGGCGGGGCGGAGGGGCGGGGCGGGGCGGGGTGGCCGGGGCGGCGAGGCGGGGCAGCGGAGCGGCTCGTGTGTGATGATGGAGGGAGAGAGAGGGGGTATAGAGAGAGGGACGTGGGGCTGGCGGCTATTTGGTTTAGGTCACAGCTCTTTGTCGTCTGCTAGCGGACGGCAAAGAGCCTAGCTAACGGACGTTAGTTGGCCACTTTCTTTGCCGTCAGCTAGCCGACGGCAAAGACTCTTTGGCGTCCGCTAGCTGACGGCAAAGAAAGTGGCCGTTAGGAGGCCCTCGCTGGTACACCACCCTCCCTCTTTGCCATCCGCTAGCGGACGGCAAAGCTTCTATGCCGTCCACTAGCGGACGGCAAAGAACTGGCTGACGGCAAACACCGTCTTTGCCGTCCGCTCTTTCTTTGCCTTCAGCTTTCTGTATGCTGATGGCAAAGACCTCCTTTGCCGTCAGCTAGCTGACGGCAAAGAACTGGCTGACGGCAAAGATCCTGATTCCAGTAGTGCAAATGCAAGAAGAATGTGTACATGGGGCATCGTCGTTTTCTTCTGACCAAGCATGCCTTAAGAAAGAAAGGCAAGCATTTCAAAGGTGAGGCAGATCACCGAAAGAAGCCCGTCCTCCGTACTAGTGCTGATATAATTGATATGGTCAAGGATTTAGAAGTAATCTTTGGAAAGGGTCCTGGCGGACAATCTGTTACGAATGACGCTGAGGGACACGCACCGATGTGGAAGAAGAAATCTATATTTTGGGACCTACCCTATTGGGAGACTTAGAGGTCCGCTCTGCAATCGATGTGATGCACGTGACAAAGAATGTTTGCATGAACCTGCTAGGCTTCTTGGGCGTGTATGGGAAGTCAAAAGATACACCGGAGGCACAGGAGGACCAGCAATGTGTGAACAAAAAAGACGGCATGCATCCAAAGCAGTATCAAGGTCCGGCCAGCCTTACCAAAGCAGAGAAGGAAATCTTCTTTGAATGCCTGCTCAGTATCAAGGTCCCGTCTGGCTTCCCGTCTAATATAAAGGGAATAATAAATATGGCAGAGAAAAAAAATTCCAGAACCTAAAGTCTCATGACTGCCACATGATTATGACGCAACTGCTTCTGGTTGCATTGAGGGGGCTTCTACTAGAAAATGTGCGATTAACCATAGTGAAGCTATGTGCATTCCTCAATGCAATTTCTCAGAAGGTAATTGATCCATAAATCCTACCAAGGTTACAGAATGATTTGGTCCAATGTCTTGTAAGTTTCGAGTTGGTGTTCCCACCATCCTTCTTCAATATTATGATGCACGTCCTAGTTCACCTAGTCGACGAGATTGCCATTCTGGGTCCCGTATTTCTACACAATATGTTCTCCTTTGAGAGGTTCATGGGAGTCTTAAAGAAATATGTTTGTAACTATGCTAGGCCAGAAGGAAGCATCTCCACGGGCCATCAAACAGAGGAGGTCATTGGATTTTGTGTTGACTTTATTCCTGACCTTAAGCCGATTGGTGTCCCTCAATCGCGGTATGAGGGGAGACTGAGTGGAAAAGGTACGCTAGGAGCGGATTCAATAATATATAGGGACGGGCATTCTTGGGCGCAAGCACACTACACAGTTCTACAGAATTCTACCTTGGTGGCCCTGTATATCAATGTACACAAGCATATTCTACGCTCCGATCACCCAGAGCAGTCTGACGACTGGATTACACGTGAACACATCGGGACTTTCGGCGGTTGGTTGCAAACACATCTCATGCGTAACAACAGTGTTGGAGATGAGATATACTTGTTGGCCAGGACACCATCTTCGACAGTATTGACTTACCAAGGGTACGAGATAAATGTGAATACATTTTACACGATCGCCCAAGATAAAAAGAGCACCAACCAAAACAGTGGTGTCCGCTTTGATGCAGCAAACACCAATAGGGCAAAGGACACATATTATGGTTACATAGAGGAGATATGGGAACTTGACTATGGATGTGATTTTAAGGTCCCTTTGTTTCGGTGCAAATGGGTCAATTTGTCAGGAGGCGGGGTACAGGTAGACCCACAGTACGGAATGACAACAATGGATCTCAACAATCTTGGGTACACAGACGAACCATTCGTCCTAGCCAATGATGTGGCGCAGGTTTTCTATGTGAAGGACATGTCTACCAAACCAAAAAAAAGAAAAGATCAGGAAGCGAATACATCATACGATTAGCCAAAGCACCACATATTTCTTTCAGGGAAAAGAAACATCGTTTGAGTGGAGGACAAGACAGACATGTCTGAAGATTATGAAATGTTTCATGAAATTCCTTCCTTCAAAGTGAAGATTGACCCAAGCATCCTGGTAAATGATGAAGATTATCCATGGTTACAGCGCAATAAGCAAGGGACACACGAGAAGAAAAAGTGAAGACCGGAGGGAATCTTTGTATAAGCATGATTTTCAATTATTCCTGTCTAGTTTGTACACGAAGTGCATCTAGTTTTTGTCGTAACCCTCTCAACTTTTTAGCACATGCTATGTGGGTGAAATTATGATACCATGCCAAGTTTCAACCTTTTCAGAGTTCATTTGTAGTGATTTTCAATTTCAGTATCATTTAGCTCAAAAAAAAAATCATTAAATGCATAAAAAATAGCAATTGAAGTTAGAAAAGAGTTGAAAATTAATGATGTGCCTTTGAATGGTGCATATTGAATGCACAAAAAGTCTGGAGTTAAAATAAGTTTAAAAAATGAAATCCCTTTGTAATAGATGAGTTTTCGTCCGAAACCTTGATACTTCCAAATGGATTGTCCAGTTTGTACACGAAGTGCATCCAGTTTTTGCCGTAACCCTCTCAACTTTTTAGCACATGCTATGTGGGTGAAATGATGATACCATGCCACGTTTCAACCTTTTCAGAGTTCATTTGTAGTGCTTTTCAACTTCAGGGTCATTTAGCTCAAAAAAATCATTAAATGCATGGAAAAAAATACTAATTACTTAACAGAAAAGAAAATATAACATTATTAGGTTAAAAAAAGTATTTTATAATATTCTTCATTTGTAGTGCTTTTTAATTTCATGGTCATTTAGCTCAAAAAAATCATTAAAATAATCAACTAAAAAGTTTTTAGAAAATTCTAATAGCAAAAAGAATCAACTAAGAAGAATCAATTATAATATTTTGTTACGATCAACTAAAACAAAACTATAATATTCTTCAATAGCAAAAAGAATCAATTATAATATTAACTTAAAATTATATAAAATTTATGCAACTAAAATTATCAAAGTATTTTTTGTTAAAAACTTTAATAGCAAAAAGAATTTTCATAAAGTATTTTTTGTTAAAAACTTTAATAGCAAAAATGTTCATAAAGTATTTTTTGTTAAAAACTTTAATGTGTAAAAAATAACATAAAAATAAAAAAAATGCCCGCCTACTAGGCCACCACGACCTGCATACGACTAGAAACCCAACTATATATGGGCCAGGATGCAGGCCCGCGGGGCTAGTAGGCCCAACAGGGCAGTGGTTAGGCAATTAACTGCCTGCTTTAGAGAGGAGCTTGGCAGAGAGATCACAGCCGCGTATGTAAACCGGTGCGATCTCCTCTCGCTTGGCGAGGTGGGACTAAATTTTCACCACCCCACGGCTGTGCCAACCTTTAGTCCCGGTTGGTGGCTAGGACCGGGACTAAAGGCCCCCCTTTAGTCCCGGTCCGAGCCACCAACCGGGACTAAACGTGTGTTTACTCCCGGTTGGTGGCTCGGACCGGGACTAAAGGGGGGCCTTTAGTCCCGGTTGGAGCCACCAACCGGGACTAAAACTCTGTGCATATAAGCAGCACTTAGAAAATTTTCCAAACACCATCTGCAGTTTTCGATCTCCCTCTCCCACGACGCCGGACCTCCCCGCCCTCCCCGTCGCCAGACCTCGTCATCCCCGAGCCCGCTCCTCGTCACCGGACCTCCCCGCCCGCCTCGTCGCCGGACCTCCTCGCCCTCCTCCCCGAGGCCGCTCCTCGTCGCCGCCCCCGACGCCGTCGCCGAGCCCTGCCCCGACGCCGTCCCCGATCCCTACCCCGACGCCGTCGCCGACGCCTCCTCGCTGTGAGCGCCGCCAATCTTGGTCCAATCATGATTCTGTGCACAGAAGGTGTTCGACGAAATGTCAACAGTAGCTAGGCATTTTATTTGGATTTGAAATATTTTGTGGAGAGGCTCTGGTGCATGTAAAAGGTCTTGTAAGAATTTCAGAATTTTTGGAGATGGGTAAATTGAGGTTTCTCCCTAGGATGTGAATCTGATCCAAATTTCAATTGATTGAAATTTGAAATTTTTGAACTTGTGGATAGAATGTTTTAGGGGAAATGGAATGTTGGTATTGTCCTAAAGTTGGGATAATTTTGGTAGGATAAAAAATGCTAAGGAGAATGTAGTTCCTTTGTAAACCCAAACGAGGTGAAATGCCAGTTTGCACGTCCACCTCCAAAGGAGAAAGTAGATCCGGTAAAAGCGAAGCGCTGTCTGGATGCCCTTAGGCGACCACCACCACCTCCACCGCAATCAAACTATGACCGCTGTATTGAAAAGACATTTGAGCAAGCGAAGCAGTCGGGAAGATTAAGTAGCAGTGGTGCAAGACGTGGGAAAACAATTCCCCAGCTCGGCGAACAGGAAAAGCAATCGTGCCCCCCACTCAAGGTGTTTACCGATATTGCTAATGATCCGGAGATAGCGGCCAGTGGTCTTGCTGTCACTCTTGGTGATTACTTAAGCGAGGATGTACAGTTCGAAATGGTTGAGGTAGTAACCTTTAGATACGAGCACGGGAAGCCTCTCGTCAAACCTGAGCAGCTCCCGCATCTATCAACGATGATGCGAATATTGCATGACTGGTACTTGAAAACCTGCAAGCAGGATGGGACAGACAGTATGTTGCTGGGAATTAAGGATGAGCACGACTTCATTGGAGTCGACCTGTTGTACGTTGAATTTGAATAATTATTTCAGTTATACAATCAAGAGGCCCTCGACAAAACTCTCATCACTTGCTATTGTCTGTAAGTATTATTTCTATAATTAAGTTTCTAGCTCAGCTCGTTCATTGCATGTATAATTATTCTCACTATATTATGCAGATTGAAGATCGTCGAATGCAGAAAAAGACAAATCTATGACATTGGGTTCATTAACCCAAATACCGTAAATGAATATACGGTACAAAATAGACCCGACGATACGGAGAAGAACTTGCTAAACGCGTTACTTCGACAACAAAACAGAAGGAAAATACTCTTTCCTTACAACTTCAAGTGAGTGTTACTGTCTTGTGCATATATACTCTGTTTCGCTTACTCGAGGTTAAGTGTAATTGATGAGTTGTGTGTGCGCAGGTTCCACTTTATTCTGCTAGCCATTCAGCTTGAAGAGGGACTAGTAATTGTCTTGGACTCGAGGCGTAAAGACCCTAAGGATTGAGCGGACATGAGTGAAATACTCCAGAAGTAAGTTCAATCATTATCGCACCATATCAGCAACTTTCGTTCATTTTCTGATATCAAGTAATCATTTTCTTTGCCGGGCAGGGTTTGGAAAAATTTCACCAGCACGGTTAGGGGTGTGGCAAAGGAGCTGCGATTTAAACACCCCAAAGTAAGTAGTACTAGCTAGTTCCGCGCATCTCTCATTGATTCTAGTTTCAATACCATTATCATGCTTGGTTATCATTTTGATTGAACTCTATTCTCGTAAAGTGCTTGTGGCAGCCACCCGGGAATCATTTATATGGATACTACGTTTGCGAGTTCATTCGCAACTCGACCTGTGAGCGGGGCGGCATACCTGCACAATAATTAGAAGTACGTAAACAATATTCACAATTTTATTTTATTACCACCAATTGTGTTGAGTTTCATTCATATATATATATATATATATATATATATATATATATATATATATATATATATATTGACCCCCCTCTTTAAATTAGACCTGGCAGAAGCGGGATCAACTCCTATCAAATGATCGCATACGAGGAATTCAAGAGGAATTAGCGGGATTCTTTGTTGACCACGTCATACCTAAAGACGGAGAATACCATCGGGAATTATAATGCGATTTTGGTAGCTGATGTTAGGGATCGTAAGAGATGATATATTGTATATATACATGATCGTGTACTATATGTAGTAGCGTCGAATAGATATACGAAAACTAGTTGATAGACCAAGCATGAAGAAAGAGAGATCACTTCTCTCTATATATTTTCATGCCGATGTTGTGTAATTAATTGTTCCTTCATTGCTATATGTAGTAGCTAGCGTCGAGTTGAATGAAAAACATAAACTCAAAATGAAATACTAAATGTAAAAGAATTGAAGAGTAAACACAAAATGAAAAGGGGGAACACAATATGAAACCCCTATAAACCCTCCAAAACCCATAACCCCTCCTTCCAAAAAAAAACAAAAACCCCAGCGCCTGGCAGGTGCTGACGCGTGGCTGCCTTTTTGTCCCGGTTGGTGTCACGAACTGGGACTAAAGGTCCTCCTGCCTCGTCGCCCCGCAGCGGTCACGTGGAGCACCTTTAGTCCCGGTTCGTAACACGACCGGGACTAAAAGTTGAGGGCATTAGTCCCGATCGTTTAGTCCCGGTTGCAGAACCGGGACTAAAGGGCCTCTGGAACCGGGACTGATGGCCCGTTTTCTACTAGTGCATACCCTCTGCCTCAAGTCGTCGCGCATAGATCGCATCTCGCCGCCGAAGGCTACACGAGCAGAGATCTCCTCGCCGCCGCCTTCGTCGACCAGTGTCGGGACTTAGCCCGGCCACTGGTCTCTAGCAGCGGCGAGGGGAAGGAAGGACGGGAAGGTAGGAGGCGGTAGCTGTGAGGAAGGGAGGAGGCGGGGGTTATGGTGAGGGTGGAGGAAGCGGCGGCTGTTAGGCTCTTGATCTAATTGATGGTCGAAGTGAATCTTAAAATATGTATTAGGCCTTATAAACACTAAGGGGGAGTAGCATTTTCGGGCCGGCACATACATACATAAATAGTCTCTGCTCACATACAAAATACATACATAAATAGTCACTTGCTGGTAGTGATCGCTTGGCGACTCGTAGGTGGCATGCTACAGCAGCAAAAAACCATACGTATATAGCTTGTTGCTGTGCAAGTCACAAGTCACAAACAAATGATGCCAACGACCAGATTAGCAAGCAGATGATAATTAACCATCCTTCGTTCATATAATTGCCCGATGCCTCGGCGAACTCTCACTGCAAGGTGCAATATACTAGCAAGCAGCAACAGCGAACAGGCTAAACCTACCGGCTCGCAATTGAAATATAGGATGGTTAATATAAAGTTGGCGTCCTTTAGTGACCTTGTTCGTGAAGATATTTGTTCGTCTATCAACGTCATCACAGTACGTACTTGCTCCTTTTGCGTTCTCCTTTTTCTCGTGGTACATCGATCATCGTCGGTTGGAAACAACTCATGCCGATGACCAGCTATGCACGTACCCATGGTAGCTGCTAAGTAGGGAATAGGTAGGTGATCGTCTGACGTGTAACTTTCGTTGCATTATTTATCCATGAACAGAGCGGTGAAGAAGCTAGTTGTCGCCTTGTCCGTGTCAAGATGTAGGCCAGATATGTCAGTCAAATATTTTTACTTTGGACCAAAAATACTACTCTCTCTTTTCCATAATTTAGTGCATATATATTTTTGAAAAGTCAAACCTAGCAAACTTTGACTCAGTTTATAGAGAAAATTATCTATATGTAATACCAAACTTACATAATATGAAAACATATCTCGTGATATATCTAATGATAGATTTCATGACGCCTGCGAGACCCCAGCGTCGCTCTCCTGCCGACATGGGTGGCGATCCCCGCCGTCCTCTGCTAGTCCCTCCCCTCTTGTCCCTCCTCCCTGCCGCCGCCGACCGGTGCCGCTGGAAAAAGCCCCTGATACATCTCCAACGTATCTATAATTTTTTTATGTTTCATACCTATTATCCTTCAATTATGCAATGTTTTTAAAGTTTTTTCAGGAACTAACCTATTAATTCAATGCCCAGTGCCAGTTTCTGTTTTCTGTTGTTTTTGTGTTTCAGTAAAATTAAATATTTATGGACCCCGAAAAATTACGGAAAAATTCAGAGAATCTTAGGATGCCCGTGGGAGCACTGCAGCCAAAGGCCAGGGCCAGGGGGAGGCCCACAGTGCCTAAGCGCCCACCCTAGCCGCCCTGGGCCTGTGGGCGCCTAGGCACCCTAGGGCACCCCTGGTACTCTTATACCCCCTGACCTCCGTCATATTTATCGACCATTTTTTAGCGGCCACTTCGCGTTCCGAGGCAATCTTCATTTTCAGCCCTGACATGGTACTCTGCCGGAGAGGGAATTCATTGCCATCTTCATCAATATCGATCATCGCTGCTTCAACATGAGTTGTGAGTAGTCCAGCCCCTGGACTACAGGTTCATGGCAGTAGCCAAGATGCAATCTCTCATTTTTGTTGATCAATACAATAGCCATATGAGCTGCCCTACATGATTATGGTTAATCTTATGTAAACCCTAGCGTGATGTTGATCATGTGATGAACTATTTCTTTATGTTCAGATTGTGTTGATGCCCTATGTTTGATTTATATATGCATATATTTCTCTGGTTATTTGTCTTCTCCTGGCCAGCTTAGATGGGTAATCAGTAGAGGGAAAATTTTGCATTAGTTGTGTTTACTCTCGCAAGTAAACTATCGTGGTGACAGCACATGCAAAACGCTTGCATTGTATTATTGCCACAAAGGATAAATGTTTGCATGAGGCCTCTAATGAAATCATGCAATACAATAGTATGTCATCTTTTTTAATGCAATTATCTGTGTTTACACTTAAAGCTTGGATGGTGCAAGCGGACTATTAGCTATAAATGTAGGGAGGGCCTCGGTCTATAGAATTACGGACGTACTGCCTATATAACACCAACACATCAGGCACAATCTAGCATGAGCATGAGATATTTCATATGCACCTTTTCACATGACTATGTTACTTGCCGCACTTTTATCTATTGGAGAGTTACACTTGGTGAACATATGGACACCGGTCCAGTTTTTAGCATAAGAAAACACTTACATCAACTTTTACTCGTACTTTTATTTTCAATTATCATTTATTCCGAAAATACAAAAAATATTACCTATCACATTTCTTTTAATATCTTGTTCAACAAGAAAAACTAGCAAGGTTGACACCTTTTTAGTATTGTTGGGAATACAGTAGAAGTTTTATTTGTGTTGCAGAGCTTATCATTGTGTAAGTGCATCTAGTGCCCCTTAGTGATTTTGGTGTATTGAAGACTTATAGGTTAAGGGTCTAATGTGTTTGTGAGTGTACACAGGTCTATAAGTCTATGAGGAGTTTGTTATTTACGATGAATGTCGACCCCTAAAAATGAATGTCTTCAACTGAAGACTTTGGTTTTCTTGAAGACTTTGAAAGTGAAGAAATTGGTGTGACCCTGAAGACTTGATATTCATGCGAGGATTATGAAGCGTGAAGACTTTTGTTTTCGTAGTTTCATTTTCTTCTTCTTGAGTCATAGGAAACACCGTACTGTTAAAGGGGGTCGAGGTAAAACTAAGGAAAAATTTCCAAGTGATGCTCAACTCAAAATCCTACACCTACCCAATCCTTTCGAGTGAAGCCATTGGAAATCTCATACAGTTTAGTCAAGTTCTTCAGTGACAGAGACGAAGTTCTTCTGTTCTCTGAGGAATTTGTTCTGACTGAGGAGTTAGAAATTCGCCAGTGCGGATTGCCTACAAGTGAGGATTATGATAGCCCTGAGGAATTTGATACTCAAATTTCCGACCGTTGCTGTGCTACGTGCCAGCTGTCCCAAAATATCTACCCACCTAACGGTCATATCATTGAAGGGCATTTATGTCTTATCATGTCGGGCTGCTCCCTAGGCTATAAATAGCCGCCCCCTTCAACCACTAGCTGGTTGGCTGCTCCAAGAGATAGATTGACACTTGTCATTTAGAGCATCCCATCCTCCGAGGACTTTGAGCGAAAATCATCAAGTGAGGAAAAACCCAAAAACCCAAACACCTACAAACCCAAAGTGATTGACCATCACTGAAGAGATTGTTCCTGTGTGGAACCGACGCTTGTTACCTTTGAGGACTGTGCATCCTCCAGACGGTTAGGCGTCATGGTCTAGAGCATCCAAGAGGAAATTGTGTATTGCCGAGTGACCGAGTACGTGAAGGTTTGGAAGTCACCTGAAGACTTACAACGAGTGGTTGGGCGAGGTCTGTGTGACCTTAGCTCAAGGAGAATACGGTGAGGACTAGGTGTCCTGGACTGTGTGTTCAGGACTGGGTGTCCGGGACTGTGTGTCCTCAGGTTTAAATACCTAGCCGCTCCAACCAGACGTACAACTGTCACAGCAGTTGGAACTGGTCTACCAAATCAGTGTCTTCACCGAGCTTCTGGTTCTATTTCCTCAACCCTTTCATTTCCTCGCATACTTGCTATGTATTTGATCATTACTGTTTGAAGACTTTGACTGAAGACTTTCTCAATTTCCTCAGTTTAATTTCTTCAGTCAGTTTGTCTTCAGCCTGCTTATCCTGTGTTTACGCTACTCGTACTCTGTGCTTGTTTTCATTTCATCATGATGACTGTGCTACTGCTCTGTTATGCTTGCATCTGAGTACTCATTCCGCTGCTAAGTAGTTCGTCGCTTAGGAATTTCCTCACCTTGAAATTCCTCAGTGACTAATTTGTAAAAATCGGCTATTCACCCCCCCTACTCGGCGACATCGAATTCCTTAGTTGGAGTTAGACCTAACTACTCGGCGACGTCGAACTCCAAGTAGTATCCAGTGAAAGTGCGTTATATCGACGTCGTATCCAAGGAGTTCGACGTCGCCGAGTAGGGGGGGGGTGAATAGGCGATTTTTACAAATTCATCACTGAGGAATTTCAAGGTGAGGAAATTCCTAAGCGACGAAGTACTTAGCAGCGGAATGAGTACTCAGATGCAAGCATAACAGAGCAGTAGCACAGTCATCATGATGAAATGAAAACAAGCACAGAGTACGAGTAGCGTAAACACAGGATAAGCAGGCTGAAGACAAACTGACTGAAGAAATTAAACTGAGGAAATTGAGAAAGTCTTCAGTCAAAGTCTTCAAACAGTAATGATCAAATACATAGCAAGTATGCGAGGAAATGAAAGGGTTGAGGAAATAGAACCAGAAGCTCGGTGAAGACACTGATTTGGTAGACCAGTTCCAACTGCTGTGACAGTTGTACGTCTGGTTGGAGCGGCTAGGTATTTAAACCTGAGGACACACAGTCCCGGACACCCAGTCCTGAACACACAGTCCAGGACACCTAGTCCTCACCGTATTCTCCTTGAGCTAAGGTCACACAGACCTCGCCCAACCACTCGTTGTAAGTCTTCAGGTGACTTCCAAACCTTCACGTACTCGGTCACTCGGCAATACACAATTTCCTCTTGGATGCTCTAGACCATGACGCCTAACCGTCTGGAGGATGCACAGTCCTCAAAGGTAACAAGCGTCGGTTCCACACAGGAACAATCTCTTCAGTGATGCTCAATCACTTTGGGTTTGTAGGTGTTTGGGTTTTTGGGTTTTTCCTCACTTGATGATTTTCGCTCAAAGTCCTCGGAGGATGGGATGCTCTAAATGACAAGTGTCAATCTATTTCTTGGAGCAGCCAACCAGCTAGTGGTTGAAGGGGGCGGCTATTTATAGCCTAGGGAGCAGCCCGACATGATAAGACATAAATGCCCTTCAATGATATGACTGTTAGGTGGGTAGATATTTTGGGACAGCTGGCACGTAGCACAGCAACGGTCGGAAATTTGAGTATCAAATTCCTTAGGGCTATCATAATCCTCACTTGTAGGCAATCCGCACTGGCGAATTTCTAACTCCTCAGTCAGAACAAATTCCTCAGAGAACAGAAGAACTTCGTCTCTGTCACTGAAGAACTTGACTAAACTGTATGAGATTTCCAATGGCTTCACTCGAAAGGATTGGGTAGGTGTAGGATTTTGAGTTGAGCATCACTTGGAAATTTTTCCTTAGTTTTACCTCGACCCCCTTTAACAGTACGGTGTTTCCTATGACTCAAGAAGAAGAAAATGAAACTACGAAAACAAAAGTCTTCACGCTTCATAATCCTCGCATGAATATCAAGTCTTCAGGGTCACACCAATTTCTTCACTTTCAAAGTCTTCAAGAAAACCAAAGTCTTCAGTTGAAGACATTCATTTTTAGGGGTCGACATTCATCGTAAATAACAAACTCCTCATAGACTTATAGACCTGTGTACACTCACAAACACATTAGACCCTTAACCTATAAGTCTTCAATACACCAAAATCACTAAGGGGCACTAGATGCACTTACAATCTCTCCCTTTTTGGCGATTGATGACAATATAGGTTAAGTTTTCAACGGGGATTAACATATGAAGTGTAAATACTAATATTGAGGAATTTGATTGCAAGATATAGAGGAACTCCCCCTGAAGATGTGCATATTTGAAGAATTTGCTTTGAAATAGCAAATGCACATTGTTGAGTAATATCATGGAGATCTCCTCCTATATCTTGAAATTCATACACGCATTTATCATATGATATGAAGAATTTGAAATGCATGATGAAATATGGTGTCTGACGGAATTCAGCATGCGTGCATTAAGGTACTTGAGGAAATAAGCATGCAGAAAGCAGTTCAAAAGTATCAGACCACCATAGGACTTAAGTTTACAACTCATCAGAGCAAACACCTCAGAAGAGCAAGAGTTGAAACTTAACAGAAATATAGCCCATATATAAGACCCGCTTGAAGACTAAACTCAAATTTCTCCCCCTTTGTCATCGAATGACCAAAAGGGACGAAAAATGAGGACTAACGCCCCTGAAGAATATCATCATGATGTCGATGGAGGAGCGCCAGCATTGTTGGGGTCGTCTTTTGAGGTAGGGCCTGCCGCAGTGTCGTTCAAGTCTTCAGCTTCATCCGTCTCGCGCGATGAAGAATATGAACTGGCAACAAGCTGAGGAACTTTGACTTTCTTGAATTTCTTCGAAGGTGGCTGGGACCAGTCAAAGTCCTGTTGGAAGCCCATCTCCTTGAGTTCTTCAGCACTATGAAGATTAGATAGAATCGCCCAAGTGCGGTCAAAGACTTCATGCAAGTAGTAGTGATTCTTCTTCGCAGTATTTTGAGTGACTGTCATGTTCTGAAGAATTGCACCAAACTGACACTTGACCCACTTGTGATTTCGATCAACTTTCTGATGAAGACTAAGGAGAAGTTCACGATTAGTCATCACACGCGGAGCTGTGGCTTGAGGATGATGTTCTGAAGCTTTGGCGACAGAATCTTGAGTTGCAGAGTCATCATTGGTGGAATAGGAAGTAGCTTTGCGAAACTGTCCATCCAATGGACGAGTACCTTCATCAATAACAGCAGCCTTGCCCTTCTCGTCAGCTGAGGAAATAGTCCGTTTGAGGACTTCAATAGGGGGCAAATAGCTGAGATGGTTTTGAAAGTCAGCCTTATAATGAATTGAAGACCTTGATCTGATGAATCTCATGATCCAGGGAGCATAAGGCTTCAACTCAAAAGGCGACAGAGCAGCATTGGCCAAAGTCCTCATGAAGAAATCGTGGTAGTTGATAGGAATACCATGAATGATATTGAACAGCAGATTCTTCATAATGCCAACAACTTCTTCATCATCAGAGTTGTGGCCCTTGATTGGACTGAGGGTTTTGGTCAATATGCAATAGACTGTCCTTGGCACATAGAGCAATTCCTTGACGAGGAATTTGGTCCTTGGAGCTTGGCCTGGCTTCAAAGGCTTCATCAGCACTTGCATCAGATGATCAGACAGTTCAGGTTCAACATAGAGAAGCCTAGCACCTTCAGTGGGAGGACTGACTGGGACGGCATGAAGCAATTCAGAGGCCGGTGCTTTGAAATGAGTATTATCGGTCATCCAGTCCAATACCCTTGAATTGACATCATCAACATTTCTAGTGATGTGCAGCGTGGCAAAGAATTGAAGAATGAGTTCTTCATTCCAATCGCAGATGTCGGTGCAGAAATTGTGTAACCCAGCGTCATGAAGAACACTGAGGACTGGGGTGAAGCAGGGTAGTGATTCCATATCTACATGAGGAATTTGCTCATGTTCAAAGATCTTATCCTTATCAACCAACAATGAGGAGTAGAAGTTCATCTGGCTTGCAGTCCAGAAACGCTTGTGACGAAGACGAGCAGAGTCATAGGGATTGTAGTCAGTGAAGAATATGTGCTCGTTGAAGAAATCCTCAGCATTAAACTTCTGCTTCTTGGAGTGAGGGTTCTGTGGCTTGGGCTGAAGATTTATAGTTGAAGTCTTCATAGCCTCTTGAGGTATAGCCACTGGAGCCACTGGCTGAGGAATTTCAGCAGCAGCCTTGGCCTTCATTTCTTCAGACATATGTACATCAGCGCTAGTGGCTGGAACTTCTTCAGGTATAGAGTGAAGTGAAGCTTGACGTTCATCAGAGCCCGTATGAATTTCTTCAGTTTGCACAGGAGACTGAGGAACATGATGTAGAGGGGTTGTCAGAGGTGAATTGGGGTGATGACTTTCCCAAAAGTCATCATTCAGAATAGGTGTTGTAGACCCAATATCCACGTCCTCATCTTCTTCAGTTCCTTCGACGCCTGCCTCTTCAGCTGTGAACTGAGGCATGGGCGATGATACCAGTGGGGTTGAAGAGAAAGTATCCACTTCAATTTCTTCATCCATCTGCTCTGTCGAAGCAGCAGAAGGAACTTCTTCATCAGATTTACTTGGAATTTCATATTCCTCACCAAAGGGAATGATCTCCTTTGATGGCATGCTTGATATTGGAATAGCATCAATTGGGTTTTCAGATGAACTCGTCAAAGTCTTCAATTTCTTGGGAGCTGAAGACTCTGAAGATGCAGGTGCTTTCCTTTTCTTCACAGCTGCTCGCTCCGCAGCCTTGGTTTTCTTCGCTTCTGATGCAGAAGGAAGGTTGATGCTTGTCATCGGTGCAGGAGGAGCAGAGGAAATTGGTTGAATTTCTTCAGGCACAACTGATGCAGTTGCCCTGGCATTTTCAGATTCCTCAGGCACAGTAGCAGATGCTTCAACTGGCCTGGATTGCTCTTCAGGCGCAATATTGGAGGTTGCCCTGGCATTTTCTTCAGAGACTGGAATTTCTTCATCAGCTCTGGCGCTTTCATTTTCTTCAGCAGACTAAACAGATGTTCTAGTCTGAGGAAATTTGGGTTGCGATGAAGCTGCAACACTTGGAGTAAATCCTTTTGCCATTCTGACGAATCTGACTTTGGCACCTAGCCAATCTGCATGGAATGCATGAAATTCATCACTGAGTGCTTTGATCTCAGCCTGCATAGTCACAAGTTCTTCAGGAGACATTTTCACAACATTATTCTTCAGAAAACGCTCCTTCTTGTACTGAGCCTTCTTCACCTGCCTGGCCTTTTCAAATTTCCATTTTTCTTCATTTATGAAGGCCGTCAACATGTGACTTTGACCAGGAGTGAGGTTTAATTCAGGCAAAGGTGTGTTAGGGTTCTTGTGCCATAGATCAATAAAATCAAGGATCTTCCTTGGATCCAGCATGAGGGGCACAGCACTGCCTTTGGCTCTAGCAGCCCTTTGTTGTCGATCTCTGATGAGCTTAGCTAATTCTTCATCATCAGCTTCGTCTTCGCTTGACGGAACCTGAAAGGCGACTTGCTTCTTGTGAGGACTTGGCCTTGTGCCTCGTCCAGCAGTGGCCTTTTTCTTCAGCAAGGTCGGAGTTGTTGAAGACTGAGGTGGAGCTGAAGAACTTGCAGAGACTCCTGAAGCAATTGAGATTCCAGTAGTCCTTTGGCATGTGGCAAGATGCACAGGTGCTGAGGACTTTGCAACCGAGGGAGTTTGAGCTGCTTTTGAGGAATTTGCTTGAGGAACAGGCCATGAGGGCATTGCAGCTGAGGAACTTGTCTTGACAGCTGATTTCTTCATCATAGCCTTCTTAGGCTTGATAGCAGAGGCCTCAGCGGCGGCAGCAACAGAATCTTCATTGAATTTCTTTACTGCCTCTTTAGCCACTTTGGCCAGCTTGGCTTGACGCTTAGCCCACTCCTGAGGAAATTCCTCACCTCTTCTGATGCTAGTGGGATCAGCTTCTTGGCCAGGAGCCAATGGAGGTCTTGGACATGGAGGGTTAACAGCAAATTTCTTCATGTACTTGGGAGTGACATAGCGATATTCCCTCCATTCTCTTGCCCATCTCCTCTCAATCTTCTGAATGCGCACTTTGCGCTGATTTTTGTTCTCCTTGCCATCAGTTGCTTCATCAGGAGTACAATATTCATCATAGATGTCATCAGGGATCTCAAAAGCAGTATTTGTTTCTGGCCTCTTTCCTCCCTTCTGAGGTCTTTTACCATCAGCCATTTTCTTCACTTGAGGGTTTTGAACAATCGAATTTTCTGATGAGGTGTGCAATTTTTCTTCAAGGAACGCTGCAAATGAGTTAAGTTGATGAGAACCTAGAGATTCAGCAGCGGACATGTGTACCTGTGAACAGTATATAGGTGCGAAGAGTTTTGGAGAGGTCATATGCGTTCTCAGAAGATTTTCAAAAGTATCAAGTGTGAGGAAGATGACCAGGGGTGTCTTGAGGAATTTCACTAAGCATTTTTGACTTAGGTTCCAGAGTTGTGTAGATTGAAAATCCACACAATTGAGGAATCTTGAAGAAAAACGTTGCTTAGAGAAACTGATCAAGGACAGAAGCAAGTTGGTGTTTAAGAACATGAAAGTTGAAGAATAAACACCTTTTGAAGATTTTGTGGAAATCATCAGAATCAACAAGGGCAGTAAAAATAAATTTTATTTACCCTTGACGAAGAACACGACGAACTGAGAGTGGCAGTGGAGATGTTCGTCCGTTCAGATCTTCCACGCCCTAACTTGACGATGGAGTGTAGCGGCGGCGCTAGGTCTGAGAGCTCGAGCGAGGGAGTAAGATCGAGCGGGGTAAATGAGCTCTGAGGAGGGTGAGGGGTATTTATAGCAGAGGTGAAAAACCGCTCGTCCGAAGAAAATGGACAAACGTGCCCCTGACCCTTCTCATCCTAGCGACATGTGTCACCCACGAACTGTGAAGTGGAGATCGTGTTAGATCGAGGGTGAATAGATAAATCTTATCGAGGGATAAGGAACGGTTTGAACGGCAAAAGCCGAAAATTCAGATAAGAATATTTTAATGTTTCGTTCGCAAATTCTTCAGCTATCAAGGACACAGTGAAGACTTTGAACGGGTTTCAAATAGAACGCACATGAAGAATTTGTGAACGGACTGGATTGAGTTTAGCATTGAGGGGGAACGGGTCCGATCACATTCACTTAGAAGAAACACAACTTGAAGAATTAGCAATAAGTGAATGCTGTAGGGGATAGAAAACTCAAATATATATATATAGTCAATGAAGAACATAGACGGAAAGAGTGAAGATTTTGCAAAGTTGAAGAATTTGAAAATTTGAAGAATTTGCACAATGATGAAAAACTCAAATTTTGAAGATTTTCAACTTTTTGTGGTGCCGTGACCCACCGTGTAAGAATGATGATTTCAGACACCGCGTACAATTGTCGTAGGGCTCTGAGAATCAAATTCTTCATTAATTTCTTCACAATTAGAGGGTTAGTCTTCATTGATTGAAGAAAAACGTTTCTTCGTGTGTTGCACATCTAAGTCATCAATTTGCATAAGTGTTAGGATGTGTGTCCTTTTCAAAGGACATTCGAAGATTCTAAGATATTTAGCTCACACCGCAACTTGCTAAATCTCTTCTCATCCAAGGGCTTTGTGAAGATATCCGCTAGCTGTTCTTCGGACTTCACGGGATCAATAGAGATGTCACCCTTCAACACATGATCTCGAAGAAAATGATGACGAATCTCGATGTGCTTTGTCTTCGAGTGTTGAACTGGGTTATGAGCAATTTTGATGGCACTCTCGTTGTCGCAGTAGAGTGGCACATTCTTCACATTGATGCCGTAGTCCTTGAGGGTTTGCTTCATCCATAGCAATTGAGCACAGCAAGAACCAGCAGCAATATACTCAGCTTCAGCAGTAGAGAGTGATACGCAGTTCTGCTTCTTCGAGGACCAACATACTAAGGATCGTCCGAGGAAATGGCATGTGCCTGAAGTTGACTTGCGGTCCACACGATCACCGGCATAGTCAGAGTCAGAATATCCAATGAGATCAAAAACCGAGCCCTTGGGATACCATAATCCAAGTGTTGGAGTGTGAGCTAGATATCGAAGAATATGTTTCACAGCCTTATGGTGTGATTCCTTCGGTGTAGCTTGAAAACGGGCACACATGCAAACACTAAGCATAATATCCGGCCTAGATGCACATAGGTACAATAAAGAACCAATCATGGAGCGGTATACCTTTTGATCGAAGTCTATTCCATTTTCATCAGTGCATAGATGGCCATTTGTGGGCATAGGGATTTTGACGCCTCTGCATTCTTGCATACCGAATTTCCTCAGAACGTCCTTTAGGTATTTCTCTTGAGAAATGAAGATGCCATTACGTTGTTGACGAATTTGAAGACCTAAGAAGAATTTTAATTCTCCCATCATGGACATTTGATATTCCTCACTCATCATGTAAGCAAATTCGTCACTCTAATGTTGGTTAGTACAGCCAAAGATAATATCATCAACATATATTTGGCACACGAATAATTCATCATCATAGGTTTTGGTGAAAAGAGTTTGGTCGAGTGAACCGGGTTTGAAGCCTTTCTTCGTGAGGAATTCCTTCAAAGTATCATACCACGCCCGAGGGGCCTGCTTGAGGCCATAGAGGGCCTTATTGAGTCTGAAGACTTTGTCAGGATGTTTAGGATCTTCAAAACCTGGGGGTTGAGCAACATATACTTCTTCCTCAAGCTTACCATTGAGGAATGCACTTTTCACATCCATTTGATATAAGATGATATTATGATGGTTAGCATAAGCAAGCAATATGCGAATAGCCTCAAGTCTAGCAACAGGTGCAAAAGTCTCATCGAAATCAATTCCTTCAACCTGTGTGTAGCCTTGAGCTACAAGACGAGCCTTGTTCCTCACCACTAGGCCATTTTCATCTTGCTTGTTGCGGTAGATCCATTTGGTACCGATGATATTGTGCTTGCATGGGTCCGGTCGCTTGACAAGCTCCCACACATTGTTCAGCTTGAATTGATGTAATTCCTCTTGCATTGCTTGAATCCATTCAGGCTCTAGAAATGCCTCATCAACTTTGGTGGGCTCTGTGATAGAGACGAAAGCAAAATGCCCACAAAAGTTAGATAAATGTGAAGCTTTTGAGCGAGTCAGAGGACCTGGTGCGTTGATGTCATTGATGATTCTCTCAATCTGTACTTCATTTGCAACGCGGGGATGAGCAGGTTGACGACTTTGATTTGGCTCAGCATTTTCTTCAGAGCCATTTTCTTCAGATGCGCCAGCATGCTGTTCTTCATGTTCTGGAATGATTTCTTCAGCAGATTCTTCGGTAGGAATGACATCCTCAGTAGCTTTGAACTTGATGGTTTCCTCAGGCGTCTTTTCATCTAGCACAGGAGGTAGGTGCTCTCTTTGCGAGCCGTTAGTTTCATCGAACCGCACATCTACAGTTTCAACAACCTTGTTGTGATAGGCATTGAAGACCCTGTAGGTGTGCGAGTCCTTTCCATAACCAAGCATAAAACCTTCATGTGCTTTCGGTGCAAATTTAGAATTGTGATGTGGATCTCTAATCCAGCATTTAGCACCGAAGACTTTGAAATAACTCACATTGGGTTTCTTGTCAGTGAGGAGTTCATATGAGGTCTTCTTGAAGAATTTGTGAAGATATACCCTGTTGATGATGTGGCATGCAGTATCAATTGCCTCAGGCCAGAAGTGAAGAGGTGTCTTGTATTCATCAAGCATGGTGCGAGCCATCTCAACAAGAGTCCTGTTCTTGCGCTCCACAACGCCATTCTGCTGAGGTGTGTATGGGGCAGATAGCTCATGAGTAATACCAAGTTCATCGAGATAGTCATCAAGACCAGTATTCTTGAACTCAGTCCCATTGTCACTACGTATATGCTTGATCTTCACGCCGAAATTCGTCGAAGCCCTTGAGGAAAATCGTCTGAAGACTTCCTGCACATCAGTTTTGTAAGTAATGACATGCACCCATGTGTAACGAGAATAGTCATCAACAATGACAAAGCCATATAGAGATGCTGCATTTGTTAGTGTGGCATAATGAGTAGGGCCAAAGAGATCCATATGAAGCAATTCAAAAGGACGAGAAGTAGTCATGATAGTCTTCGAGGGGTGCTTGGCTCTAGTCATCTTTCCAGCCTCACAAGCCCCACAAAGATGATCTTTGAGGAATTTGACACCCTCGATGCCAATGACGTGCTTTTTCTTCACGAGCGTGTGTAAGTTCCTCATGCCAGCATGACCCAGTCGTCGATGCCATAGCCAGCCTTCTGAAGCTTTAGCAAGTAGACAAGTGGCAGGCTGTGGTCCTGCAGAGAAATCAACAATATACAAGTCTCCTCTCCTAAAGCCTTCGAAGACTTTGGAATTGTCAGATTCCATGAGCACTAAGCAACGATATTTGCCAAAGACAACAACCATATCAAGATCACAAAGCATTGAGACAGACATGAGGTTGAATCCGAGGGACTCGACAAGCATGACTTTATCCATCTGTCGATCCTTTGAGATTGCAACCCTACCTAGACCAAATACCTTGCTTTTGCCTTTGTCAGCGTAGGTGATATGCTTCAAGTGTGATGGAGATAAAGGAGTGTTCATCAGTAAGCTCTTGTCACCGGTCATGTGATTTGTACATCCACTATCGAGGACCCACTCAGTAGCTTTGGGTAAATCATCCTGCAGATGAATTAGTGCATCTTACAAACTCATATACTTCAGAGTGAAGAATATGACATCAAATTCATCAGACATATTTCATCAATTAAAGCAACATATGTATATATAGCAATGTGAGGACGTGAGAAATGAATAAATCATTTCTTCATGATTAGCTTGCGTCCTTTCAAGCATTTCAGGTCTCCAGCAAATTCTTCAGACGATTTAGTTCGTCTGGAGACCTGACCCTGCATAAGAGATTAGTTCCTTTTCTTCACCACCCACATCTGGAGGGGTGGCAAAGAGTTCATCATTCTGCGAGCTCCATAACAGAAATGTGGCATAGACGCCAGACCACTTCGTTTCACATAAGAGGGGTTAGGGTAAGCATATGAATAAGCAGAGAAATTCTTCGAGGACTTATGAACATAATGATTTGAAGAATAATGCATATATTCATAGCCCTTACGCTTTCCCTGCGAAACAGAAGTGTTAGCACGATGATGTTCATGTGAGGACTTTGATCCATGTGAGTAATTTGATCGATATGAAGACTTTGGTTCATATGAAGAATTTGATCTGGGGTTCTTATTCTTCACAGGTGGTGTCATGAGGACATTCACCTGAAGACTTTCAAGGCACTTTTTGGGAACCCAGATTTTCTTCATAGGGGGACCATTCCTGCAGTTAGATCCAACATATCTAGCAAATACCTCACCATTCTGATTTTTGAACAGTTTATAGTTGGAGTCAAGTGACTCATCAGATGAATATGAGGATTCACAAGTAAAGCCAGATAAAGTGGATGGATCTACGGGAGGTCCCTTCGCAGCAACCCATGAGGTTTTGGGATACTGCTCCGGTTTCCAGTAGGTTCCATCAGCATTGAGTTTCCTCTCAAAGGCAATACCCTCTTTCCTAGGGTTCCTGTTCAAGATCTGCTTTTTGAGCACATCACAAAGAGTCTGATGCCCTTTGAGGCTTTTGTACATGCCTGTCACATACAATTCCTTCAACCCTGCATTTTCGTCAGTGATACTAGTGGTATCCTCAGATGAGGAATTTGTGACCACAGAGATAGTTGAAGAATTTGCAGCAATGGAAGCATTTGAACATTCAGGTGAAGAATTAGCAGTTTCACGTTCAATGCATTTCAAGCATGGTGGAATAAGTTCTTCCTGAGCGGAACTGATCTGTTGAGCAAGCAAAGAATCATTTTCCTTCTGAAGATCTTCATGACTCACCCTTAGCTTCTCAAGATCTTGCTTTCTTTGAAGAAATTCATAAGAAAGCTTCTCATGATCGGCTAGGAGAGTTTCATGACGACCTTGAAGGTTGTCAAACTTAGACTGTAGTTGCTGAAGATTATCAGTCAGTGTTTGAGTTCGATCCATTTCCTCACCTAACAGATCATCGCTTTTGTCTAGCATATTTTGAACCTTTTCCAAAGCCTTTTGTTGTTTAACAGCAATATTAGCAAGTTTGGAATAGCTGGCTTTGAGGTTATCATCAGATTCATCCTCACTTGATTCAGAGGAGGGATATTTGAGTACCTTGGCACCTTTTGCCATGAAGCAATAGGTGGGAGCATAGTCATCGTTGCCGTCATCAGCAGTGTTGGGGAAGCCATTTTCCTCAGTGTTGAAGATGGACTTGCTAACGTAAGCAGTAGCGAGGGCTAGGCTCGCCACACCAGAGTCTGACTCCTCAGATGCCTCCTCTTCCTCATGTTCCTCAGATTCAGCTTCAGAGTCCATTTCCTTGCCAATGAATGCCCGAGCTTTCTTGGAGCTGCTCTTCTTGTGAGATGAAGACTTTGAAGATCTTGACGATGAGGACTTTGAAGATTTCTTCTTCCTCTTAGAGTCATCTGAACTATCATCCTTGTATTTCTTCTTCTTTGATTCCTTCTCCCACTGAGGACAATCAGTAATGTAGTGACCAGGTTTCTTGCATTTATGGCAAGTTCTCTTCTTGTAATCACGGGATGAGGAATCTGATTTCATGTCATCACCTCTTGAGGATTTTCCAAATCAGCCACGTCTAGAGAACTTCTGGAATTTCCTCACGAGCATTGCTAGCTCCTGACTCAGTTCTTCAGGATCACCAAGGCTGCTACCAGAATCTTCATCTTCAGATTCAGAGACTGCCTTGGCTTTCAGTGCACGAGATCTACCATAGCTAGGTCCGTAGAGATCTCTCTTCTCAGCTAGTTGGAATTCATGAGTATTTAGCCTCTCGAGGATATCAGCAGGATCAAGTGACTTGTAGTCTCCACGTTCTTGAATCATCAGTGCCAGTGTATCGAATGAAGAATCGAGTGACCTCAGCAATTTCTTCACCACCTCATGGTCGGTGATGTCAGTGGCACCCAGTGCTTGAAGCTCGTTTGAAATGTCAGTGAGGCGATCAAAGGTTTGCTGAACATTTTCGTTGTCGAGTCTTTTGAAGCGGTTGAAGAGATTGCGAAGAACGTCAACTCAAGAGTCACGTTGAGTTGAGACTCCTTCGTTGACCTTGGACAACCTATCCCAGATAAGCTTAGCTGTCTCCAAAGCACTCACTCTGCCATACTGCCCTTTGCTCAGATGGCCACATATGATATTCTTCGCTTGAGAGTCGAGTTGCTTGAATCTCTTCACATCAGCAGCGTTTACAGAAGGAGTGACAGAGGGAACACCCTTTTCCACAACATACCAGAGATCGTTGTCAATTGCCTCAAGATGCATGCGCATCTTGTTCTTCCAGTAGGGGTAGTCCGTCCCATCGAAGGTAGGACACGCAGCTGAGACCTTGATCATGCCTGCAGTCGACATAACTAAAACTCCAGGTGGTTAAACCAAAATCACACAGAACAAGGGAGTACCTTGCTCTGATACCAATTGAAAGTGCGTTATATCGACTAGAGGGGGGGTGAATAGGCGATTTTTACAAATTCGTCACTGAGGAATTTCAAGGTGAGGAAATTCCTAAGCGACGAACTACTTAGCAGCGGAATGAGTACTCAGATGCAAGCATAACAGAGCAGTAGCACAGTCATCATGATGAAATGAAAACAAGCACAGAGTACGAGTAGCGTAAACACAGGATAAGCAGGCTGAAGACAAACTGACTGAAGAAATTGAACTGAGGAAATTGAGAAAGTCTTCAGTCAAAGTCTTCAAACAGTAATGATCAAATACATAGCAAGTATGCGAGGAAATGAAAGGGTTGAGGAAATAGAACCAGAAGCTCGGTGAAGACACTGATTTGGTAGACCAGTTCCAACTGCTGTGACAGTTGTACGTCTGGTTGGAGCGGCTAGGTATTTAAACCTGAGGACACACAGTCCCGGACACCCAGTCCTGAACACACAGTCCAGGACACCTAGTCCTCACCGTATTCTCCTTGAGCTAAGGTCACACAGACCTCGCCCAACCACTCGTGGTAAGTCTTCAGGTGACTTCCAAACCTTCACATACTCGGTCACTCGGCAATCCACAATTTCCTCTTGGATGCTCTAGACCATGACGCCTAACCGTCTGGAGGATGCACAGTCCTCAAAGGTAACAAGCGTCGGTTCCACACAGGAACAATCTCTTCAGTGATGCTCAATCACTTTGGGTTTGTAGGTGTTTGGGTTTTTGGGTTTTTCCTCACTTGATGATTTTCGCTCAAAGTCCTCGGAGGATGGGATGCTCTAAATGACAAGTGTCAATCTATTTCTTGGAGCAGCCAACCAGCTAGTGGTTGAAGGGGGCGGCTATTTATAGCCTAGGGAGCAGGCCGACATGATAAGACATAAATGCCCTTCAATGATATGACCGTTAGGTGGGTAGATATTTTGGGACAGCTGGCACGTAGCACAGCAACGGTCAGAAATTTGAGTATCAAATTCCTCAGGGCTATCATAATCCTCACTTTTAGGCAATCCGCACTGGCGAATTTCTAACTCCTCAGTCAGAACAAATTCCTTAGAGAACAGAAGAACTTCGTCTCTGTCACTGAAGAACTTGACTAAACTGTATGAGATTTCCAATGGCTTCACTCGAAAGGATTGGGTAGGTGTAGGATTTTGAGTTGAGCATCACTTGGAAATTTTTCCTTAGTTTTACCTCGACCCCCTTTAACAGTACGGTGTTTCCTATGACTCAAGAAGAAGAAAATGAAACTACGAAAACAAAAGTCTTCACGCTTCATAATCCTCGCATGAATACCAAGTCTTCAGGGTCACACCAATTTCTTCACTTTCAAAGTCTTCAAGAAAACCAAAGTCTTCAGTTGAAGACATTCATTTTTAGGGGTCGACATTCATCGTAAATAACAAACTCCTCATAGACTTATAGACCTGTGTACACTCACAAACACATTAGACCCTTAACCTATAAGTCTTCAATACACCAAAATCACTAAGGGGCACTAGATGCACTTACATCCAGCGTCGGGGATACCTACATCCGAGAGACTACTATCTGATAGCAGCAACCAGGTTGAAGAAAAAGAATAGAAAAGCAATGGTGAGTACTCATCCAAAGTACTCATAAGACTTACATCAGATCTATACTAATTATGCATCGGTATCAAAGGAATGGGGTAATATCACTGGACTATATTGCAGAGGTGCCAGAATAAAGGGGGAATCAAAATGAACACAAGTATGCCATCATCTTGCAGCAAGAGAAAAGAAATAGAGCATCATGCAGCATTTAGAAGAGAAAGAGCAGACACAAGTACCAACTTGTAGATAACACAACAATACAATACCCTAAGATCCTTCCTCGACTCCCCGCGAGAAAGAGATCCGTGGGCAAGTTATAAGTATCTCGGCGAATTTTATTAAGTATCCGGTTCAAGTTGAGTAAGATCGGGATACATCTCCAAGCGTCCTGTTACCGTGGACACGGCTATCCGAATAGTTTGTTCATCGCTGCAGGGGTGCACTACATTGCCCGACACACTCGATTTCACTTTGGCTGGATACAATTTTCCGTTGGTCTGCCCGGCCTCAGATGATCGACACGCCGAAGTCCTACCTCAGCTCTCCAGAGAGGTCACTCGCTAGTTTACATCCTAAGAATGAAGGGCTGTTTGGCCGCTCACCCTAAGCGCTCCTAGCACGTTGCGAGCAGGGTCATGGTCCAAGCCAACTCATCCTGGATGACTTGCCCGACCGTGCCGCCTCTCTAAACTGTGACATCTGGGTAGCTTTCGGGAGGAACTGACAACACCGAGGGCCCCATAACCATTATCTCGCGTGGCGGTTAGTGCGTATATGCCAGTGGCAGACTCGAATCAAATACCCAAATCTCGTTAATCATATTATTTCATTTACTCGTGGACAACGACCAGGGCCCAGGCTCACCTCATCAAGAGGGTATCTACCTGCCCTATCGTTCCACCAATTTTAAGCATGCGAGGACGGTACCAGGCTCACCATCAACCTGTGAATATCTACTGGGTTCCCATGCCGCATCACTTGGGACGACTGTCGTGACTCAGGTCCATCTCATCCTGGATGGTACCACCTGCCCTACCAGCCACCACAGAATGTAAACATAACATAATAATAATCTTCGTCTTCGTCGGCATCTCATCGCAGTCCATCTCACTCCATGTCGTAGGCCACCGAAGTTCGAATCCACCATAGGGTAACATATAATATAACGGTATAAGGTATATCCGTGATCATTGCCCAGAGGGATCACGGCATGGTATAATAGCATGGCAAAATAGACAATGGTGTAGGGACAACTGATGGAACACAAGCAATACTAAGCTAGGAATGCTAGGATAACAGGCAAAGCATCAATATGAGGCGACAAAATAAGGCTATGCATCATAATAGGATCTATCGAACAACAACCGAACCAATACCTAATGCAAGAATGTAGAGAGAAAGAATAGGCGACATCGAAATGATCAAGGGGGTTTACTTGCCCAGTTGCTCTGCAGGTGAAACCGGATCCTCAGTGGTGTAGGCGCACTCAGGATCAACAACGGTCGCAGGGTTTACCGGAAAAAAGTAAATACGGAAACAGATAAACAATAGAGCATACACATGCAACACATATGCATGGCATGGCAAAATATGGTGATGATGTGTTCTAATGCATTACTACCCAATTTAATTGAAGCAGGAAAATATTTGGAATTGTTTTCCCGGCTCCAGATATTATTCGGTTAATTGATCCCGTGGCAAAATGTCAATGTTCATTATGTTAGAGTGGTTTGTCATGCATGCAGACGATATATTCGGATTCGTTATATTTTTCTGATCATTTTTCATATATAAATTATTTTCATCCGAGTTACGGTTTATTTTATATGAATTTCCAAAGTTTTATTGATTTTCTGGAATTTCTGGAATGAATATTAATTCTAATTATAACAGTAAAATACTTTTTATACACACAGTGAGCTAGCCACTATGTATGACAGGTGGGACCATGGGGCTGAGTCAGCAGCCCAGTCAGCATTGACTGGGTCATCGTTGACTAGTAAAACTTGCAGGTGGGGACAACCTGTCAGTGACTCAGGGTTTAAACAGTTAACTAAATATGTTTAATTAGTAGTGGGACCCAGCTGTCAGTGAGTGTTAGGTAATTTAGATTTATTTAAAATGAGTTAATTAGTAGCGGGACCCACATGTCATTAGCAGTAACTTAACTAAGGGGTTATTTTAGCGGTGCGGTGTCCACCTAACATTGAGTGTTTAGGGGAGAGGGTTAGCTCTAGGCCAGATTACGCTTAATCTGATTAGACACGTTAGCATGAGCCCCACGCATCAGTGGCACAGCCAACCTTTCAAGCGAGCGTGTGCGCCAGTGATCTCTGTACGCGGCGGCGACGCACTTATCTTGCCGCTCCGGCGACCAAATGGCCTGGGGCTTGGTCCTACGGGAAGCGGGCAATAGGCCGCTTCGACCTGAGGTGGCTGGAGACGCGGAGGTGGCCGGAGATGATGACAGGGTTGACAGTTGCGGCGGTGCGAGCACGGGTCCGACGGCGACGGTGCTGCAGCTCAGGATTGAGCAAGCAGACGCGCGCGTCGGGTCTACAGAGCTCCAGGAGCTCGGTGGCGCACTCGGTTGGGCTCATGCGGGACTAAGGCAACAACGAGCGTAGCAATGGCGAGAGCGAGCTTGGTCTATGGTGGGAAGGGAACTGCGGTGATGGATTCAGGTGAGAGTAAGAGGGGAAAAGGGCAGTACCTCACAGTGAGCTCGATGATGTGCTCGGGGAAGCCAGAGGAGGACGAAGGGAAGCAAATCGACGACGGGAGGTGACAGGCATCCGAGGTTGAAGACGAGATGATGACGAAGTGCTAAGGCAGCCTAGCGATGAATCTAGTGGTGGAGATGACCAGCACGATGCGGCGGTTCTCTTGGACATGGCGATGTGGCGAGGGGCGGCTTTGGTGCGCGACAACGACGGCGACGCGGCGACGGCAGCTCAGATGCGAGCTCCAGATCAAGAGAGCGAGTGAGTGAGAGGGAGAAAGGGGACTAGGGTTTGTCCCAGGGGTTGGGGACGTCCTTATCCTCATCGGGATCCCCGCGGATGAGCGACGCATGAGGCGTCGGCGATTTCGCGAGCACGACATCGACACGGGGAAGGGGGAGATGAGGTAGACGATGACTGGGCTGGGCAACTGGGCCAACTACTATTGCAATGGGCCAAGGGCATAGTGCCTTTTCTTGTTTTCTTGTTTTCTTTTTATTTCTAGACTCTGTTTTCTATTTATTTGAGCTATTAAATGAATTTTTCTGCACATGAAACTTGGCACACAAATCAAGCACAATATTCTGGGGCTGCTCACAAAGTTCACCACAAGAAATATGTCAACTTGCGACCATCACTATTGGTCGCTGAATGGTCATTATTTTTCATTTGCGACCTTTTTGTGACCAAAAACAGATGGTCAAAAGCTGACCGTCTTTAATGGAAATTAACGACCTTCTCTGTGATAAGGTCGTTGAAGGCAACGACCAAAACAAAAGGTCATTGATTCAACGACCTTTTGTTTTGGTCGTTGGTTGTCTGCCCAGGCCACATCGGATCCGATGTGGCAAGCTGACGTGGCAAAATTGCGACCAAATGAAAAGGTCATTGATTAGAATCAGCCCGGTCCAGTTCGACACTTTACTTCGGCCAAGCCCACTAATTCAGCCTTTTTATATTTTTTTCTGTCAATTTTTGATCGGCTTCATGGGCCAAGCCCAGCAATTCGGCCTTTTTATTTGTATGGAATTTGTCATTCAATTTCTTGTTGGGCCTTGGCCTTTTACAGTCCAAAATTTTTTATGGCCCTCGGCCTTTTACAGTCCAGGTTTTCTTTTTGGCCTCGACCTTGGTTTTTTTTGGGACTCAACCATGGCCTTTTAATTTAGTACTCATCACTCTTCAGTTCTGTATATACGTCATTTTCAGTCAATTTCCAGTTCAAACAGAGGCTATAAATGTAGAATATTTCTCAATACAGCCAAACTTGGTACATTACTATAATACATGGTATCCAGTTTTCTAATACACAAAAATAACAAGCTCCAATGAGCAACTCTTTGCTGGGTGCGGGTTCTAGCTTCTTCATCATGGAGCTTGTTCCAGCAGTCAGCACTTCAATGGACAAAGGACAACATCTACAGGTTATAAACAGAACAATTAGGAACAAGATAAAAACAAAACATTCTGCATTTGGTGCAAAAATGGTTTGAGCAAAGAGGAGCTTCAGCATCAGAGCAAACTAAATCAAATCAAACATACACCAACATTTGCAGATGGATATTTTTGTTTGACTCATTTACTGCTACTCCCTTTAATTTTTAGGACTACATATTCTGAATCTACTAGTACTAGATACCTACCGATTAGAAAATAAAGCTAAGTTATACTAGTAGTGGTGGTGCTCAATTGCCACTGTTTAGGTCAATGGTAGATGCAAGCAGGTAGCCTTGGACAAGTGAAACAATGACTGCAACAATAGCACCACCACTGGTCATGGGCTGCTCTGCTTCTGCTAGCAACAACAAGAACGGTAGCACCAAGTCTGCTACTCTGCTACTGCTAAAAAAAGAAGCAATCAGTTTTCTGCTCCCTCGGATCCAAATTAACTCACTCACGCAGCTCTAGGACAACTTTGTACAGGAGTATAGTAAATTAAACCTGCTCATCAACTGCCCATCATCATATAGACCACTAACTGCCGGGTCTACAAGAACAGCACCTCTCCTCCAACACTGAGCTCACCAATTCTGCTACTCTGCTACTGCCATAAATAATACTGTAGAATAAAATGAACACCATACATTACATAACACCAGTTTTTAAATTGTAGATTAAACCTGGCTGTTTCATCAACACATCATCATTAGACAGATTAACAGCAATGTACTAAACTTGGTCCTTCTTTCATCATCACATACTAGATTAAACTGTCAACTACTGTCCTTGCACAGCTGAAAGTCTGAAACTGGGACTAGAAGAACAGCACCATCACTGGGCTACCACAAGTCTACTAGTAGTAGATACCTACCGATTAGAAAATAAAGCTAAGTTATACTAGTAGTGGTGGTGCTCAATTGCCACTGTTCAGGTCAATGGTAGGGGGTACGAGTGAAGAGGGACGAAGGCGCAGTGGCTACCTGCCTATGGACCGGCGGGGCGACGGGGGCACCTTGAGGCGCTGCTTGAGGATGCGGCGCTGGCGCTGGATGCGCACGAGCTTGGGCCACTTGACAAACCAGTGGAGGTCCTTCTTGGGCGGTAGCGCGCCGCCGATGCCAAACTGCTTCGGCCTCTTCTCGAACAGCGAGTTCACCTCCTTGTCCTGCAACCAGACACCAACCCAACCCAGTCAGATAACACGCGCAGTAACCGGGAGATACCGCAGAGATTCCAGGCAGGAGCAGAGGGCTGGGTGCAGTACCACCGCCTTCTTCTTCTTTTCCTCGGTTGCAGCCTTTGCAACCTCCCTTTCACATCCCTACGAACATACATAATCATCAGAATCAGCACTATAAGCTCTGGTTTCTCATCGAACATATAATTAACAAAACAGAATAGTTTGTGGACATTGCAAAAGAATAGAAAGCACACATATATATTGAACAAAAGCAACAGCCAGGAATAGATGACTTAACAGTTCATGTTTGTTAACAAAACAAGAGTGGACATCTCACAGTGAGTTAACTATCTAATGACTTTAGTAAAACACATACTAGCATTCGGTGCTACAAGAGACAATGGGAATCCAACTATCCCAACATCCTAACTTGGTAAATCCATGCTGCTAAAAGGCCAATCCTAATCTGGTTGGAACTGGACCTGGTTTCAAACATGTGAGCTACAACTATCACAATACCACAGCCCAAAAAAAACCCTACAGATCCATCAAACTACTGTTTGTAGGTCTGGCATCAGTGGTGTCAACGTACAGTCCACTTACAGTCATTTGGGAGAAAATTACAGTGATAATTAGACTGCCATTACAATCTGCTGGTAACTTGCAGTCTACTTTACACCTACAATGATATCTTAAGAGTTACAGTCTAAATACACAAAACTTGCAGTCAAATTAGCACTGGAACTTCTAAAATTACAGTGCATTTACACAGAACTTACACTCATACCGTGTGATTATTACAGTGACATTATGGCCAGAACTTATAGAAAGTATGAAAACAATGATCACAGTGGATTCACACAGAACTTACACTGTCATTTGAGAGAGAGAAAGTTATAGTGATAATTACAGTCATTATAGTCTACTTAGAGTCTACTTGCAGTGTGCTTACAATGATATCTTAAGAGTTACAATCTACATACACGCAACTTATATCAAAATTAGCACTGGAACTTCTAAAATTTACAGTGTATTTACACAGTACTTACATACACACAGTTTGAAAATTACAGTGACATTGTGCAGGAACTTGTAGATAATCGGTGATTGTATTTAGACAGAACTTACACTGACACTGTGTAAATATTACAGTGGCATTAATACTAGGACTTAAAAAAAATACTGTGTAAATATTACAGTGGCCAAACGGGTTGCACTCAAGTAGACCCGCTGCCAAACCAACAGAACAAAGAGGGTGGTGTACATGAGAACAAAGTAGATGAACAGTAGAACAAAAATTGCAATGTGATTAACATGAGTACATCTTGAAAATTATCAAAAAAAAACTGCTGCATATAACCACTGTAAGAACTGTAGATTATACCACTATAAATTAGTGTAAGTTTGTGAACCTCATTTGTAATTTACAGTAGTGAATCGGTTGAATTACACTAGTATATTTATAGTTCTACATCGGAGTTACAGTGTAAATGTGCAGTTGAATTACATTATAAATCTGTAGATTTGCAGTTTTCACAGTATCACCTAACGTTGACAAACCCCTAAAACTATCTAGAAAAATGATGCTACCCAACAAAGACAAACCAAACAAAATTGCTTTGAAAATTATGTTGTAACTGCCCTCTGACTTACAGTGAGTTGCACAAGAATTAGTGAAACTCTGGCTAGAACACAGGCCGGAGTTGGGCACCCCTCTGCGCGAGTGCTGCGAGGCGTTGTCGTCCTCGAGGCCCAACAATAAAAAGTTAGCAACATAAAGACAATATTCATTGTCTAATTCAGAATGAAACAATGCAATGTCTAAATGTTCTCATCTCATCACATCACAGATAAATAAATTTTTGAAACATAAGAACTCAACCATCACTACATTTTCTTAACACACGCTACAGCCGACGAAACTAGAACAGATGCTTCATCCAAAGAAACTGTTTGCTACAGAAAACTACACCTGTTCAGCTAACTATAAGTTGTTTATTCCTGATGATAACCTAGCAGCAGAAAATAAAGAAATTGTTATAATCATGACTGCAACCAAATTTACATGAGAGTTTTGCTCTTCATGGATTGGGTGGAATCGCTACCATTCTGAACCCATCAGCCAACTTATTGTTGACAATTAAGCATACTTGATACTTGCAACCATCTATGGAACCATTTAATATCCCGCTTTCTCATCAGATAAATGAAATGACAGAAGTAAGAAAAATAGATGGCTGCTTCCTTTTGGCCAAAAAGGCTTAATGAAACATAGTTAGCATTTGGCAATGAAGGTGCTTTCCAAAAGAACAACCACCCTGGAATAAGATTTTTCTACAGTTGCCTCATTGTATCTCAATGTTAAGTCAACTAAAAATCTATAATTGTGATGATCTTCCTTACAGAATCCCAGATAAGCTAAATGAACAAGTGTGCACAAATGCACACAACTCAAGCACAAATGCACACAACAGAATCCCAGATGGCCTCACCTTGCAGCTTGCTAGTGGGGCGACGGAGGGCTGGAAGATGGGGTTGGCCTAGCGGAACAGCAGCACCTTCGTTGTGTACGCCAACGCCGGCCAATCCATTGGGGCGGGTCGAGATCACAGCCACCATACCACCATAGAGAGACTCGGCAGCGAGGAGACGCTGCAGCGAGAAGGCGGCCTCCATGGCGTCGGAGCAGGGGAGGAAGTGGCCATCCCGTCCATGGCGTTCCGTTCCTCGAGCGACGACGGATCTGAGACGGAGAGGGAACGTGGTGAGGAAGAGAGGGAGGGATGCGACGAGGTGGACTGGAGGGACTCACCCGAGTAACCGGATCACCGGAACAACGCCGGAGCAACGCGCCCATCGGATCCCGTCGACGCCCTTGCGTCCTGGTTGCCGGAGAGCCGTGGAGAGAGAGGGGTCGCTGGAGAAAGATGGATAGGTGGGGGGGGGGGAAGCGGAGAGGAGGGGGAGTGGCCGCCGGCGGCAAGGTTTGGGAGGGAGACAAGGGGAGGGATGGGATCGGCGTGGGTGGCGGCGGCGATGTGGGAGACGAGGGGGAGAGGGAGGTTGGGTGGGGTGGGTAGAAGATGGGCGGCAAAGGTGGGGGAGAGGGAGGGTGCAGACCGGCGGTGAGGGGATCTGGAGCGGCGGTGGGAGGCGGCTGCAAGGGATAGCGTGAGGTGGGTGGCGGATCTGGAGCGGCGGGGTGCGGATCTGGAGGGCTAGGGTTCGTGGGGTGAGAGGGTGAGGGAGTTTTTTTTTGAGACAAAGAGGGGGGGGGGGTGAGGGAGAAAGGGCTGCTGTCGGATCCGGGAGCATCCGACGGCGTTTGAGGCACGATCCGCGTGACATGCCCATGGACCAGTCAAGACCCAGTACACGTTATGACCTTCTAAATTGGTCGTAATCGACTAAAAAAAAGGTGTTGAATCATATTTTTTTTTAAAAAGGTGTTGAATCATATAAACAGTTTTATGATATGAGAAATTCAAAAAAAAAACATTCTCATTGTTTCACCAAATGTGACGTAGTTTTTAGGAAAACTAACAAACTTGGAATTGGAATAAGACAAATATCTTCTAAAAATTGTTATGAGAAATGAGTTTTTAGGGGAGAATTTTTTTTCTATTTTCGGAGTGCCAAAAATGTTTACAGCGCCGCTCCATTTTCCAAAACTATAAGACAACATTTTATGTACAGTTGACCAAATTTTAGATGTAAAATGCTTTCGATCCACCTCTCATAAAAAGACAAATTATGTTTCAAAAAAGAATCTACCTCAGCATTCTTTTGTTTTTTTCTACTTTTTCACATGAAAAATTCAAAGAAATGATCTCATATTGTGCAAAATGGTGCATCTTGGAATGGCAAACAATGTTGCCTAAGGAAGTTTTCGTTTTCTTTGCACGGAAATTTCATTTTCCATTTTTTGAGTGCCCAAAATGAGTTTTTTTGTGAAGAACCTACCATATATTTCTTGCAAAATTGTACCAAATCAATTTTCCAAAATACTAGCCCATATTTAATGCAAAATTGACCAAATGGTTGGTTGTCAAAAGCTTTGATCCACCTCTCATAAAAAAGACAAATGTCCGCCGATTCAGTAGGAAGCGGGTCAAATTTGAACTGCAGCTGCCTCATAGTTTGCTCTTTATTTTCTCCAAAAATTATTTCTAGGTACATAAGTATATATTTAATCAGAGAAACACCAAAAGGTTTCCAAGATTCAACCACTAGCTAGGAACGGTCATGCCCGCCGTTTCGACCGCGTTTTGAAACGGGCATGAAAAATAAAAAAAATCAAAAAATTGGAAAACCTTCGCATTGTGTCATTATCTGTGACCAAGTTAGCAGGAAAAATAATAAACTTGTCATACGGGAATTATTTTTAAAAATTGTTCTCAGAAATGAGCTATCATGTGTGAAGATCCATGGTTTTCAAGCCAAATGATCAATGTTATGGTAGCATTAATGGCATAGTTTATTAAAATGATCTCATATTGTGCACAAGGGTGCATCTTGGAATGGCAAACAATGTTGCCTAAGGAATTTTTCATTTTCTTTTCACGAAAAAATCATTTTCCATTTTTCGAGTGCCCAAAATGAGTTTTTTTGTGAAGGACCTACCATAAATTTGTTGCAAAATTGGACCAAATCAATTTTCTAAAATATTAGGCCATATTTAATGTACAAATCACCAAATGGTTGCATGTCAGAAGTTTCGATCCACCTCTCGTGAAAAAGACAAATCTCCGCCGATTTAGTTGGAAGCGGGTTAAATTTGAACTGCGGGTGTCTCATAGTTTGATCTTTATTTTTTCCAAAAATGATTTTTAGGTACATAAGTATATATTTAATTAGAGAAACACCAAATTTTTTCCAAGATTCAAGCACTAGCTAGGAACGGTCATGCCCGCCATTTTGACCGCATTTTGAAACGGGCATAAAAAATTCAAAAAAAATCAAAAAATTGAAAAACCTTCGCATTGTGTCATTATATGTGACCAAGTTACCAGGAAAAATAATAAACTTGTAATACGACAATTCTTTTAAAAAAGTGTTCTCGGAAAAGAGCTATCATTTGTGAAGATTCATGGCTTTCAAGCCAAATGATCAATCTTATGGCCACATTCATGGCATAGTTTGTTCAAATAATCTCATATTGTGCACAAGGGTGCATCTTGGAATGGCAAACAATGTTTCCTAAGGAAGTTTTCATTTTCTTTGGACGAAAAATTCATTTTCTATTTTTCGAGTGCCCAAAATGAGTTTTTTTTGTGAAGGACCTACCATATATTTGTTGCAAAATGGGACCAGATCATTTTTATAATATATTAGGCCATATTTAATGTACAATTGACAAAATGGTTGGTTGTCAAAAAAATTTATACAGCTCTGGTGAAAAAGACAAATTTCCGCCGATTCAGTAGGAAGTGGGTCAAATTTGAACTGCAGCTGCCTCATAGTTTGCTCTTTATTTTTACCAAAAATCATTTGTAGGTACATAAGTATCTAATTAATCAGAAATACATGGTTTGGTGGCGATACATTGAGGTTTGGATGGTGGCCGAGGGCCCCAACACTAGAGCGCGTAAACTCGCATGCCCGTCGCGTGGTCACCGCATGACCGTGGTGTTGCCACATATTTTGGGTGCCCTAGGAATGTCTAGTGGGTTGGGCACTCCCCCGGTAGGTGTCAGGAAGAAGAAGACAATAGAAGATTCTCACGAGTAGACTGAACGGAGCTCAAACATGAATTAGCAGCCAAGTGTTTGATTAGTGGTGTGGAAAATGCACATGGACAATTCGCCTGAGTTTTGGCCGAGGATGATCATCTACTAAGAACACTGTCTTGGAAAATTTCCAGCTCAATTGGAGGAGCCTAGGTGTCACTTGCTTTGCAAAGTACCACACTGGACAGAAATATGAAAGTTGAAGCTGGACTCAAATGAATGAATGGATTGATCTAAAATTTGGAGGAGGATGATAATTTGGGCATATGAAGGCGCTGTAAAAATTTCATACCATTTGGATAAATAAAAATGGTACTTCCTTCACGGTGCTCTCCACCGAACAGAAAATTGGGAAAAATTCTCAGGTAAATTGGCTAGATTAAATGAGCTAAAATTTGGTGGAGGGAGGTTCTATGGGCAGGGTCATGTCCTGGTAAATTTTCTGCAATTATAAATTAACATAAAATGTAGTTGCTTCACATACTGGAAATATTACCAGAAAAAAAGATTGGATGGTGAGCTCACATGGATTGTTAGATGGAGCTCAAATTTTGTGGAGAGCTATGATTTGGGAATATAGAAGATGTGGCAAAAATTCAGCTCATTAGGATATGCCTACCTAGTACTTCCTTCACAACGGTTCTAGTTGAACAAAAACTTTGGAAATTTGCCGAGGAAGATTTAATAGGCAAATGGAGCTGAATATTGTCATGAGGTAATGATTTGAATAGTCAAGAATGCCCAATTTTTTTAGGAATTTTGGGAATGACAGAAATATAGGCTGCTTCACAACCTAGGGAAAAAATTGTCACAGACATGACACATAGGCAAAACTGATGAGATGGCGCCTAGTCATAGCAATGCACCACAATTTACAAGGCTATGACCATCTATATTGGTCGTTATCAGCTAGAAATAAGGCAGGGGACTAGTGCTGTTTGCTTTACGACATTTTCGTGTTCGGAAATTACGACCTTTCTGACCAAAATGGTCATTATGGTTTAGGGTTTGGAACCCCCCGAATAGCTTTTGACCAATTGGTCTCAAATGGTCGTAGATTTATGACCAATTCTTCATGGGTCACTGACAGAAGGTCACAAGTTGACATATTTCTTGTAGTGGTTTCAGGTCATTAGGAAATCTTCAAATTTATGTTTGCATTTTAATGGCTTAATTAAGTGCTAATGGTCTTGTTAAATTATTGATGGGTTAAATTTAGTAATTAAAATGAAGTTGGGTTCTTCATGAAAAATACTTGGGAATTTAATGGACCAATGTCAACATTTTTGTTTCATTGTTTGAAGAAATAATTTTTGACTTGCATTTTAAATTTGAATTTGAGAGTCATATTAATTCTTAATTGCACTTTAATTATGACAAACATGATGACATGACTTATTAATTATGTTAATGACATGACTAAGATCTATGGATGTTACCCAAAATTTGACAAGAACACCAAACTAGAGTCTGTTTTAATAGTAGTGAATACTTGGCATTGGTTTTGAGACATTCTTGACACTATTAATTTGCATTATGAAGTAGCTTGTACTATTTAGAGATGACATCGTATATTCATGTTCAATTGAACCATTGTCTTTCTTTCACATAATTAACCAAAAGTTGGGAACTCCAGTTGATGGCTGAATTTGCATGGTCTTGTTTTCATTTGAAGCATTATAGACTAGCGTGACCGATGCGGTCGGTGCGGAGCGATGGTTTTAAACCAACCAATCTTCTTCCACGTGATACTTGGCTTGCTGCACTATGCAATATGATTCCATGATGCACTTGTTCAGTTTAAGATTTCTTTATGATTAATGCAAGTTCCAAAGTTCTGTGTGTTCAGATAATACTTATTGCTAGCCTCTTCGGTACCGAGCATTGTCGACTCTCACATTGAGGCATGGTGCATACTTTACTAGCACATCCAACTCTATCGGAGGACTTCCTCTTCACCTCCTACACATAAGCCCCGTATCTCCTCAAAACAGCCACGATACCTACCTATTATGCCATTCCATAACCATTCTGAGTAAATTGCCATGCACTACCATCATTTATGTTACATGACTAGAGATGTTGTTGTGATATTTTCCCGATAGCATCCATCTGAGGATAGCGCAGGCATTGGAGATTTGGATGGTGCACACGAAGAGATCTACCTAGGTGCAGGCCCTCAGATCAAGGTAATACCCTACTTCCTGCTTGTTTGTATTGATGAATCTAGCCTCGTATGAGAACTAGGGCCTGTGTTTACAAGGGTTTGATCATAATATCATGTAGTGGTGCTTACCTCAAAATATTGGACGTTGTATTGTATTTTAAGGTACAGATCGGGGGTTCCCTACTGGGACTTATATGGGTGGCCGAGGCTAGGTTATAGGTCCCGAGTCAGTTAGGAGGTGTCTTGATCTATGTAAGGTAGGAGAAACCGTGTCAGTTATTCCATGCCATATACAGAAGACCTAGCTAGATACGTCGTGGAGTCTCTGGTACCCCAAGGTGGCGATGCACCCTATATCTTCGGTGGACTTCGAGTAGTAGGCTTGGGCCGCCTCATCTCTACTAGGCCTCTTATTTCCTCCATGGATACACCCCAAGGGCATGGCATCATCAGTAGCCCCCGAGCTCTTCAAGGTCTCGGTTGCTAATCTTGTTAACTTGTCTTTATCTGAAGGGTACCTTCAAGATAATTTTATCGGACTGTGCGCACCTTGCCGTCGATCGACAGTCTTGCCTTGATGAGCTTGGAAGTACCTGAAATAATATTATAAGAAATCTATATGTCTGAATGACCTTTGCCCTGTGGGGCCAAGAAGGCCACGACCATATGTGAGTATGGATGAATCCTAGTGACACCTGATCTAACTCTGACCTATAGAAGTCGGCTCATGGCCATATGTATGGCATGTCATAAATTCAGACAGAACTATCTGCAAGGTATCTAGCATCAGAACCAATCCTGTTGCTAGCCAGAGCCCGTAGTAGTGATACCTGGATAGCTCATGTCCAAACTAGAATAAACTTAGAGTGTTTCTTAGCCAGAGCCATCAACATCTGACACTATGCCCATGAGGGAGCTGACACCCCAAATTCCCTTCACAACAGAGCTCTACAGGGTTGCTGCAGAACCCTTGGTGGATAGCCTCCGATGGTTTATCGAACAGGTCAGAGCTATTTTCATACTTCCAGAGCTACGCCACTGGAAATGTCACGCCATTAGAGTGATGCCCCGGTTTCTGCAGAACTCTTGGACTCAAAGTCAGAGATCTGTGTGTCATCAGAACTATTGTTCTGTCGAGTGGTTTGCCATCAGGGTAATGCCCCGGAATCCATGATTCCGCCAGAGGTGTGCTCCTTTAATTGTGGAACCATCCGAAGTCTTTTGGACCAGATCGATCTGAGCGACCATGAGTACGTGATGCTCAGTGGTTAGGCTCGAACAAACCAACCTAGTCGGATCCCATTCCAAGCGACCGGGAGCTTGAATAGTCACCCGGTCCGGTTGAAAAGAGTCAAACTTAAGTCAAAGGGAGCCCAAAGAGATGCCTGACATCAGCAGTTATTGCACATGCACACTAAATCCCTCGATTTTCCCATGTCATTGGACATTTCAAAGGTAAGGTGGGACACATGTTAAGCAATCTACGAACGGACACTTTGGTGTCTTCACTTATAAGGTAACCAAAGGGGAATTTTTCCCGCATTCATCCTCCTCGGCACATCATCTGCCATTAGTGCCTCTTTGAGCTCTAGCCTTGTCCAAATTTGCGCTCTGCTCTCTGCCTCTACCAGATTCTACTATGCTAGGATGTGTAGTGGCAAGGGAGAAAGAAAAGCGACAGTGATTATGGGGAGACTCGTCTTTGGGATTACGAGCAGGAGACAAATCTGTGGTACTCCTACTACTTGCTTGACTTCGTTGCCTCAAACTTCATGGAGACCCACGTCACCATCTACAATCTCAATGACCTCCAGGTGGAAGGGCTCCATTCACCCGAGACATTAGTGGCGTGCTACACCATGCCGGGAACCGCCATCCCATGACCTCATTCCGACAAGACTGTCTTCTTCACCACTGCCATCAAGCGCGGCCTGTCGTCTCCCATGCATAACTTCCTACGCAGGTTCCTCTTCTTTTATAGGTTAGAGCCCCACAACCTCAACCCTAATTTGATTTTGCATGTGGTGATCTTCATCACATTGTGCTAGTGCTTCTCGGCATTCGCCCACACTTCAATCTCTGGCTCTCCATCTTCTACATCAAGCCAAACCCCCACACAAGCAAGATGAACATCTGCAGTGGGGCCATCTTCTAGGTCAGAGGAGATCTAGGGAATCCGAAGGCTGACGTGGAGATGGATTATTTGGATTTCACGCTGAATAAGTCCATCAAGAACTGGCAGGCGACCTAGTTCTACACGAAGAACACGCCACCAGTCTGCTAGGTTCACTGTCAATGTCCCGAAGCATTGATCATGTTGGAGACGCTGCTCAACATCTCCCCTCTCTTCCAAGAGATTATCAATCTAAAGAAGAAGGGGCTAACTGTCTACACCATTCTGAAAGCATTCCTCTGCCACCGGATCTAGCCTCTGAAGGCTATATCTAGCTACATGTTCGAATACATTGGAGAAGAGGACCCCAATAGGATGGTCAGAGCTTCTCTGCACGAGGACTCTATTATCCCAAGGATCCGGGAGTACCTGGACATTCCCAGGAAGACGGTGACCTTCTCCACATACTTGGAGAGGGCTTCCTTGGATTTGATGCTACTCACCCTCCTCCAAAGGTGAGTTTTCTGCCTTAGTAGATTTTGTTTTAATGTATTCTGACTTTACTGTCAAAGTTCTTTTTTTGACTTTGTCTCTTTATTCTTCTGAGACTTTTGGGGGGTTTGCTTTTGATCCCCAATTGCAGTAGGAGCAGCTGGAGAATGAAGACAGGGCCGCACCTGGTGCAGCTACTGCCGAAGAGAAGAATGGCCCTTCCACCAATAGGCGGAAGAGGAAGGCCAGAGGGGGAATCCACATTGGGGACCCCATCAATGCCACCTCCATCTGGAAGGTGCCCTTGCAGAGTCCACCAGTGACTCTAGGTGATGGCGCTGTAGGCTCTGCCAAGACGGCAGAGCCCACTAAGTCGGCCGAAGCCTTTTCCTATGCCCCAAAGAGGAGGAGGAAGTTTAACCCACCGAAGGCGTTTAGGTAAGTTCTTTGTCTTGCTTTGATGTTTGTAGAATTCTGTTAGTCGCATTTAACTAATTTTCATCATTCTGACAGCCAAGAGGCCACCGTCCTTCCTAAGGAAAGAGAGGCCGCCAACTGGAGAGGTGGCCCTATGGCTAAAGGGCCGTTGCATGCTGAAGTTTCATCCTCTGCTAGAGAGCAGAGGCCTTCTGATGAGGCTAACAGGCCCTCTGCCGAGACATCCTTCCCCTTCAAAGTGACATTCAAAGGCTTCTGTAGGGGTGGAGGATATGCCACCGAGTGCCTTACCTCAGCAAGATGTGAGGCAGAATGCCCCAGAGCTGGAGACTCGGGGTTCTGCTATGGCCAAGTGGACATCTGCACCATCCCGCAAAGATGGGGTGAGGGAGTCCTAGCTAAAGACTGCGCCTATGATGGAGGGCAAGGCAGCTCATGTGCTCTGAAGCCAGAGGATAAGGGTGATGGGCATCTAAAGAAGCTCGGGTACCACCCTGGCTGGGTGCCAGAGGGGGAGGAATACCAATGTCCTAAGCCTTTTCGATTTGGCAAAGACCATCCCATGACGATGTGTGCAATCGATCCCTTCGATGAGATGAAGGTGATCGGTAAGATTGACGATACGGAGGAGGCCAAGGAGTGGGTCGAGTTCGCCCTATTATCGATGATTTTCTGGGGTATCTACCCCAGATGATCAAATATCTACAAGGCTTCCAAGAGGACGCCACACAGATCTTGCGGCTGAGCATGCAGGTGATTGCAGATCACTGCCCTTCTGTTTCTTTGTGTTTTTGCAATTCCTCTTTCCTGGGGGTGCAACGAGCACATGCATCGGGTGTTAGCCCCCGTGTCTCTGTCAGAGCTATTGGTCTGACAGAGGTTCAAGTTAGTTTCATTCTGTCTTAAACACTAGAAGCACGATCAGTGCACCCAGTGGTTGGGGCCCCCATGCCTCTATCAGAGTTGCCTTGTTTTGATGGAGGTTCTTTTAATTTTCTTTTCGAACTAACACACCATTTTTATAGATCTTGTGAAAGCAATGCCATGCAAAGTCATACTATATCAAGGCGATCGTCGACATCGTGTCTTAGCACATGAATGGCTTGAAGGAACTGAACAAGTAGAGGGATGCCATGGCAGATGTCATGACCCATCCAGACGAAAACTTGTCCTGCCCTCTGTCTATGTTTGGCCTCAATTCCTTTATTGTAGTTTGATTTGTATTTCTTCTGCAGCTGCCAAAGTGGAGCTTGCCCACCATCATTCTGACTTTTACAGAGCTATTGAGTTCACTGAAGAGGTGCAGAAGTTTTGTTCCTGGCAGGAGCAAGTGAAGGAGCAAGTGCATCATGCCGCTGAGGAGAGCAAAGAGCTTGATTCTCTGTGTGCTCAAGTGGCAGAGATTGTGGATCTCTAGTCCTCCAATGAGGCTCTAAATACAGCCATGTTCAAAGCTTAGGAGGATGCAAAGGCCACCACAGGACTCCTCACCACCACCCTCGATCCTCAGGAGAAGGCTGAGGAGAAGACTCAGGCGAAGGAGGCTGAGTTGGCGCAAGCCAAGGAGGCCACAGATAGTAAGTATCTGATTTGCAGAGTAGGGGTTCTTATCCTATTGGATCATAGTAGTTCTGACTACTTCCCTTTTTTTGTTTTGGTGGCAATGACAAGCTCGCTAAGAAGTACGAGCATTACTGGTACCAGCTCTGCGGCGCCTCTTGCCTGGTTGCCAATGCCCTTCTCAGCTACATTCGCATGCTTGGCGATTAAGAAGTAGAGTGACTAAAGAAAGCATGAGCAGGCATAGAGGAACTGATGGCCGAAGCAAAGATGACTTACTCTACACTATTTCCTGAAGAAAGACTTAGGAACAGCGCAACCTCCTTGGCAGAGCTCCTGGAGCATGGGCCATCAGAGCTCAGGAGGTGGAAGACCTCGACTGCGCATGAGCGCTAACATGGCACTTGCGAGTGTCATCTCCCACTATCCAACATTGACGTTGGATAAGGTGTGTGAGGGCATCTCTCCTAAAGAGCCTGATGTCGAGGCCCTTGGCCGAAGGGTGGAGTCTGCCGCCTAAAAGCTGGCATCTTACTGCCCTTTGGATGAGCACTCGAAAGATGCTACTGGTGAGCTGCGTTGGTATTTTCCCCGAAGAGGAAGGGAGATGCAATATAGTACCAGATAAGTATTTCCCTCAGTGAGAACCAAGGTTATCGAATCCAGTAGGAGAACCTTGCAAACACCCCTCAACAGGACCTACACACACGAGAGCAAATACTTGCACCCAGCGCGGGCAAGAGGGTCATCAATCCCCTTGCACTCGTTACTTGCAAGGATTAAATCTGATAGTTCTAGATAGATAAATTAAAAAGTAAAATAAAGGAAAGTAAAATTGCAGCAAGGTATTTAGGGTTTTAGTAATATGATAAAAGTAGACTCCAGGGCCATAGCTTTCACTAGAGGCTTCTCTCTCGTAAGAATAGCATACGATGGGTAGACAAATTACTGTTGGGCAATTGATAGAATAGTGCATAGTTATGATGTTATTCATGGCAATGATCAGGTATATAGGCATTACATCCATGACAAGTAGACCGACTCCTGCCTGCATCTACTACTATTACTCCACCCATCGACCACTATCCTGCCTGCATCTTGGGTATTAAGTTCATGACAAATGGAGTAACGCTTTAAGCAAGATGACATGATGTAGACAAAGTAAACTCAAGCAATATGATTAAACCCCATCGTTTTACCCTTAGTGGCAGCAATACAAAACGTGCCTCGCTACCCCTTCTGTCACGAGGTGAGGACACTGCAAGATTGAACCCACTACAAAGCACCTCTCCCGCTGAAGATAAATCAATCTAGTTGGCCAAACTAAACGGATAGATCAAAGAGAAATACAAGGCTATAACAATCATGCATAATAAAGTTCAGAAGTGACTCAATTACTTTTAGTGAAAAATCTGATCATAAACCCATTATTCATCGGATCCCAACAAACACACCGCATAAGAAGATTACATAGGAACAATCGGATTAATCTCTAAGGAGAACATTGTATTGAAGATCCGAGAGAGAGAAGAAGCCACCTAGCTAATTACTATGGACCTGTAGGTCTATGGTAAACTACTCACACATCATCGTAAGGGCGGCAAGGTTGATGTAGAGGCCCTCTGTGATCGATTCCCCCTCCGGTAGATTACTGAAAATGGTCTCCAGATGGGATCTTGAAAGAATAGAGACTTGCGGTGGTGGAAAGGTTTCTTCTTCTTGCGTTTTGTTGGTTTGGGGATATTTGGGAATATATAGATGTGGAATTAAGATATCACTCGGCAGAACAACTTCTACTCCATAGACCATAAAGAAAGGGCTGCAGCCGATGGATTGGTTCGGACTCATGCAAAGACTCCAAAGGACAGAGAGGAGCTCTGCCACCCAACGCCCAACAGACTTCTTGAGAGGCGCGAGGAGCCTCTGCTTGAGTCCTGAGAGGATGAGATGTTAGCCCGTTCGACATATCCGTTTGACATTGGATGTGCAACAGAGGTGTAGTCGAGGGTGGTGGCTTGGTCGGCGCAGAAATCACGGAAGTCTTCATAGGTGAAATTGGAGCCATTGTCGGTGATGATGATGTGGGGGACGCTTCTATCGACTTGATGAACTTGTCCGCTGCGATGATGCTCTTGACTCACATGACGGCGTTAGCAGCGTCAAACTTCGTGATAGGCATCGCTTCAATCCACTTGATGAACTTGTCCGCTGCGATGATGTAACAGCCCAGGGGTAGCACATTTTATTAGGAATTGATTGTGGATCATGATCATCTCATAAGCATCATATTTATTTAATTTTAATATGAAAATGAGGATGAATTCAACCCTCATATTTTTCTTAAGGGTGAAAACCCTAAATTGTGCCCATTGTCCAAAATACCCTTTCCAAACCCTAAATATTTTGGAAAGAGCCTCATCTTGATTTTGTGGGCCCTCAAAACTTTTTAAGGTTTAGAAGGATTTAGTTGGATTTTGATTTAAATCTTAAAACCCTAATTAAAAAAATCCAATTATTAATAAAATGCATAGTTTTGATATATTTAAATTGAGGGACTTTCACATGGTGAAATCTCTTGAAACCCTAGATATAGCCTTCCACTAATATTCGGGAGCTACAAGAATTATCCCATAATTTTATGACCATTATATCACATAACCATAGTTCAAACACTAAATAGTAATTAAATTGGGTATATATATCCAAATAAAGTTTAAATACTAGCCCAAAAATGTTGAATATTTTTGTGTGGCTTGGAAATAGACCAGAGAGGCTACACAAAAATCATCATCAAATTTGGAATTGATTTGCACCTCCAAACATATTTAGAATGACAACAAATAATTAATTTTGTAGAATAATTGAGAGAGAGAGATTTAGTAGGCCATCCCGTTAGGTGTCTCTTAGCTACGCTGCACTTAGTGCGTAGCATAGTAACTAGCGACGCACAGCTGCAGCCCACCACATCCCAACACCGGCCCACCTAAGCCTCCTATAAGGCCTAGCCTAACCCACCCAAAGACACCCTAACCTAACACAGCTCCTACCTCACTCTCGATCAGTGCTGTGGCCCAGCCCGATCGCGCCACCGCCCGCGAGAACCCTGCCGCTGGTAAGCTCCCCTCTCTCCACCTCTTCTTCATCTACTCTCTCTTTCCTCTCATAAGCCAAGCCGCCACCGGCCCGAGCTCCAGTCAGCCATCACGACCACCGCCATGGCCGTCCACCTTGAGCATGCACGCACGCTGTCCCACGCCACTGGGGAAGTCACCTTCTGTTGCCCGCTACTGCGCCACCAGCCACGAGCCTCCTGCGCTGGCTCCTTCCCGGTTGGTTTCCCCGTGGCCACCTCTTTCGCCATCATCCTCCGGCTGCTACCTCTGCGATGTTTCTCGGCTGCCTTATCATCTACCATCCGCAGGAGCCTCGCCCAGCTGGCCTTGGCCTCCATCGAGTACATTCATTCCCTTATATCCATATTACCTGTAGCCCCCAAGCTCCGAGTTTATCACCTCATGATGATTTGGTGCTTTGCATAGAAAAGTACTTTATCTATGTCCAAGCTGAAATTAAGGTCCGCTCGGGACACCAAGCAAATTGATTTTACCCCTGGCGACTCCTCCAACTAGTTCACCATTTGGGCGCACATGACTGATAAATAGGAAAGCGCGCTCATCTAGTTCATCCATGAGAATAGGCACATATTTGCATGGCAGCCCTCTGACATGCCTGGTGTACCGAGAGAACTCGCTGAGCACAGCCTACATGTGGACCCCAAGATGAAGCCTATCAGACAATTCCTCTATCATTTTAATGATGAGAGACGCAAAGCTATTGGAGAAGAGATAGCCCGGTTCCTTCCTGCTGGGTTCATTGTTGAAGTTTTTCATCCCAAGTGGCTAGCTAACCGAGTCCTCGTACTGAAGAAGAACGAAACTTGGAGAATGTGTGTTGACTACACCGACCTGAACAAGGCCTGTCCGAAGGACCTGTTTGCTTTACCTCTCATGGACCAGATCATTGAGTCCTCAGCTGGCTGCGAGCTTTTGTGTTTCCTGGATGCTTATTCAGGCTATCTTTAGATCAAGATGAAGGAAGAAGACCAGGAGAAAACATCATTCATCACACCCTTTGGAGCATTTTTCTATACATTAATGCCTTTTGGTTTGAAGAACGCAGGTGCAACCTATCAGCGGTGCATCCTGAATTGCTTAAGCAAGCAGATTGGATGCAATGTGCACACCTATGTCGACGACATTGTAGTCAAATTCCAGAAGGGAAAATCATTGATTGATGACTTGAAGGAAATGTTTTTAAACCTTCGCACATATCAGATGGAGCTGAACCCGGCAAACTGTGTTTTTGGGGTTCCAGCAGGAAAAGTCGTTGGATTCATCATATCTGAGAGAGGAATTGAGGCAAACCCAAAAAAAAACCAGGCCATCAGCAACCTAAAGAAGCCAGCTTGCCATAAAGATGTTCAGAAGCTCACTGACTGTGTGCAGCCTTCAGTTGGTTCATAAGCCGGCTTGGACAGAAGGCCATACCTCTTTACTGGCTCTTGAGGAAATCAGACACTTTTGTTTGGAACAAGGAACCCGATGATGCTTTGAAGGCTCTCAAGAAGCAGTTATGTGAAGCGCCTATCCTCGTAGGTCCTAAGGAAAAGGAGCCTATGTTGTTGCACATCGTAGCAAACAATAAAGCTGTCATCGCCGTTGTGGTGGTCGAGCGCAAAGAGGAAGTAAAAGAGCATTTGGTCCAAAGACCTGTCTATTATATCAGCGAAGTCCTTACGGAGTCCAAACAACGATACCCACATTGGCAGAAGCTGGTTTTCGGTGTTTTCATGGCAATTCGCAAACTGAAGCATTATTTCTAGGTGCACCCCATCACCGTTTTTAGCTCAGCACTTTTGGCTGACATTATTCAGAACAGAGAAGCAATGGGGAGAGTTGCAAAGTGGGCTATTGAGATTTGGCCATATCATCTAAAGTATGAGCCGCGTACTGCCATCAAGTTGGAAGCCTTAATTGATTTTGTCAATGATTGGACAGAGCTGCATGCTCCTCTAGAGAAGTCGGACACCAAGTTTTGGACTATGCACTTTGATGGGTCTAGGCAGTTGAAGGGTTCGAGGGCTGGAGTTGTCTTAACTTCCCCCAGAGGTGATAAGTTTCGCTATGTGTTACAGATTCCCTTTAACTGCACAAACAACATGGTAGAATATGAGGCTTTGCTTCATGGATTACGCATTGCCAAGGAGATGAACATCGGTAGCATTACGTGTCTTGGAGATTCTGATCTTGCCTCTCAACAAGTTATAGGAAGGTGTCTTGATCTATGTAAGGTAGGAGAAACCGTGTTGGTTATTCCATGCCATTACAGAAGACCTAGCTAGATACGTCATGGAGTCTCTGGTACCCCAAGGCGGCGATGTGCCCTATATCTTCGGTGGACTTCAAGTAGTAGGCTTGGGCCGCCTCATCTCTATTGGGCCTTTTCTTTCCTCCATCGATACACCCCGAGGGCATGGCATCATCAGTAGCCCCGAGCTCTTCAAGGTCTCGGCTGCTAATCCTGTTAACTTGTCTTTGTCTGAAGGGTAGCTTCTAGATAATTTTATCGAACTATGCGCACCTTGCCGTCGACCGACAGTCTTACCTTGATGAGCTTAGAAGTACCTGAAATAAGATTATAAGAAATCTATAAGTCTGAATGACCTTTGCCCAGTGGGGCCAAGAAGGTCACGACCATATGTGAGTATGGATGAATCCTAGTGACACCTGATCTAACTCTGACCTATAGAATTCGGCTCGTGGCCATTTGTATGGCACGTCATAAATTCAGACAGAACTATCTGCAAGGTATCTAGCATGAGAACCAGTCCCGTTGCTAGCCAGATCTCGTAGGTGGGATACCTGGATAGCTCATGTCCAAACTAGAATAAACTTAGAGTGTTTCTTAGCCAGAGCCATTGACATCTGACACTATGCCCGTGAGAGAGCTGACACCCTAAATTCCCTTCACAATAGAGCTCTACAGGGTTGCTGCAGAACCCTTGGTGGATAGCCACCGATGGTTTATCAAACAAGTCAGAGCTGTTTTCATACTTCTAGAGCTACGCCATAGGAAATGTCACGCCATCAAAGTGATGCCCTGGTTTCTGCAGAACTCTCAGACTCAAAGTCAGAGATCTGTGTGTCATCAGAACTATTGTTCCGTCAAGTGGTTTGCCATCAGGGTGATGCCCTGGCATCCATGATTCCACCAGAGGTGTGCTCCATTAATTGTGGAACCATCAGAAATCTTTTGGACCAGATCGATTCGAGCGACCATGAGTATGTGATGCTCAGTGGTTAGGCTCGAACAAACCAACCTAGTCGGATCCCATTCCAGGCGACCGGGAGCTTGAATATGCACCAGGTCTGGTTGAAAAGAGTCAAACTTAAGTCAAAGGGAGCTCGAAGAGATGCCTCACATCAGCAGTTATTGCACATGCCCACTAAATCCCTCGATTTTCACGTGTCATGGGACATTTCAAAGGTATGGTGGGACACGTATTGAGCAATCTACGAACGGACACTTTGGTGTCTTCACTTATAAGGTTACCAAAGGGGAAATTTTCCCGCATTCATCCTCCTCAGCACATCATCTTCCATTAGTGCCTCTTTGAGCTCTAGCCTCCTCCAAATCTGTGCTCTGCTCTCTGCCTCTACCAGATCCTACAATGCTCGGATGCGTAGTGGCAAGGGAGAAAAGAAAAGCGAGAGTTATTGCGGGGAGACTCGTCTTTGGGATTATGAGCAGGAGACAGATCTGTGGGACTCCTACTACTTGCCTGACTTCATGGCCTCGAACTTCATGGAGACCCACGTCACCATCCACAATCTCGATGACCTCCTGGCAGAAGGGCTCCATTCACCCGGGACATTAGTGGCATGCTGCACCTTGCCGGGAATCGCCATCCCATCACCTCATTCCGACAAGACTGTCTTCTTCACCACTGCCATCAAGCACGGCCTGTCGTCGCCCATGCATAACTTCCTACGCAGGTTCCTCTTGTTTTATGGGTTAGAGCCCCACAATCTCAACCCTAATTTGATTTTGCACGTGGTGATCTTGATCACATTGTGCTAGTGCTTCCTCGGCATTCGCCCACACTTCAATCTCTGGTACTCCCTCTTCTACATCAAGCCAAACCCCCACACAAGCAAGATGAACATCTGCAGTGGGGCCATCTTCTAGGTTAGAGGAGATCTAGGGAATCCGAAGGCATACATGAAGATGGATTATTTGGATTTCACACTGAATAAGTCTATCAAGAACTAGCAGGCGACCTAGTTCTATACCAAGAACATGCCACGAGTCTCCTAGTCTTCACTGTCAACGTCCCGAAGCATCGATCATGTTGGAGACGCTGCTCAACATCGCCCCTCTCTTCAAAGAGATTGTCAATCTAAAGAAGAAGGGGCTAACTGTTTACACCGTTCTAAAAGCGTTCCTCTACCACCGGATCTAGCCTCTGATGGCTATATCTAGCTACATGTTCGAATACATTGGAGAAGAGGACCCCAATAGGATGGTCAGAGCTTCTCTGCATGAGGACTCTATTATCGCCAGGATCTGGGAGTACCTGAACATCCCCATGAAGACGGTGACCGTCTCCACATACTTGGAGAGGGCTTCCTTGGATTTGATGCTACTCACCCTCCTCCAAAGCTAAGTCTTCTGCCTTAGTAGATTTTGTTTTAATGTTTTATGCCTTTACCGTCGAAGTTCTTTTTTTCACTTTGTCTCTTTATTCTTTTGAGACTTTTTGGGGGTTTGCTTCTGATCCCCAATTGCCGTAGGAGCAGTTGGAGAATGAAGACAGGGCCGCACCTGGTGCAGCTACTGCCGAAGAGAAGAATGGCCCTTCTGCCAATAGGCGGAAGAGGATGGCCAGAGGGGGAATCCACATTGGGGACCCCATCGATGCCACCCCCATCTGGCAGGTGCCCTTTGCAGAGTCCATCGGTGACTCTAGGCGATGGCACTGCAGGCTCTGCCAAGACGGCAGAGCCCACTAAGTCAGTCGAAGCGTCTTTCTATGCCCCAAAGAGGCGGAGGAAGTTTAACCCACCGAAAGCGTTTAGGTAAGTTCTTTGTCTTGCTTTGATGTTTGCAGAGTTCTATTAGTCGCATTTAACTAAATTTTCATCATTCTGATAGCCGAGCGACCACCGTCCTTCCTAAGGAAGGAGAGGCCGCCAAGTGGAGAGGTGGCCCTACGGTTGAAGGGCCGTTGCATGCTGAACTGTCATCCTCTACAAGAGAGCAGAGGCCTTCTGATGAGGGTACAAAGCCCTCTGCTAAAGAGTAGAGGCCTTCTGCTGAAGAGCCGAGACATCCTTCCTCTTCAAAGTCACATGCAAAGGCTTCTGCAGGGGTGGAGGATATGCCATCGAGTACCTCACCTCAGCAAGAGGTGAGGCAGAATGCCCCAGAGCTGGAGACTCGGGGTTCTGCTATGGCCAAGGGGACATCTGTGCCATCCCACAAAGATGGGGCGAGGGAGTCCTAGCTAAAGACTGCGCCTGTGATGGAGGGCAGGGCAGCTCACATGCTCTGAAGCTAGAGGAGAAGGGTGATTGGCTTCTAAACAAGCTCAGCTACCACCCTGGCTGGGTGCCAGAGGGGGAGGAATACCAATGTTCTCCGGCTTTCCGATTTGGCAGAGACCATCGCATGACAATGCGTGCGATCGATCCCTTCGATGAGACGAAGGTGATCGGTAAGATTGATGATACAGAGGAGGCCACAGAGTGGGTCAAGTTCACCCTATTATCGATGATTTTCCAGGGTATCTACCCAAGATGTTCGAATATCTACATGGCTTCCAAGAGGACGCCACACAGATCTTGCGGCCGAGCATGCAGGTGATTGCAGATCGCTGCCCTTCTGTTTCTTTGTGTTTTTGCAATTCCTCTTTCCTATGGGGGCACGACCAGCACACCCATAGGGTGTAATCCCCGAGCCTCTGTCAGAGCTTTTGGTCTGGCAGAGGTTCATGTTATTTTCCTTCTATCTTAAACACTGGAAGCGCGATTAGTGCACCCAGTGGGTGTGGCCCCCATGCCTCTATCAGAGTTGCCTTGTTTTGATGGAGGGTGTTTTGATTTTCTTATGGAACTAACACACTTTTTTTATAGATCTTGCGAAACCCAAGCCATGCGAAGTCATACTATATCAAGGCGACCATCGACATCGTGTCTTAGCACATGAATGGCTTGAAGGAACTGAACAAGTTGAGGGATGCCATGGCAGATGTCATGACCCATGCAGACGGAAACTTGTCCTGCCCTCTCTCTATGCTTTGGCCTTAATTCCTTTTTTGTAGGTTGATTTGTATTTCTTCTGCAGCAGCCAAAGTGGAGCTTGCCCACCATCATTCTGACTTTGACAGAGCTATTGAGTTCACAGAAGAGGCACGGAAGTTTTGGGCCTGGCAGGAGCAAGTGAAGGCGCAAGTGCATCATGCCACCGAGGAGGGCAAAGAGCTTGATTCTCTGTGTGCTCAAGTGGCAGAGGTTGTGGAGCTCTAGTCCTCCAATGAGGCTCTACGTACAGCCGTGTCCAAAGCTTAGGAGGACACAAAGGCCACCACAGGACTCCTCACCACCGCCCTCGATGCCCAGGAGAAGGCTGAGGAGAAGACTCAGGCGACAGAGGTTGAGTTGGCGCAAGCCAAGGAGGCCATAGATAGTAAGTATCTGATTTGCAGAGTAGGGGTTCTTATCCTATTGGATCATAATAGTTCTGACTACTTCCCTTTTTTTGTTTTGGTGGCAGTGACAATCTCGCTAAGAAGTACGAGCATTACTGGTACCAGCTCTGCAATGCCTCTTGCCTGGTTGCCAATGCCCTTCTCAGCAACATTTGCATGCTTGGCGATTCAGAAGTAGAGTGACAAAGAAAGCATGAGCAGGGATAGAGGCACTGATGGCTGAAGCAAAGATGACTTACTCTACACTATTTCCTGAAGAAAGACTCAGGAACAGCGCAACCTCCTTGGCAGAGCTCCTAGAGCATGGGCCATCAGAGCTCAGGAGGTGGAAGACCTCTACTGCGCGTGAGGCGTCACATGGCACTTGCGAGTGTCATCTCCCACTATCCAACATTGACGTTGGATAAGTTGTGTGAGGGCATCTCTCCTAAAGAGCCTGATGTCGAGGCCCTTGGCCGAAGGGGTGGAGTCTGCCGCCTGAAAGTTGGCATCTTACTGCCCTTTGGATGAGCACTTGGAAGATGCTACTTGTGAGCTGTGTTGGTATTTTCCCCGAAGAGGAAGGGAGATGCAATATAGTACCAGATAAGTATTTCCCTCAGTGAGAACCAAGGTTATCGAATCCAGTAGGACAACCATGCAAACACCCCTCAACAACACTTACACACATGTGAACAAATACTTGCACCCAACGCGGGCAAGAGGGTTGTCAATGCCCTTGCACTCGTTACTTGCAAGGATTAAATCTGATAGTTGTAGATAGATAAATTACAAAGTAAAATAAAGGAAAGTAAAATTGCAGCAAGGTATTTAGGGTATTAGTAATATGATAAAAGTAGACCCGGGGCCATAGTTTTCACTAGAGGCTTCTCTCTCGTAAGAATAGCATACGGTGGGTAGACAAATTACTGTTGGGCAATTGATAGAATAGCGCATAGTTATGATGTTATTCATGGCAATGATCATGTATATAGGCATTACGTCCGTGAAAAGTAGACCGACTCCTACCTGCATCTACTACTATTACTGCAAACATCGACCGCTATCCTGCATGCATCTAGGATATTAAGTTCATGACAAACGGAATAACGCTTTAAGCAAGATGACGTAATGTAGACAAAGTAAACTCAAGCAATATGATTAAACCCCATCATTTTACCCATAGTGGCAGCAATACAATACATGCCTCGCTACCCCTTCTGTCACGAGGTGAGGACACTGCAAGATTGAACCCAATACAAAGCACCTCTCCCGCCAAAGATAAATCAATCTAGTTGGCCAAACTAAATGGATAGATCGGAGAGAAATACAAAGCTATAACAATCATGCATAATAAAGTTCAGAAGTGACTCAATTACTTTCAGTGAATAATCTGATCATAAACCCATAATTCATCGGATCCCAACAAACACACCGCATAAGAAGATTACATAGGAACAATCGGATTAATCTCCAAGGAGAACGATGTATTGAAGATCGGAGAGGGAGAAGAAGCCATCTAGCTAATAAGTATGGACCCGTAGGTCTGTCGTAAACTACTCACACATCATCGGAAGGGCAGCAAGGTCGATGTAGAGGCCCTCCATGATCAATTCCCCCTCCGGCAAATTACCAAAAAAGGTCTCCAGATGGGATCTTGAAAGAACAGAGACTTGCGGCGGTGGAAAGGTTTCTTCTTCTTATGTTCTGTTGGTTTGGGGATATTTGGGAATATATAGATGTGGAATTAGGATATCACTCGGCAGAACAACTTCTACTCCATAGACCATAAAGAAAGGGCCGTAGCCGATGGATTGGTTCGGACTCATGCAAAGGCTCTGAAGGATAGAAGGGAGCTCTGCCACCCAACGCCCAACAGACTTCTTGAGAGGCGTGAGGAGCCTTGGCTTGAGTCCTGAGAGGATGAGATGTTAGCCCGTTCGACCTATCCGTTTGACATTGGATGTGCAAAAGAGGTGTAGTCAAGGGTGATGGCTTGGTCAGCGCAGAAATCACGGAAGTCTTCAGCGGTGAAATTGGAGCCATTGTCGGTGATGATGATGTGGGGGACGCTTCAATCCACTTGATGAACTTGTCCACTGCGATGATGCTGTTGACTCACGTGATGGCGTTAGCAGCGTCAACCTTTGTGATAGGCATCGCTCCAATCCACTTGATGAACTTGTCCGCTGCGATGATGTAATAGCCCAGGGGTAGCACATTTTATTAGGAATTGATTGTGGATCATGATCATCTCATAAGCATCATATTTATTTAATTTTAATATGAAAATGAGGATGAATCCAACCCTCATATTTTTCTTAAGGGCGAAAACCCTAAATTGTGCCCATTGTCCAAAATACCCTTTCCAAACCCTAAATATTTTGGAAAGAGCCTCATCTTGATTATGTGGGCCCTCCCAACTTTTTAAGGTTTAGAAGGATTTAGTTGGATTTTGGTGTAAATCATAAAACCTTAATTAAAAAAAACCAATTATTAATAAAATGCATAGTTTTGATATATTTAAATTGAGGGACTTTCACATCGTGAAATCTCTTAAAACCCTAGATATAGCCTTCCACTAATATTTGGGAGCTACAAGAATTATCCCATAGTTTTAGGACCATTAAATCACATAACCATAGTTCAAACACTAAATAATAATTAAATTGGGTATATATATCCAAATAAAGTATAAATACTAGACCAAAAATGTTGAATATTTTTGTGTGGCTTGGAAATAGACCAGAGAGGCTACACAAAAATCCTCATCAAATTTGGAATTGATTTGGACCTCCAAACATATTTAAAATGACAGCAAATAATTAATTTAATAGAATAATTGAGAGAGAGAGACAGAGAGGTTTAGTAGGCCAACCTATTAGGTGTCTCTTAGCTACTCTACACTCAGTGCATAGCATAGTAACTAGCGACGCACAGCTGCAGCCCACCACATCCCAACACCGGCCCACCTAAGCCTCCTATAAGGCCTAGACTAACCCATCCAAAGAAACCCTAACCTAACGCAGCTCCTACCTCACTCTCGATCAGCGCCGAGGCCCAGCCCGATCGCGCCACCGCCCGCGAGAATCCTGTTGCCGGTAAGCTACCCTCGCTCCACCTCTTCTTCATCTCCTCTCTCTCTCCTCTCATACGCCAAGCCGCCACCGGCCCGAGCTCCAGTCAGCCGTCACAACCACCGCCATGGCCGTCCACCTTCAGCATTCACGCATGCTGCCCCACGCCACTGGGGATATCCCCTTCCATTGCCTGCTACTACGCCACCAGCCCTGAGCCTCCTGTGCAACCTCCTTCTTGGTTGGTTTCCCCGTGGCCACCTCTTCCGCCATCATCCTCCGGCTGCTACCTCCGTGATGTTTCTCGGCTGCCTTATCATCTACCATCCGCAGGAGCCTCGCCCAGCCTGCCTTAGCCTCCATCGAGTACATTCATTCCCTTATATCCATATTACCTGTAGCCCCCAAGCTCCGAGTTTATCACCTCATGATGATTTGGTACTTTGCATAGAAAAGTACATTAACTATGTCCAAGCTGAAGTTCATGTTGGCTCAGGACACCAAGCAAATTGATTTCACCCCTGGCGACTCCTCCAAGCAGTTCACCATTGGGGCGCACATGACTGATAAATAGGAAAGCATGCTCATCGAGTTCATCTGTGAGAATAGGGACATCTTTGCATGGAAGCCCTCTGACATGCCTGGTGTACCGAGAGAACTCGCTGAGCACAGCCTACATGTGGACCCCAAGATGAAGCCTGTCAGATAATTCCTCTGTCATTTTAATGATGAGAGATGAAAAGCTATTGGAGAAGAGATAGCCCGGTTCCTTGCTGCTGGGTTCATTGTTGAAGTTTTTCATTCCAAGTGGCTGGCTAACCCAGTCCTCATACTAAAGAAGAACGGAACTTGGAGAATGTGTGTTGACTACACCGACCTAAACAAGGCCTGTCCGAAGGACCTGTTTGCTTTACCTCTCATGGACCAGATAATTGAGTCCTCAGCTGGTTGCGAGCTCCTGTGTTTCCTGGATGCTTATTTAGGCTATCTTCAGATCAAGATGAAGGAAGAAGACCAGGACAAAACATCATTCATCACACCCTTTGGAGCATTTTTCTATTCATCAATGCCTTTTGGTTTGAAGAACGCAGGTGCCACCTATCAGCAGTGCATCCAGTATTGCTTAAGCAAGCAGATTGGATGCAATGTGCACATCTATGTCGATGACATTATAGTCAAATCCCAGAAGGGCAAATCCTTGATTGATGACTTGAAGGAGACGTTTGCAAACCTTCACACATATCAGATGGAGCTGAACACTTCAAAGTGTGTTTTTGGGGTTCCAGCAGGAAAAGTCCTTGGATTCCTCATATCTGAGAGAGAAATTGAGGCAAACCCAGAAAAAAACTAGGCCATCAGCAACCTAAAGAAGCCAGCTTGCCTTAAAGATGTTCAGAAGCTCACTGGCTGTGCCGCAGCCTTGAGTCGGTTCATAAGCCGGCTTGGAGAGAAGGCCATACCTCTTTACCGGCTCCAGAAGAAATCAGACACTTTTGTTTGGAACAAGGAAGCCGATGATGCTTTGGAGGCTCTCAAGAAGCAGTTATCTTAAGTGCCTATCCTCGTAGGTCCTAAGGAAAAGGAGCCTATGTTGTTGTACATTGTAGCAAACAATAAAGCCGTCATCGTCGTTGCGGTGTTCGAGCGCAAAGAGGAAGTAAAAGAGCATTTGGTCCAAAGAGCGGTCTATTATATCAGCGAAGTCCTTACGGAGTCCAAACAACGATACCCACATTGGCAGAAGCTGGTTTTCAGTGTTTTCATGGTGATTCGCAAACTGAAGCATTATTTCCAGGAGCACCCCATCACCATTGTTAGCTCAACACCTTTGGCTGACATTATTCAGAAGAGAGAAGCAATGGGGAGAGTTCAAAGTGGGATATTGAGATTTGGCCATATCATCTGAAGTATGAGCCACGTACTGCCATCAAGTTGGAAGCCTTGATTGATTTTGTCAATGATTGGACAGAGCTGCATGCTCCTCTAGAGAAGCCGGACACCAAGTTTTGGACTATGCACTTTGATGGGTCTAGGCAGTTGAAGGGTTCGGGGGCTGGAGTTGTCTTAACTTCCCCCAGAGGTGATAAGTTTCGCTATGTGTTGTGGATTCCCTTTAACTGCACCAACAACATGGTAGAATATGAGGCCTTGCTTCATGGATTGCGCATTGCCAAGGATATGAACATCAATCGCATTAGGTGTCTTGGAGATTCTGATCTTGCCTCTCAACAAGTTACATGGAGGTGTCTTGATCTATGTAATGTAGGAGAAACCGTGTCGGTTATTCCATGCCATATACAGAAGACCTAGCTAGATACGTCATGGATTCTCTGGTTCCCCAAGATGGCGATGCGCCCTATATCTTTGGTGGACTTTGAGTAGTAGGCTTGGGCCGCCTCATCTCTATTGGGCCTCTTCTTTCCTCCATGGATACACCCCGAGGGCATGGCATCATCAGTAGCCCCCGAGCTCTTCAAGGTCTCGCCTGCTAATCCTGTTAACTTGTCTTTGTCTGAAGGGTAGCTTCAAGAAAATTTTATTGAACTGTGCGCACCTTGCCGTCGATCGACAGTCTTGCCTTGATGAGCTTAGAAGTACCTCAAAAAAGATTATAAGAAATCTATAAGTGTGAATGACCTTTGCCCTGTGGGGCCAAGAAGGTCACGACCATATGTGAGTATGGATGAATCCTAGTGACACCTGATCTAACTCTGACCTATAGAAGTCGGCTCGTGGGCATTTGTATGGCATGTCATAAATTCAGACAAAACTATCTGCAAGGTATCTAGAATGAGAACCAGTCCCGTTGCTAGCCAGAGCTCATAGGAGGGATACCTGGATAGCTCACGTCCAAACTAGAATAAACTTAGAGTGTTTCTTAGCCAGAGCCATCGACATCGGACACTATGCCCGTGAGGGTGCTGACACCCCAAATTCCCTTCACAACAGAGCTCTACAGGGTTGCTGCAGAACCCTTGGTGGATAGCCACCGATGGTTTATCGAACAAGTCAATGCTGTTTTCATACTTCCAGAGCTACGCCACTGGAAATGTCACGCCATCAGAGTGATGCCCTGGTTTCTGCAGAACTCTCGGACTCAAAGTCAGAGATCTGTGTGTCATCAGAATTATTATTCTGTCGAGTGGTTTGCCGTCAGGGTGATGCCCCGGCAATTTTTGATTCCACCAGAGGTATGCTCCTTTAATTGTGGAACCATCAGAAGGTTTTTGGACCAGATCAATTTGAGTGACCATGAGTACGTGATGCTCAGTGGTTAGGCTCAAACAAACCAACCTAGTCGGTTCCCATTCTAGTAGACCGGGAGCTTGAATAGTCACCAGGTTTGGTTGAAAAGAGTCAAACTTAAGTCAAAGGGAGCTCGAAGAGATGTCTGACATCTGCAGTTATTGCACATGCCCACTAAATCCCTCGATTTTCATGTGTCATGGGACATTTCAAAGGTAAGGTGGGACACGTGTTGAGCAATCTACGAACGGACACTTTGGTGTCTTCACTTATAAGGTAACCAAAGGGGAATTTTTCTTGCATTCATCCTCCTCGGCACATCGTCTGCCATTAGTGCCTCTTTGAGCTCTAGCCTCATCCAAATCTGTGCTCTGCTCTCTCCCTCTACCAGATCCTACTATGCTCAGATGCATAGTGGCAAGGGAGAAAAGAAAAGCGAGAGGGATTGTGGGGAGACTCATCTTTGGGATTACGAGCAGGAGACAGATCTGTGGGACTCCTACTACTTGCTTGACTTCATGGCCTCGAACTTCATGGAGACCCACGTCACCATCCACAATCTCGATGACCTCCAGGCGGTAGGGCTCCATTCACCCGGGACACTAGTGGCGTGCTGCACCATGCCGGGAACCGCCATCCCATCACCTCATTCCGACAAGACTGTCTTCTTCACCACTGCCATCAAGCGCGGACTGTAGTCGCCCATGCATAACTTCCTATGCAGGTTCCTCTTCTTTTACGGTTTAGAGCCGCACAACCTCAACCCTAATTTGATTTTGCGTGTGGTGATCTTCATCACATTTTGCTATTGCTTCCTCGGCATTCGCCCACACTTCAATCTCTGGCACTCCCTCTTCTACATCAAGCCAAACCCCCACACAAGCAAGATGAACATCTGCAGTGGGGCCATCATCTAGGTCAGAGGAGATCTGGGGAATCCGAAGGCAGACGTGAAGATGGATTATTTGTATTTCAGGCTGAATAAGTCCATCAAGAACTGGCAGGCGACCTAGTTCTATACCAAGAACACACCACCAGTCTGCTAGTCTTCACTGTCAACGTCCCGAAGCATCGATCGTGTTGGAGACGCTGCTAAACATCGCCCCACTCTTCCAAGAGATTATCAATCTAAAGACGAAGGGGCTAACTGTCTACACCGTTCTGAAAGCATTCCTCTGCCACCGGATCTAGCCTATGAAGGCTATATCTAGCTACATGTTCGAATACATTGGAGAAGAGGACCCCAATAGGATGGTCAGAGCTTCTCTGCACGAGGACTTTATTATCGCCAGGATCCGGGAGTAACTGGACATCCCTAGGAAGATGGTGACCGTCTCCACATACTTGGAGAGGGCTTCCTTGGATTTGATGCTACTCACCCTCCTCCAAAGCTGAGTCTTCTGCCTTAGTAGATTTTGTTTTAATGTTTTATGCCTTTACCATCAAAGTTTTTTTTTGACTTTGTCTCTTTATTCTTCTGAGAATTTTTGGGGGTTTGCTTCTGATCCCCATTTGCTGTAGGAGCAGCTACAGAATGAAGACAGGGCCGCACCTGGTGCAGCTCCTGCCGAAGAGAAGAATGGCCCTTCCGCCAATAGGCGGAAGAGGAAGGCCAGAGGGGGAATCCACGTTGGGGACCCCATCGATGCCACCCCCATCTGGCAGGTGCCCTTGCAGAGTCCACCGGTGACTCTAGACAATGGCGCTGCAGGCTCTGCCGAGACGGCAGAGCCCACTAAGTCGGCCGAAGCATCATTCTATGCCCCAAAGAGGCGGAGGAAGTTTAACCCAACGAAGGCATTTAGGTAAGTTCTTCGTCTTGCTTTGATGTTTACAGAGTTCTGTTAGTCGCATTTAACTAAATTTTCATCATTCTGACAACCGAGAGGCCACCGTCCTTCCTAAGAAAGGAGAGGCCGCCAAGTGGAGAGGTGGCCCTACGGTTGAAGGGCCATTGCATGCTGAAGTGTCATCCTCTGCTAGAGAGCAGAGGCCTTCTGATGAGGCTACAAGGCCCTCTACTAAAGAGCAGAGGCCTTCTGCTGAAGAGCCGAGACATCCTTCCCCTTCAAACTCGCATGCAAAGGCTTCTGCAGGGGTGGAGGATATGCCACCGAGCGCCTCTCGTCAGCAAGAGGTGAGGCAGAATGCCCTAGAGCTGGAGACTCGGGGTTCTGCTATGGCCAAGGGGTCATCTGTGCCATCGCACAAAGATGGGGTGAGGGAGTCCTAGCTAAACACTGTGCCTGTGATGGAGGGCAGGGCAGCTCAGGTGCTCTGAAGCAAGAGGAGAAGGGTGATGGGATTGTAAAGAAGCTCGGGTACCACCCTGATTGGGTGCCAGAGGGGGAGGAATACCAATGTCCTCCGCCTTTCCGATTTGGCAGAGACCATCCCATGATGATGCGTGTGATCGATCCCTTCGATGAGATGAAGGTGATCGGTAAGATTGACGATACGGAGGAGGCCACAGAGTGGGTCGAGTTCGCCCTATTATCGATGATTTTCTAGGGTATCCGCCCTAGATGATCTAATATCTACATGGCTTCCAAGAGGATGCCACACAGATCTTGCGGCCGAGCATGCAGGTGAATGCAGATCATTGCCCTTCTGTTTCTTTGTGTTTTTGCAATTTCTCTTTGCTATGGGGGCACGGCCAGCACACCCATAGGGTGTAGCCCTCGAGCCTCTATCAGTGCTATTGGTCTGGCAGAGGTTCAAGTTATTTTCCTTTGTCTTAAACACTGGAAGCGCGATCAGTGCACCCAGTAGGTGTGGCCCTCATGCCTCTATCAGAGTTGCCTTGTTTTGATGGAGGGCCTTTTGATTTTCTTATGGAACAAACACACTTTTTTTTATATATATTGCGAAAGCGAAGCCATGCGAAGTCATACAATATCAAGGCGATGGTCGACATCGTGTCTTAGAACATGAATGGCTTGAAGGAACTAAACAAGTTGAGGGATGCCATGGCAGATGTCATGACCCATGCAGACGAAAACTTGTCCTGCCCTCTTTCTTTGCTTTGGCCTCAATTCCTTTATTGTAGGTTGATTTGTATTTCTTCTGCAGCTGCCAAAGTGGAGCTTGCCCACCATCATTCTGACTTTGATAGAGCTATTGAGTTCACTGAAGAGGTGCTAAAGTTTTGGGCCTGGCAGGAGCAAGTGAAGGCGCAAGTGCATCATGCCGCCGAGGAGGGCAAAGAGCTTGATTCTCTGCGCGCTCAAGTGGCAGAGGTTGTGGAGCTCTAGTCCTCCAATGAGGCTCTACGTATAGCCACGTCCAAAGCTTAGGAGGACAACAAGGCCACCACAAGACTCCTCACCACCACCCTAGATGCCCAGGAGAAGGCTGAGGAGAAGACTCAGGCGAAGGAGGCTGAGTTGGCACAAGCCAAGGAGGCCACAGATAGTAAGTATCTGATTTGTAGAGTAGGGGTTCTTATCCTATTGGATCATAGTAGTTCTGACCACTTCCCTTTTTTTTTGGTGGCAATGACAAGCTCGCTAAGAAGTATGAGCATTACTGGTACCAGCTCTGCGGTGCCTCTTGCCTGGTTGCCTATGCCCTTCTCAGCAACATTCGCATGCTTGGCGATTCAGAAGTAGAGTGACTAAAGAAAGGATGAGCAGGCATAGAGGCACTATTAGCCGAAGCAAAGACTACTTGCTCTACACTATTTCCTGAAGAAAGACTCAGGAACAACGCAGCCTCTGTTGGGGGGATGATCCCTGGGTAGGCTATGGAGCACGAACCCCTCCTGGAAATTTATCAGAGCAAGCCAAGCCCTCAATCTGGCTAGCCTACTCGGCCAGCTCCCCAGCACCAACCAGGTCGGCACGGCAACATGGCCCAGCCGGCTGGCCCAAGCCGACTGGCCGCGAGAGGGCGAACTCTCGTGGCAAGACATGCGTGGCTACAGCGCTCTCTCCTTTGCACCAGCCCTGGTCGGGGTGGCTACAGCGTTCCCACCTTTACGAAGGCCCGAGCGGGCGGCGCGACCCTATGGCAGGACGGCGCCCGCCGCCCTGTGATGCAAGACAAGACGTCCCACAGTGCTCCGCACCCGGCGGATCCGGCGTGCCCGGAGTACCCAGCGGCCCCCGCCACCGGCTCGCAGAGGATGACACCAGGGCCCCGTGCCTGTGTAATCTTACCATTGTAACCCTCGGGGGTCGGGCTATAAGACCCCCCAGTAGGCCTCCATGCAGGGGGGTTCGGACTGACTCATTTTTCACACACATACACTCAAAGGAGCTGAAGAATGGAGAGCTAGCTCTTTCTTCTTCCTCCATCCAGACAGCTCCAGGAGCAACTTGTAGCCCGCGTGCACTCCATACTTCATTCGGCAGGACTAGGGGTGTCACCTCTCCGGAGGGCCTCGAACCTGGGTACGCCTCGTGTCTCACACCCGCGCGTACCAACCTCACCTCTGAAACCCGCCGGCGTCCTCACGTAGCCCCACCTCTTTAGCCATCCTATGGCATCTACCGTGAGAATACCACGATAATTGGCGCCCATCGTGGGGCTGCTCGCGGCGCCGGCTGGAGTCAAGTTTAGGATGAGGCCCTTCACCAGCTTCGGCGAGCGCATCATGCACGGTTTGGTCCACGCACCTTGCGCGGCCGACTCGGCCGGCTGCGACGCTGCGCCTGGCACGGGCACCGCCTATATAGCCGGCTGCCTCATTGTCCCTTTCGGTGAGTTGCGCGTCTTCGTCGTGCTCATCCCCGACGAGTGCCCTAGCAAGGTACACGGCTTCACCGATTCGCCCGTCCCTGCTGGCCGCGCCGTCTCGGGCGATGTCGCGGACCTATGCATCCATGTGGAAGTGCTTACCGCTGGCGCCAGCTCCGGCTCCTAGCGCGGCAAGGAGAAGGCCACCGCAGCTGCCACTGCGGTAGCTGCGGCCCCGCCCGACGCCGACGTGGCGGCTGCAGCGGTTCAGCTCAATGAGGATCGTCAACACCTGCTGGTCGAGGCCCTGACACTTGCAGTGATGCTGCACCGGCTGGAGTCCGCCCAGCGAGAATATGACAGCATCCATGGTTTCACACCGGCCGCCGCTGAGCCCAGCCGGGTTGTGGAAGTGCGGATCCATGAAGGCGCAATCGGCCGTGCGCTAGGCACAGGCCGGCCCGTCTACGACACCCCCGTCAAAAACATGCGTGAGACGCAGGCGGCCATGGCGGATCTCGAGTTCCTGGAGTGTGAGGAGCTAATGCAGCTGCAGCAGTAGCAGCAGTAGCAGCGCATCCGCGACCTCATCACCACGGTGAACGAGCAGCAGAAGCGCTTCAACCAGGCCCAGCCATCCGCCTCCGCTTCAGGAGACACCGTGAGCCCAGAGAAGGCCCTCCGGGACACGCGGCCGGCATCCTCCCATGCCACTAGCGCGAGCCGCTCTGGCCGGCACCGGTCTGGGTGGAGCCAGCACAATCATGCCCTGACCACCGGAGACGGCTGGGGCCAGCCGGGTTCAGCCACCGGATCCCCCCGTGCGGCCGGCTCGGCGGGCCCAGCCAGCCCCAGAGGCCCCTGCACCCCGTGGTCCCGTGGCTGATGGGATCAGCCCCCGCGGTCCCGTGGCTGACCGGCTCGGCCCCTGTAAACCCTACGACAAAAACGACGCCCGCCACCGCCTCGACCGGCTGGCGCGCTCCGCGCTTCTGGAAGAGGAGAGCTCTGTCGGGCCGACGTGCTTTGGCCCCCGCATTCACGAGGAGCCCTTCCCAAAAGGTTTCTCGCTGTCTCGCGACTCCCCCAAGTACACCGGCATCACCAAGCCAGAGGACTGGATGACGGACTACACCACGGCTGTCGGCATAGCCGGCGGCAACCGGCGCGTGGCCGTGCGATACGTCCCCCTCATTTCAAAGACGCGTTTATCCGCAACTTCACCAGCACCTACAAGCGACCCGGCAAGCCTCGCCACCTCTCCATGTGTGTCCAGAAGCCAGGCGAGCCTCTCTGCGAGTTCCTCACACGGCGGACAGAGCTGCGCAACTCATGCGAGGGGGTCCACGAGGTCCAGGCCATCCAGTAATTCATCGATGGATGCCAAGACGGCACCCTGGTCAAGCACCGGCTGGTATGCGACGAGCCGGAGACTCTGGCGGAGCACATGGCCGTGGTGGACAGGTACGCTACGGCCGACTCCACGATGAACATGAAGGTCACAATCGACACAGGCAGCAAGCTCCTCTCGGTCTAGCCGGCTCCTCCCAAGCCGGCTGGCCAACACGGCCAGCGCCGGCAAGATAACAACAACAACGACAAGCGCAGGAGCGACCAGCAGGCGCCCCGCTACGACAACCGGCAGGTTGCCGTGGTGGAAGGGGAGCAGCCGGCCGGCCAAGGCTCCAGCCAGTGTCTTTGCACTGGCAAGACCGCCTGGTAGCCCAAGCTATCCTTCGAGCAGATGCTCGATGCCCCCTGCAAGAACCACAGCGGTGCGAAGCCATCGACACACATGCTCAGGCAGTGCAGCTTCACCCAGCGCCTACTGAAAGGCAACCTTTCGCCCCCACCACCCGGAGCCGGCCCGCAGTAGCCGCCGCTTCTGCCGCCACTGCCGCCACCCGGTGCCCTCGCCTACAATACCTTCCCGTGCCCGAACACGGCCTACATTGTCTTCACTAGTGGGGGCGATGACAAACATGCCAAGCGCAAGCACCAGGCTGAGGTGAACGCCGTTGTCCCTCCGGTTCACCGGTACATGCACTGGTCCGACCGGCTGGTCAGCTGGACCTGGGAGGACCAGCCGGCCGTCATGCCCACACCGGGTGGCTATGCCCTTGTGCTCGACCCCACCTTCATCTCCGAGAAGCGCACCTGCCACTTCACATGGGTGTTGATCGACGGCGGCAGCAGCATCAACATCCTATACCGTGACACCATGACCAAGCTCGGCATCGAGGCACGACAACTACAGACGACCCGAACGGTGTTCCACGACATCGTGTCGGGCCTCTCCTGCTCTCCGATCGGCCGGATCTGGCTTGACGTCCTTTTCAGCTCCTGCAGCCATTTCCGCCGCGAGCCGATATGGTTCAAGGTGGTTGATCTGGCCAGCCCCAACCACGCGCTGCTGGGCCGGCCCGTGATGGCCAATTCATGGCGGTCCCCCACTATGCCTACCCGAAGTTAAAGCTGCCGGGTCCCAAGGGCCTCATCACCGTCGTCGGCGAGTACAAGAAGTCCCTCGAGTGTGCCCAAGCCAGCTCCAAGCTGGCCGAGTCGCTAGTCAACGCCGAGGAGAGGCGCCTGCTCGACCAGATCATGGCGTTGTGTCATGGGAAACCATGGCCACCTATGGGACCAAAGGGCCCCTTGCTGGTTCGGCAGGGGGGACGTCGCGTTGCACAAAGAGCAGACGAGTGTGGGGCAGCACGATAGAGATCACACAGGCAATTTAACCCAGGTTCGGGCCACCGTGAGGCGTAAAACCCTATTCTTGCTTTGGTGGATTGATGGTGGAAGAATAATGGTGAGGCGTAGTACACTGCCCGGTAGGGGTTGCCTCAGGGCGACAGTGGCTACACGCGTATTGGGGTCTGCGTTGTCTAACCTTTCAACCCTTTCTACAGTTGCCATGGGCCTCCTTTTTTAGATCAAGGGGTTACCACAATGGCAAAGTAGTCATTATGCACTGATTAGATAGCAAACAGTGCTATCATACCTTACTCTGCAGGCTGACAGGGCGCATTAAATGCACCGCTCAACATCACGTCACTGGTTGCCCGGCAAGCCTTGTCGGGCTATCTCACCAGCTCCACGCCTGCTCGCTCGACACGTCACAGGATGGGTGTCATCTGTAGGCATTTCTTGTAGGAAGAGGCCGCCATGTGGCAAATGGCTGCCACTTAGTCTCTTTGCGGCTTGACACCGCACTGATAGACGATGTGGGTCATGGCGGAGTGGTTGGGTGAGGTGGTTTTGCCTTCGTGAGCCCCGGCAGACCCTACCGGGATGTCTTGGATGTCTTCTTCCGGGGGTGACTGTCAGGACCCCGGTTCTAAGTCACACCGATCTAGCCTGTAACACGTCATATCACTTTGCGGCCTCACGCACGGTATTCCCATGGGTGTCGCCTTACCATGGCCTGGGACCGTTTGCGCCTTTTGGCTCACGTATATGATAGTGTCACTAGCATCCATATGACAGAGAACCCGGGCCGACATGGCTAGTCGTGAACCCAAAGCGGTGCTAACTTACGGGGACAGGCATACATGAATCAACATCGAGCATGTCGGTCAGCAGCGTGTGAATCCGGGCTGTAGCACTGGGCTAATAGGACTCCGGGAACCCGGGCTGTAGCAGGCTAGGCAGGACTCCAGATGTCACCACGTGACATTTCCCCGAAGGGACAGACACAGGAACGAAGTGAAACACATGCCGGCCAGTCTAAGTGTTCCGGAGCAGTAGTGCTGGGCTAGCAGGACTCCGGTAAACCGGGCTGTAGCGGACTACCAAGGCTCAGTGGAGACACCAGACTACATTTCCCCATAAGAGAGGCTGCCAAGGATAAACAACTAGATAGTCGGATCCCACACATACCAAGCATTTCAATCATACACACAATATGCTCGATATGTGTAAATACAACATGGCATCACAACAAAACTCTACAACTCAAAGTACTTTATTTAAAGGCTCCGGGGAGCCATACATAACATGTTCATACAGATAGGGGTCACACGACCCGACACTCAAGTCATACAAACATACAAGCACATGCGGAAGCAACTGGTCTGAGTACAGACACTAGAAAGAAAGAAGGCTTGACGAAGCCTGTCTATCTACATAGGCCCTTCACAAGCTCAGGTCACCACCTGGGTGGCAAGTCACTCGTCAACGTCGAGATCTATATAGAACCCATCGGAGGGGGCGGTGTTCTCATCTGCAACAATTATTAAAGCAACATGAGTACAAAGGTACTCAGCAAGTCTTACAACAGATCCTACTATATATGCACATTCTCAAGAAGGGTGGTGGAGTTATCGCAGCAAGCCAGCTTTGACTCTTGGCTAAGCTATCCTACGAGACACCACTTGTGAAATTAGTTTTCGCACACGAGTCCACTAATCACCATCGCAATACTCCACCGTGGATCCTCCCTCGTCATCCTACGAGAGGGCCATCTGCGGTACTCACACTTATCTTGAGTCTTTTAGTAGTAACCATTAACTTGTCTATGAACTGCATAAGCGACCAAGTAGTCCTTTACCGCGGACGTGGCTATTTGAATAGTTTTATACCCTGCAGGGGTGTACTTCTTCACACACGCTTTCACCACTTATCGCCGCTACACGACATGTACCCGGCAACCTTCAAGCGGAAGCCCAGCGAGGGTGTCGGCCACGACCTGACTAAACACACGAGTCTCTAATCCAGGTTTATCGCCTATTCGGGTTCCATCCGCCAGGAAATCCGGCCGGGGTGTCCTCAACGGCCCCAAACGATGTGTGCAGGGTTCCCGAGACACCAAACGGGCGACCCGGTACACCGTGCCACGTGCCTACCGCATCACAGCCCACCCCTAAGGTCAGCGCTGCGCACGGCCTCCAGCAACTACAAACACCAGAAACTACTTGCAACTCCTGGACAAAGGACGGGGTGGTTAATAAGTCGAGAGAGACAATTAAGGATCCCAATGTGTGGTAGTAGCTAAATCTTAAATCACGCATACAGATCTCAGTTCTTAAGGACGGCCTCAATGAAACAACCCACCATGTACTCCTACATGGCCTCTCATCGATACCTTTACCAAATCGTGTTCAACACTTCACTCTCATTACCGACACAACCATTCACTCTAGTCCATCACCCTGATGAGCCAGACCTGACACGACTCTAAGCATAGCAAGCATAGCATGGTAGGAAACACAAACATGGCTCAATCAACTCCTACACATGCTAGTGGGTTTCATCTAGTTTCTGTGGCAATGACAGGTCATGCAGAGGATATGGGTTCAACTACCTCAACACACAGCAGTTTGAAACGTTGTTGTCTTAATGCAGTAAACGAGAGCAGAAGCAAGAAGATGGGTTTGTATCGAAATGATCAATTGGGTTGCTTGCTTGACAGAGTGGTAGTGGGATACTGCCCTTCAGTTGGATACTCGTGAATATCCTCGTAGGCAGAACCTACCACGAAGAACACATCCAAACACAATCATCACATGGCAATATGCAACAATATGATGCATGCTATGACATGGCAAAATGAGTGTGTTTTGGCTAATGCAACTTTGAACATATTGGTTTGAGTTCATTTGAATCAAGGATTCAAATGCAAACCCAAAATAAGAGGTCATATTAGTGCATTAACTTGTTTCATCTAAACAGCAAGGTTAAAGTGTTCTGACATGCATGAAACCAGTACAGATGGAAAGATTGGATTTTTCTGATTCAATTTCATATATAAATCTTTGCATTTGGAGTTACAGATTAATTTCTATGAATTTTTGAAGTTTGTAGTATTTTCTGGAATTTCCTGTATAAAAATAAATCTAGAAAATACTTATTGCGTCAGCATTGCGTCAGGGTGATGTCAGCAGTCAATGGGGACGGTCCAGGTCAAACCTGGCCGGTGGGTCCCGCGTGTCAGTGTCATTAGTCTAACTAATTTTTAGTTAGTCCTAATCCTAAGTTAATTAGCAGACGTGTCCCACCTGTCATAGACCCAGAGGGGTCAAACTGGGTCAGCAGGGTCAAAACTCACCGACGTTTAGCCGCCGCCGAGGCCAAACGCGGCGGGGCAGTGCGGGATTCGTGCTCCGGCGACCAAAACGACGGCGGAGCACATCTACGTGATGCGGGGAGTGAGCCGCGTCGAGTGGTGGCAGTGGGTGGAGCTCGGGGTCGCCGGAAACGACGTCGGCGACAACCTTGGTGGTCGCCAGAGTTCGGGCGAGGTCGGACCCGACGCTAGGGGGGCACGGCGAGGCGTGTGGGGAGGTGCTACGGGCTCCTGCGAGTGCGGGGAAGACGATGGCGTGCTCGGAATCGAGCCAACGTGGCTGTGGCCACGATGGCGACGTGCAGTGGCGGCGGCGGGTGCGGCCGAGCTCGGTGCAGTCGATGCAGGGCTCGAGAGCGAGAACGGGAAGGATGGGGAGGTAGCTGAGCTCACGGCGGTCACGACGAAGCAGACGGCGAGGTCGGGGACGAGCTGGTGCGGCGGTGACGGCGAAGGGGATCTCCGGCGGCGTTCGGTGAAGACGAGGTCAAAGAAGACGAAGCAGAGCGTGCGAGCGCTCGGGGCTCGGCTAGCTTGACATAGTGGACGACGGCGGAGCTCGTGGACACGGCAGCGCGGCCCGGGGACGACGGTGGACGCGGGTTTCACGGTGGCGTGGGCGCGGCAGCGTCGGCCATGGTGGAAGAGGGCGAGGGAGAGGTGCTTTGGGAGAATGGACGTGTCCAGGCGGTTGGGGGGACTACGTGGAGGTCGACCAGCGCGTCTAGGGTGAAGCGGCAAGCAGCTGGCGCCGTGGCAAGCTCGCGCACGCCGGCGTCACCTCCCTGCCTGCCTGGCGGGGACGAAGCAGCTGGCTGGCACGGGCCAGCACAGTGCTGGGCCGCCAGGTGGGCCGGCTGGTGGCTTTGCCAAGTAAGTTAGTTTTCCCTTTTATTTTCTATTTTCTTTATTTCTGCAAGTTTGTGGCTTTTCTAAAAATACCTAGGCAATTTCAAAAATCACCAAACTGCTCATGCCCACGGTATAGAGTATATCCAACATGGAACATTTCAGTTTGGGATTATTTGGACATTTAAAATATTTACTAGCATTTAAATGCCCAAATGCAAGTTACATATGATTTAATTCAATGACCTTATGATGACCTAGAAAATTGTGAACCAATTTTAGCAGAGGTTCTAACCCAAGACAAAAATGATGGACATATTGGAAGGGCATTTCAGGTTCATTGAAAAAGATTTTAGTAAACCCTAGTTGTTTCCAGGGGGGTGCTGGGGGTTCTATCATCCCCATTTCAAGTTTCTGGAAAGTTTAAACATGATGCAACACTCTAATGCATGAACTAGCTAGGGTGTGACAGTGACCCCGCCCTTGCCGAGCTCGCCTGCCCGGCAAGGGAGAATTTTCTCTGGTGGTGTCTTGTTCTTCTGACTTGATCTTGGTCCTCTTGATCTGCATGTTGATCCTTCGATGATCCTGGTCTCTTGTACTCTGGCATGGCCTGATGGTGTAACCTTGTTCCCGTGCCTGTGCATAGTCTGGGCAATGAACCCAGGGTTTGTTGCACCAACAGAAGCCCCTGGGCCTGCCCTGAACGCGCTGCCGAGCGTCGTCGGGGTAGGGCCCAATAAGTGCACAGGCGGGGGTGCTAAAGAGGCTGGTCTCTTGGTGTCTTCTTTGCTTCTTCATTAATCTTGAGCTTGGGGTAGTTTCCGATTTCCCCGCGGGCCGTGTATAACACCGCGGGAAAACTTTGGTCGTGGCCCGCGGATTGCCCACGTCCCACGATCACGGGGCAGAAACTGCCAATGCACTCTTCCCACCATGCCCTTATCCTCAGCCACTTATGCCGCATGCATCGCGCGGGGTATGTAACAGAAGCGCGTGGCGCGGGAGAGCATCAAGGTGGGGGCCCGGCCTCCTTGAATTGGCGGAGGAGGACGGTGGCCGCCCGTTGAGGGAGCGGCTCCCCTCCTTGGCCTGCCTATGAAAGGAGGGGTGAGGGGAGGTCGGAGTCATCCATCCTTGCATTCCCCCTCCTCTATTTTCTGCTTCTTGTTGGCCATGCTGAAGAGAAGAGCCTGGGGCTAGCCCCCGGGGTCTAATCCGAGGCTTTGCATGGATCCAAAGGAGATACTCGGGCGGCGCGGCGACAACGCCGAAGGTGGCAACTCCGGCATGCTTGCCGCCGGGCCGCCCGTTGCCTTGACTTCAGTGGGAGGGGACGCGAACGACACCATGTCGTGGCCCATGGTGGGCATGGCGCGTGGTAGTCGATCGCTCTCCATTCTTCTTCCCTTCGCGGCGCCGGGGAGCCAGGGAAAAGAGTCGTTGTCAGCAAAGGCGGACCTGGTTCCTCCTGGGCACCGTTCTCTTGCCATGCAGGAGGGCTCCTTGCTACCACACGTGTGTTTGGGGCGTGCGATGACTTCTAACGCCAGGGCTGCTGGGGTCGACCATGCTCTCTATGGGATGACCCAGAGAGCATGGCATCCGATGTGACTGCCGCGCCGAGGTCTTCGGGTGGTAGTGATGCGGACGGCGGCGGCAACCCACGACGCGTCAAGAACAGGGACGCCCGTTCCGACGAGTCATGTTTGCCGGTGAATTTGTGTCGTCCATCTGGTCCTCCGGCAGTGTCACCATCTGCGCCTGCCCTCCGGTTTCTTCCTCCTTGCTGGGGAGAGGGGGGGGGGGCGGCGCCACCCTGATTCTGGGGAGGCGCCGAATCCCAGCTGGGATCGCCATCGGCCTCTTCGACCTCCCCCTGTAGGAGATGGACAGGGGCAAAGGCATCACGGGGCACTTATCTTTTTCCAATCTTAAACTCGTAGGCACTTGCCAAATTTTAATTCAAATAATGTAATCTCTCGAGTCCATGTTTGTGTTCTGTAATGCTTGTACTTGTATTACAAGCATATTAATGAAAAAGATGAACCTTGCCGGGAACCCGTGCATGTATATGTCCATGCAGAGGTGAGATGCCTCCTTAGTGTAAATAAACGAGTTTTCCCCGGTAGGCTATCCAGCCGGCACCCTTTTGCTTGCCAGAGAACTATGTCTACCGGGCAAAAAACAAAGGGACCAGCCCCCCGCCAACTTCCTTTTACCAAAGGCGACTGCGACCATCTTGACCGAAGCAGCATTCGAGTCAAGGATGGGAGCACCTGAGTTTCAAAAGAGTGGCGAGGTTTTCTCATGCACAAGTTATACCTTACAGAACACTAATGGACAAGAGGTAGAACTTATCTGTTTGGCTTGTCAGGGATCGTAGTGCCGGGCAATCTTCTCTACTCCTTGTCGAAGCCAAGTTCACGGCAGGAACCTGCAGCTTCATGCAGATGAGAATGATGCAAGATGCAACCCTATCTATATGCATATGCAAATGCTCATGAAATGCTTATGCAGTGATCTTGGAATGCTTATGCATGCATGCAACTTGGTCGGGGGCCCCCCAGCGCTTCGTTTATATTCTCTTGCACAGGATCATCGCCCTGGCTTTGTACAAGGGGTTACATGCAACTGAGGCAAGGCCTGTACAAAAGGGTGGCTGCCGGGCAGGGCCCGACAGCCGTGCCTTTCCGGTAGAACTTGCGGAGATGTTCAATATTCCATGAGTTTTGCAATTGAATGCCATCTCCGGTCTCCAGACGGACTGCGCCGGGTCTGGTGACTCGTACTACCCGGTAAGGGCCTTCCCACTTTGGCGTCAACTTGTTTGTACCCTTGGCGGACTGAACGCGCCTAAGGACAAGGTTGCCTTCCTCAAAACACCGGGCATGAACCCTGCGGCTATGATAGGGACGCAGGGCTTGCTCATAGCATGCAGCACGCGTAGCAGCCCGGAGACGGTTCTCCTCGAGTAGCACAACATCGTCACGCCGGTGCTGATCTTGCGCTACTTCATCGTAGGCAAGCACTTGAGGAGACCCGTAAATGAGTTCCGTGGGGATAACTGCTTCTGCCCCGTAGACCAGGGAGAAGGGAGTCTACCCGGTAGCTCAATTTGGTGTCGTTCTAAGGGACCAGAGAACTACCGGCAGCTCATCGATCCACCTCCTACCATGCTTCTGCAGCGTATCAAAGGTTCTTGTCTTGAGTCCTCGCAGCACTTCAGCGTTCGCCCTCTCAGCTTGTCCATTGCTTCTGGGATGTGCAACAGAGGCAAACGAGATCTTGTATCCGAGGGCATGAACATATTGCATGAAGGCGCGGCTCGTGAACTGGGTGTCGTTGTCGGTAATGATGCTTGCCGGGACTCCAAAACGGCACACCAATTCTTTCAAGAACTTGATAGCTGACTGAGCTGTCACCTTTCTCACGGCAGTCACTTGAGGCCACTTTGTAAACTTGTCGATAGCAACAAACAAGAATTCAAAGCCCCCGATTGCTCGGGGGAAGGGGCCGAGGATATCGAGCCCCAGACCGAAAATGGCCATGATTGAGGGATTGTCTGAAGAGCTTGAGCAGGCAGGTGGATTTTCTTGGAATGGACCTCGCAGGCTTCACACTTGATGACTAGCTTGACCGCATCTTGCAGGGCTGTGGGCCAATAGAATCCTTGCCGGAATGCTTTCCCAACTAATGCCCTTGATCCAATGTGGGAGCCGCACATGCCTTTGTGTATCTCAGCCAGCAGTTCCTTTCCTTCTTCCCGGCAGATGCACTTCAATTTCACACTATTGGGCCTCCTTCTGTATAGAGTGTCATCGACAAACTGATACATACTAGCCCTCCGGGCTACTCTTTCAGCTTCATCTTGGTCGCCGGGATGCTCTCCGGTTTGGAGGAAGTAGACTATGTGCCTTGCCCAAGTTGGAGCCTGGGGCTTGGCAATGAGGACTAGCGGTACCTCCTCAACTGTAGGAGCACATGCCTTGTCCGCGGGGTCCATAGGCCCGGCTGGAGGGTGCGGTCCGCCAGGTGGCGAGGAGTTGTTTACGGCATGGTCTCTGCCAGGAGCGGACGGCTCTAAAGGGAGAAGCTTACCGGAGTCCAACTTTCTCCTTTTCTGGGCCATTGCCGCTGGGGATACGGAGGGTTGAGTATGATGGAGAACAAAAGTCCCTGGTTCCACAGGAAGCTTCTGCGCAGCACACTTTGACAGATGATCAGCTATGCTGTTTTTCGCACAGGGTACGTGCTTTGTTTGCAATCCGTCAAAGTGCTCCTCCAATCTTCTCACTTCCTCAACGTATGCCTCCATCAATGGGCTTTGATAATCCTTGTTGACTTGTCTCACCACAAGTTGTGAATCTCCTCGAATGATCAACTTCTTAATTCCCAATTCTGCAGCAATCCTGAGCCCGGCAAGGAGCCCTTCATACTCTGCTGTATTGTTGGTTGCCTCTTCCCGGGAAAAATGCATTTGGACGACGTACCTCAAGTGCTCCCCAGAGGGGGCAACAAGAAGCATGCCAGCCCCTGCACCTTGTAGGGAAAAGGCACCATCAAAATACATGATCCATTCTTGGGGGGATTCCTTGCCGGGGATAACTGTCTCTGGCATCTCCTCATCAGGGGTTGGCATCCATTCTGTAATAAACTCTGCCAATGCCCTGCTCTGGATAGTTGATGTGCTCTCAAACTTCAAACCAAAACTGGATAACTCCAAGGCCCACTCCACTATTCTGCTGGTAGCCTCAGGGTTTCGGAGCATCTTTTGCAACGGGAAACGAGTGACAACCGTAATCTCATGGGCTTGGAAGTAGTGGCGCAGTTTCCTTGAGGCCATAATGAGATCAAAGATCAACTTTTGCACGCCAGAGTACCTCGATCTAGCACCCTGTAGCAAGGAGCTGGCGAAGTACACTAGGCGCTGCACCACTTTCTTCCTTGCCGTGTCCTTGGGGTTGCTCTCGCTGCCGTGCTCATCGCTGTCTCGATCCTTCTCTAGCTCTGCCGGTCTTTGTTCATTCTCTGCCTCGTCTACTTCCTGCTGCGCCACCAAGGCTGCACTAACCACTTGGTTGGTTGCCGCTAAGTATAGCAGCAATGACTCTTGTGGTTTGGGAGCAACCAAGGTAGGCACAGAGGACAAGTAGGTCTTCAACTCTTGCAAAGCTGCATCTGCTTCTGGGGTCCACTTCATGGGCCCTGCCTTCTTCAAAATTTTGAAGAACGACAGGGCGCGCTCGGCAGGCTTAGAGATGAATCTGCTTAGTGCGGTGACGCACCCTGTCAGACGCCTCACATCCTTAACTGTCCTTGGCGCCTGGATCTGCTCAATAGCTTTAATCTTGTCGGGGTTGGCTTCGATCCCCCGATGGGACACAAAGAACCCAAGCAGCTTGCCGGAGGGAACGCCAAACACACACTTCTCCGGGTTGAGCTTCAAGTTGATCTTGCGTAGATTAGCAAATGTCTCCTCCAAATCCTGAATAAGGGTGGCTCTATCCTTGGTCTTGACCACAATATCATCCATATAAGCTTCAATGTTTCTATGCAGCTGTGGTTCGAAACCAATCTGGACTGCCCTTGCAAAAGTGGACACAACACTCTATAATCCAAATGGCATGCGTATAAAACAGTACGTACCACATGGAGTGATGAACGACATCTTCTCCTCGTCTTCCTTGGACATGAAGATTTGGTGATAGCTAGAATATGCATCCAAAAAGGAGAGTAGATCACAGCCTGAGGTGGAATCCACAATCTGATCGATGCGCGGCAAGGGAAACGGGTCTCTCGGGCAGGCTTTGTTGAGATCCGTGAAATCTATGCAAAGCCTCCACTTCCCGTTAGCCTTCCGGACTACCACTACGTTCGCCAACCACGTGGGGTGTAACACTCCTCTGACCAAACCAGCTGCTTCAAGTTTCTTGATCTCTTCCGCAATGAACTGCTGCCTCTCCAAGGCTTGCTTCCGGACTTTCTGCTTGACAGGTCGAGCGTGTGGGCAGACAGCAAGGTGGTGCTTGATTACCTCCGTGGGAACACCTTGGATATCTGATGGTTGCCAGGCAAACACATCGATATTCGCCCGCAGGAAGGCAACGAGCGCGCTTTCCTATTTATCATCGAGGGTGGCGCTGATAGTGAAAGTACCATCAACACCAGCCAGCCCTGCCGGGACCTTCTTCACTTGGAGTGCAGTAACCTTGGATCTCTTACTGTTGGAACACTCCGGCACGTCATCAACGGGTGCTGTGCACTCGGAGGGGGCACGCTTCCAGGATTCTTTGCCGGAGTCCCTACAATCCTTCTTCTTTCCCTTGTTCTCCTTGGCAGGAACTGCTACTATAGCTGCCTCTGTCGCGACTGCATCTTGGTACATCTTGTCCACGCAAATGATTGCATCCTTCTCGTCTGATGGGATAGCAATGACTCCCAGTGGCCCAGGCATCTTCAGAGTGTTGTAGGCATAGTGGGATGCCGCCATGAATTTAGCTAGGGCTGGGCGTCCAAGAATCCCATTGTACGGCAGGGGGAGGTCAACCACATCAAACACAATCTTCTTAGTCTGGTAGTTCAGCTCTCCCCCAAACGTCACTGGCAACGTGATCTTTCCCTTAGGATGACTCCTGCCGGGATTAACTCCTTGAAACGTGCCGGTGGCCTCCAACTCATCTTCTGCTATTTGAAGTCTGCTGATAACTGCCGGGGAAATCAGATTCAACCCGGCCCCGCCGTCCACCAACATATTTGTGACCTTGAGGTTGCGAATTGTTGGAGAGACCAACAATGGCAAACACCCTACCGCTGTGGTGCGGTTAGGGTGATCCTCCTCATCAAAGATGATGGGCGTGCGTGACCATTTGAGCAGCTTCCGGGCCTCTAGCGCTGGTTCCACGGCAATGACCTCTCGTGCCCATCGCTCGAGCTGGCGGTGAGAAGTGTGCAGAGATGCAACCCTATCAATGCACAGGGCGTTAGTGGCCTTTTGAAACTCCTGCTCACTGGTTTCCTCTTCATCCCCTCCATCACTCTCATCATCATAGGTTTCCTTCTCTCGACCCCTGGCGGGTTTTCCTTGGTTTCTAAAGGGCTTGCTGGGGCGATTTACTTCACCGCCTCGGCCCTTACCACAAGTGACATTCTGACCTTTTTCCTTGTCACGCTTCTCATACTCTGCTCTCTGTCTCTTAACAAGCTGCTCAACCTAATAACACTCTTGAAGGTCGTGGCCTTTGGTCCGATGAATCTTGCAATACGGCCCATCATCTTTCCCGGCCTTCTCAGCAGCCGCGGCCTCCCGGCAGTCAGCGCACATGGCAGCTTCCTTGCCTGGGACCTCAGCTTTGGTCTTCTTGCCGGTACTAGGCGTACCCAATCCTTCAACAGTCATCACCGCCTTATCCTTCTGCTTCTTATTGCACTTCTTGCTCTTCTTCTGACTGGTTGATTCATCATCATCTTCTGAATCAACATTGATGCAATCTTCCACTCCGGGTAACTTTCTTCCCTCCTCCATCCGAGCACACTTATCCACCAAGGTGTAAAGCTCCTTCACAGTCTTGGGCAACTGCACGTTCATCTTGGAATGGATCCGGTGGTTGCGCACATTGGACTGGAAGGCGGCTATCACAGCTACCGGATGGATATTCGGGATGTTTCTATGAACTTTGCTGAATCTTTGTAAATACTTATGGAGGTTCTCTCCTTCCTTCTGCCGGAGAAGCTGCAAATCGCTGGGTCGACCTGGCTCTTGATGGCCGCTGGTGAAGGCGCCAATGAACTCGTGGCACAGGTCAGCCCATGACGAGATGGAGTTCTCCGGCAGGTGCATCAGCCAAGACCTCACATTGGACTTGAGAGCCAAAGAGAAGTAGTTAGCGAACACCTTCTCATCTCTTCCCCCGGCAGCCTGAACAACGATGGTGTAGATACTCAGAAACTCTGCCGGGTTCAGCCTCCCATCGTACTTCTCGGGTATCTCTGGCTTAAACATGCGAACGGACGGCCAACAGACTTGCCACAGCTCACGAGTAAAGGTTGGGCACCCAACCTCGAAAGGTAGGCACCGGCCAATACCGAGCGCAGGCTCATCGACGTCGGGGCCATCGCACCCGTTGGTCTGGCAGTGGTTGTCGCGACTTCGCTAGATGACGACGCGCGTGTCTCCCGTCCGCCTGTCCTCCGGGGCTCGCCGTCGGCCTGGACGTGTTCGAGGGTCAGAGGAGGCCATCGAGACGTCGTCAGGGTCTTGATTCTGCTGCGCTCGCGCCGGCTGCCGTTGTAGGGACCGCACCGTGGGGGCGGCCCCTTCCGTACGGCCAGCAGCATGGGCTGTCGTCGCCGCTTGGGGAGGCCGTGGCAGGCCAGCTCGCTGCAAGCCCCTAGCCTCAGCGAAACCGAGCAGACTTTGGATGGTGGCACGCCATTCGTCCATCTGCTCAGCCACTGGCGGAAACCTCAGTAGCAGTTGAGCCCGCGCCATGGCCTTCGTGGCTGTGCTTGGCATGGCTGACGATGAAGTGGATTGCGCCGTCGCTCGGCTCCTGACAGTGCCAGCGGCGGCGACACCGCGCCCCTGCTGTTGCGGGGTGGCCACTTGGATGGCAAGGGGACGCGGCGAAGGCACTCGAGGGCCAGCGGCTCCGTCGGGCACAGCAATTTGGTCGACCTGCCCCGGGGAAGGCGCACGTGCTGCGATCGCCCCCTTGGTGGGGGCGGCCGGAGGGCGGCGGTTCGCCCCGGACCAAGCGCCATTGCTACGGCTGTGCCCGTCGGCGGGAGGAAGGGGCGCAGATGGAATAATCCCTTCATCCGTACCTTGTGGAGCGTGGCCGTCGGGGCATTGTTGATGTTGTTCCCCTCCGGTGTTTCCGCTCCTGCGTCGGCTGTGGGGGAAGTGGTGATGGCGCCGCCTGCGCCGACCATGCCCCCAGCAGCGTTCACGTCCTTGCATGCCTCCGCACCCCCCGCAGCGCTAGAGGCCGTGGGCGGCAGAGCCTTTGAGGTGGATAGATGAGCAGAAGCACCGGGTTTCTTCTTGGGCGCCATGGTCGATGGCGCTGTCGAAGGCGAGGATGGTAATGAAGATGATGCGCTGCTCACGCTTTCAGGTTCGCGCAAGCGAGCCTTCTACCCGGCGCACCAAAGATGTCGCAGGAAACCACGACCACCTATGGGACCAAAGGGCCCCTTGCTGGTTCGGTAGGGGGGACGTCGCGTTGCACAAAGAGCAGACGAGCGTGGGGCAGCACGACAGAGATCACAAAGGCAATTTTACCTAGGTTTGGGCTGCCGTGAGGCGTAAAACCCTACTCCTGCTTTGGTGGATTCATGGTGGAAGAATGATAGTGAGGCCCAGTACACTGCCCGGCAGGGGTTGCCTCAGGGCGATAGTCGCTACGCGCGTATGGGTGTCTGCGTTGTCTAACTTTCCAACCCTTCCTACGGTTGCCATGGGCCTCCTTTTATAGATCAAGGGGTTACCACAATGACAAAGTAGCCATTATGCACTGATAAGATAGCAAACAGTGCTATCATACCTAACTCTGCAGGCTGACAGGGCGCATTAAATGCACCGCTCAACGTCACGTCACTGGTTGCCCGGCAAGCCTTGCCGGGCTGTCTCGCCAGCTCCACGCCTGCTCGCTCGACATGTCGTAGGACGGGTGTCATCTGTAGGCATTTCTTGTAGGAAGAGGCCCCATGTGGCAAATGGCTGTCACTTAGTCACTTTGCGGCTTGACACCACACTGTTAGACGACGTGGGTCGTGGCGGAGTGGTTGGGTGAGGTGGTTTTGCCTTCGTGAGCCCCGGCAGGCCCTGCCGGGACGTCTTGGAAGTCTTCTTCCTGGGGTGACCCCGCCCATGCCGAGCTCGCTTGCTCGGCAAGGGAGGCATTTCTCCTGGTGGTGTATTGTTCTTCTGACTTGATCTTGGACCTCTTGATGTGCATGTTGATCCTTTGATGATATTGGTCTCTTGTACTCTGGCATGGCCTGATGTTGTAACCTTGTTCCTGTGCCTGTGCACAGTCTGAGCAATGGACCCAGGGTTTGTTGCACTGACACGTTGGCCGGCGAGCGGTCGGCCGTACAAACTCTGCCCAAGCCGGCCACCGACGAGGCCTCCTTCAAGCCGGCCAAAGACACGAAGAGAGTCCCGCTCAAACCGGCTGACCCGAGCTCCAGCAAGTACGTCATCGTGGGCACCGGCCTCGACAGCAAATAGGAAGGCGAGCTCGTCAATTTCCTTTGTGAGAATCAGGACATCTTCGCATGGTCCCCCAAAGACATGCCGTGTGTCCCGAAAGAATTCGCCGAGCACAAACTTCATGTTTGCAAGGACGCCAAGCCTGTCCGACAGCCGCTACACTGCTTTTCCGAGGAGAAGCGAAGAACCGTCGGTGAAGAGATCGCCCGGCTTCTCGCAGCCGCCTTCATCATGGAAGTTTTCCACCCGGAGTCGCTGGCCGACCCGGTCCTCGTCCTGAAGAAGAATGGCACCTGGTGCATGTGCATCGACTACCCCAGCCTGAACAAGGCCTGCCCCAAAGATCCATTTGCTCTGCCCAGGATCGACCAAGTCATTGACTCCAAAGCCGGCTGCGAGCTCCTGTCCTTTATGGACGCTTACTCCGGCTACCACCAGATCAAGCTAGACCCGGCCGACGCCCTCAAGACATCCTTCATCATGCCCTTTGGTGTGTATTGCTACATCACCATGTCGTTCGGCTTGAAGAATGCTGGCGCCACCTTCCAACACTGCATGCAGAAATGCCTGCTGCCCCAGACCAGCAGAAATGTTCACGTCTATGTCGACGACATCATGGTGAAGACCAAGCAGCACCTCACGCTCCTGGCCGACCTCTAGGAGACCTTCGCCAACTTGCGCTGGTACCAGATCAAGCTCAACCCGGAGAAATGCGTCTTCGGCATACCGGCTGGCCAACTCCTTGGTTTCCTCATCTCGGAGCGCGGTATTGAGGCCAACCCAGAAAAGATTAAGGCGATCGAACGCATGCGCAAGCCGGCCCGGCTACGCGACGTCCAGAAGTTCACCGGCTGTTTGGCCTCTCTCAGCCGGTTCGTCAGCCGGCTGGGGGAGAGGGCCCTGCCCCTGTATCAGCTAATGAAGAAAAACGACGGCGTTCGAGTGGAGCGACCAGGCGGACAAAGCTTTCCATGACCTCAAGCGCATGCTATCCACCGCACCCGTCCTGGCCACGCCGACTGAGAAGGAGCCACTCTTGCTGTACATCGCCACCACTTACCGGGCGGTTAGCATGGTGCTGGTGGTCGAGCGCCCTGAGGAGGGCAAGGTGCAGCCGTTCCAGCGTCCAGTATACTTCCTGAGCGAGGTGCTCTCCGCCTCCAAACAGAACTAACCCCACTACCAGAAGATGTGCTATGGCGTATACTTTACCGCCAAGAAGCTAAGGCAGTACTTCTAAGAGCACACCATTACCGTCGTAAGCACGGCCCCCATCGGCGACATCATGGGCTACCGGGATGCCACTGGCTGGGTGGCCGGAGGACCCGGCAGACCTGGCAGCCCGGCGGCCCCCGCCACCAGCTCCCAGAGGATGACACCAGGGCCCCGCGCCTGTGTAATCTTACCATTGTAACCCTGGGGGGTCGGGCTATAAGACCCCCAGTAGGCCTCCATGCAGGGGCGTTCGGACTGACTCATTTTTCACACACACACACACACTCACAGGAGCGGCAGAATGGAGAGCTAGCTCTTTCTTCTTCTTCCATCCAGACAGCTCCAGGAGCAACCTGTAGCCCGCGTGCACTCCATACTTCATTCGGCAGGACTAGGGGTGTTACCTCTCCGGAGGGCCCCGAACCTGGGTACGTCTCGTGCCTCACACCCGCGCGTACCAACCTCGCCTCCGGAACCCGCCGGCGTCCTCACGTAGCCCCACCTCTTTAGCCATCTTATGGCATCTGCCGTGAAGATACCACGACAGCCTCCTTGGCATAGCTCCTGGAGCATGGGTCATCAGAGCTCAGGAGGTGGAAGACCTCTACTGCGTGTGAGGGCTCACATGGCACTTGCGAGTGTCATCTCCCACTATCCAACATTGACGTTGGATAAGGTGTGTGAGGGCATCTCTCCTAAAGAGCCTGATATCGAAGACCTTGGCCGAAGGGTGGAGTCTGCCGCCTGAAAGCTGGCATCTTACTGCCCTTTGGATGAGCACTTGGAAGATGCTACTTATGAGCTGCGTTGGTATTTTACCCGAAGAGGAAGGGAGATGCAATATAGTAGCAGATAAGTACTTCCCTTAGTGAGAACCAAGGTTATCGAATCCAGTAGGAGAACCATGCAAACACCCCTCAACAGCACCTACACACATGAGAGCAAATACTTGCACCCAATGCGGGCAAGAGGATTGTCAATCCCCTTGCACTCATTACTTGCAAGGATTAAATCTAATAGTTGTAGATAGATAAATTACAAAGTAAAATAAAGGAAAGTAAAATTGCAGCAAGGTATGTAGGGTTTTAGTAATATGATAAAAGTAGACCTGGGGGCCATAGTTTTCACTAGAGGCTTCTCTCTCGTAACAATAGCATACGGTGGGTAGACAAATTACTGTTGGGCAATTGATAGAATAGCGCATAGTTATGATATTATTCATGGCAAGGATCATGTATATAGGCATTATGTCCGTGACAAGTAGACCAACTCCTGCCTGCATCTACTACTATTACTCCACCCATCGACCGCTATCCTGCATGCACCTAGGGTATTAAGTTCATGAAAAACGGAGTAACGCTTTAAGCAAGATGACATAATGTAGACAAAGTAAACTCAAGCAATATGATTAAACCCCATCGTTTTACCCTTAGTGGCAGCAATACATTACGTGCCTCGCTACCCCTTCTGTCACGAGGTGAGGACACTGCAAGATTGAACCCACTACAAAGCACCTCTCCCACTGAAGATAAATCAATCTAGTTGGCCAATCTAAATGAATAGATCGGAGAGAAATACAAAGCTATAACAATCATGCATAATAAAGTTCAGAAGTGACTCAATTACTTTCAGGGAATAATCTAATCATAAACCCATAATTCATTGGATCCCAACAAACACATCGCATAAGAAGATTACATATGAACAACCGGATTAATCTCCAAGGAGAACATTGTATTGAAGATCAGAGAGAGAGAAGAAGCCATCTAGCTAATAACTATGGACCCATAGGTCTATGGTAAACTACTCACACATCATCGGAAGGGCAGCAAGGTTAATGTAGAGGCCCTCCGTGATCAATTCCCCTATCTGACAGATTACCGGAAAAGGTCTCCAGATGGGATCTTGAAAGAAAAGAGATTTGCAGCGGTGGAAAGTTTTCTTCTTCTTGCGTTCTATTGGTTTGGGGATATTTGGGAATATATAGATGTGGAATTAGGATATCACTCGGCAGAACAACTTCTACTCCATAGACCATAATGAAAGGGCTGTAGCCGGTGGATTGGTTCGGACTCATGCAAAGACTCCGAAGGACAGAGCGGAGCTCTTCCACCCAACACCCAACAGACTTCTTGAGAGGCACAAGGAGCCTTGGCTTGAGTCCTGAGAGGATGAGATGTTAGTCCGTTCAACCTATCCGTTTGACATTGGATGTGCAACAGAGGTGTAGTCGAGTGTGATGGCTTGGTTGGCGCAGAAATAACGGAAGTCTTCAGCTGTGAAATTGGAGCCATTGTCGGTGATGATGATGTGGGGGACGCCTCAGTCCATTTGAAGAACTTGTCCGCTGCGATGATGTAATAGCCCAGGGGTAGCACATTTTATTAGGAATTGATTCTGGATCATGATCATCTCATAAGCATCATATTTATTTAATTTTAATATGAAAATAAGGATGAATTCAACCCTCATATTTTTCTTAAGGGCGAAAACCCTAAATTGTGCCCATTGTCCAAAATACCCTTTCCAAACCCTAAATATTTTGGAAAGAGCCTCATCTTGATTATGTGGGCCCTCCCAACTTTTTAAGGTTTGGAAGGATTTATTTGGATTTTGGTTTAAATCCTAAAACACTAATTAAAAAAAATCCAATTATTAATAAAATGCATAGTTTTGATATATTTAAATTGAGGGACTTTCACATGGTGAAATCTCTTGAAACCCTAGATATAGCCTTCCACTAATATTTCGGAGCTACAAGAATTATCCCATAATTTTAGGACCATTATATCTCAAAACCATAGTTCAAACACTAAATAATAATTAAATTGGGTATATATATCCAAATAAAGTATAAGTACTAGCCCAAAAATGTTGAATATTCTTGTGTGGCTTGGAAATAGACCAGAGAGGCTACACAAAAATCCTCATCAAATTTGGAATTGATTTGGACCTCCAAACATATTTAAAATGATAGCAAATAATTAATTTAAAAGACTAATTGAGAGAGAGAGAGAGAGATTTAGTAGGCCAGCCCATTAGGTGTCTCTTAGCTATGCTGCACTCAGTGCGTAGCATAGTAACTAGCGACGCACAGCAGCAGCCCACCACATCCCAACACCGGCCCACCTAAGCCCCCTATAAGGCCTAGCCTAACCCACCCAAAGAAACCCTAACCTAACGCAGCTCCTACCTCACTCTCGATCAGCGTCGTGGCCCTGCCCGATCGTGCCACCGCCCGCGAGAACCCTGCCGCCGGTAAGCTCCCCTCGCTCCACCTCTTCTTCATCTCCTCTCTCTCTCTCCTCTCATACGCCAAGCCGCCACCGGCCCGAGCTCCAGTCAGTCGTCACGACCACTGCCATGGCCGTCCACCTACAGCATGCACGCGCGGTTCCCCACGCCACTGGAGCTATCACCTTCCGCTACCCGCTACTGCGCCACCAGCCCTGAGCCTTCTGCGCTGCCTCCTTCCCGGTTGGTTTCCCCGTGGCCACCTCTTCTGCCATCATCCTCCGGCTGCTACCTTCACGATGTTTCTCGGCTGCCTTATCATCCACCATCCGCAGGAGCCTCGCCCAGCCAGCCTTGGCCTCCATCGAGTACATTCATTCCCTTATATCCATATTACCTATAGCCCCCAAGCTCCGAGTTTATCACCTCATGATGATTTGGTTCTTTGCATAGAAAAGTACTTTAACTATGTCCAAGCTGAAGTTCAAGTTGGCTCAGGACACCAAGCAAACTGATTTCATCCCTGGCGACTCCTCCAAGCAGTTCACCATTGGAGCGCACATGACTGATAAATAGGAAAGCGCGCTCATCAAGTTCATCGGTGAGAATAGGGACATCTTTGCATGGAAGCCCTCTGACATGCCTGGTGTACCGAGAGAACTCGCTGAGCAAAGCCTACATGTGGACCCCAAGATGAACCCTATCAGAGAATTCCTCTATCATTTTAATGATTAGAGACACAAAGCTATTGGAGAAGAGATAGCCCGGTTCCATGCTGTTGTGTTCATTATTGAAGTTTTTCATCCCAAGTGGCTGGCTAACCCAGTCCTCATACAGAAGAAGAACGAAACTTGGAGAATGTGTGTTGACTGCACCGACCTGAACAAGGCCTGTCCGAAGGACCTGTTTGCTTTACCTCTCATGGACCAGATCATTGAGTCCTCAGCTGGCTGCGAGCTCCTGTGTTTCCTGGATGCTTATTCAGGCTATCTTCAGATCAAGATGAAGGAAGAAGACCAGGAGAAAACATCATTCATCACACCCTTTGGAGCATTTTTCTATACATCAATGCCTTTTGGTTTGAAGAACGCATGTGGAACCTATCAGCGGTGCATCCAGAATTGCTTAAGCAAGCAAATTGGATGCAATGTGCACACGTATGTCGATGACATTATAGTCAAATCCCAGAAGGGACGTTTGCAAACCTTCACACATATCAGATGGAGCTGAACCTGGCAAAGTGTGTTTTTGGGGTTCCAGCAGGAAAAGTCCTTGGATTCCTCATAGCTGAGAGAGGAATTGAGGCGAACCTGGAAAAAATCTAGGCCATCAGCAACCTAAAGAAGCCAGCTTGCCTTAAAAACGTTCATAAGCTCACTGGCCGTGTCGCAGCCTTGAGTCGGTTCATAAGCCGGCTTGGAGAGAAGGCCATACGTCTTTACTGGCTCCTGAAGAAATCAGACACTTTTGTTTGGAACAAGGAAGCCGATGATGCTTTGGAGGCTCACAAGAAACAGTTATCTGAAGCGCCTATCATCGTAGGTCCTAACGAAAAGGAGCCTATGTTGTTGTACATCGTAGCAAACAATAAAGCCTTTATCGCCATTGTGGTGGTCGAGTGCAAAGAGGAAGTAAAAGAGCAAACAGTGATACCCACATTGGCAGAAGCTGGTTTTCAGTGTTTTCATGGCGATTCGCAAACTGAAGCATTATTTCCAGGAGCACCCCATCACCGTTGTTAGCTCAGCACCTTTGGCTGACATTATTCAGAACAGAGAAGCAATGGGGAGAGTTGCAACGTGGCCTATTGAGATTTGGCCATATCATCTGAAGTATGAGCCGTGTACTGCCATCAAGTTGCAAGCCTTGATTGATTTTGTCAATGATTGGACAGAGCTGCAAGCTCCTCTAGAGAAGCCAGACACCAAGTTTTGGACTATGCACTTTGATGGGTCTAGGCATTTGAAGGCTTCGGGGGCTGGAGTTGTCCGAACTTCCCCCAGAGGTGATAAGTTTCGGTATGTGTTGCAGATTCCCTTTAACTGCACCAACAACATGGTAGAATATGAGGCTTTGCTTCATGGATTGCGCATTGCCAAGGAGATGAAAATCAGTCGCATCAGGTTTCTTGGAGATTCTGATCTTGCCTCTCAACAAGTTACAGGGACTTGGGATTCGAAGGACCCAGTTATGGCAGCCTATAGGCACGCAGTCGCAGCATTAGTGGCTCACTTCAAAGGATATCAGGTTGATCATATCGACCGTCGGCTTAATGAAGCAGCTGATGCATTGTCTCGGCTGGGTTCCTAGAAAAAGCTGGTTCCACCCAATGTTTTCCTAGATGAGTTGCATAGTCCATCAGTCAAGTTGCCAACAGAGAAGGACATCACAAATCTGGACCCAGAGTCTGAATTATTTGCAGAACTTCATGTGACACCAGAGTTGACAGAGCCCTATCTGGCTTACCTAACACAAGGAGAGCTCCCTCAAGAGGAAATTATCGCCCGACAGTTTGTACGACGCGCCAAAGCATACACAATCATCAACGAAGAGCTTTACAAATGGAGTCCCGCAGGAGTTTTCCAGCGATGTGTTTATCTGGAAGAAGGCCAAAAGATCCTCAATGAGATCCACTCCGGAGATTGTGGTCATCATGCAAGTTCCAGGTCCTTGGTCGCCAAAGCTTTCAGGCATGAATTTTTCTAGCTTACAGCCCTCGCTGACGCAGAGCAGATTGTTCACAAATGTGAGGGATGCCAGAGATATGCAAGGTAGGACCATATGCCGGCTTAGGCTCTTAGGATGATTCCAATCACTTGGTCATTTATGGTCTGGGGTATTGACATGGTTGGACCCTTTAGGCCATCATCTTGTAAGAAGACCCACCTTTTGATCACTATTAATAAGTTCACCAAATGGGCAGAGGCAGAACCCATTTGCAGTTGCGACATGGAGACAACAATGAAGTTCTTGAAAAAGATCTTCTATCGCTTTGGATATCCTGACGACATCATGACGGATAATGAAAGCAATCTCTCTGAAGAAGCAATGTAGAAATTCTGCGAGAAGGAACATATCTGGCTCGATCTGGCATCAATGGTGCATCCACAGTCCAATGGGCAAGCAGAGCATGCGAACCAGGAGTTGCTGCATGGTATCAAACCCAGACTCCAGGTCCCCCTTGAGCGTACCACGGGCTGCTGGGTTGAAGAACTTCCTACTGTGTTATGGAGCATACGGACTACTACCAACAGGTCAACGGGCTATACGTTGTTTTTCCTTGTGTATGGTGCAGAAGTCGTATTCCCAAGTGGCATCTATCATGACTCACCAAGGGTTGCTGTGTACGTGGAAACAAAGAATGATGCAGCTCGTCAAGACTCCCTCGATGCCTGGAAGAAGTTCGCGATCTTGCAGCATCAAGATCAGCAATATATTAGCAAGACCTACGCCGCTATCATAGCCATAGAGTTCGTAGTCGCAGTTTTCAGGAAGGTGACTTAGTACTGCATCTTATACAGAAGAAGACTGGGATGCACAAGCTTTCCCCACCATGGGAAGGACCTTTTGTTATCAGCAAAAATCTGAACAATTGGTCCTACTACCTCGTTGACATACGTGAGATTGATAAAACACGTACGCCCGAGGAAGAAACTCCTAGACCATGGAACATCGCTCAGCTATGCCCTTATTACACATAGGTTCATTGCAATAATTATGTTTTTATAGGTTCATTTATGTTTATATTACACATAGGTTAATTGTAATCATTGTGTTTATATTATGATTAATGGAATAAAGCCGGCACCTCTGGAACCCAGAGTTTGTCATTTCACCTCATATCATTGTGTGTTGAGTCTTTATTTCTTATCATTAATCATTGGTTGCTTGGGGGCTTGTAACTTAATGAGTTTAGCTAATCACCCTTGAATCCGGCAAATGCAAACAAAATTTTCTTGGTTACACTTTCCTATAAGCTGGATGCCACTCGCAATTTTGTGACCCGGTTGTGCACCTGATAAATCAATCAACTCTGACACCCATTGAGGACTTAATTAATCTTGAATTTATTAGAGTAGAACGCACCGGAGCAAGTCACGCGAAAGCCATCTTCACAGAAAAGCAAAGATAAACCAAAAGGGCTATCAAAGCCAGAATTTGTGGTGAAACTGACTAAGTTCATTACAAAAACACAAATTCAAAGGTGTATAGGCACACCATCCAAATCAAACTTCAGTTTTAAAACTTATTACAAGCCCATCGGGCCGCATACCATGTTTTTTCATAATAATGCATCTATTCTGCTGCAGGTTGAGTATCAGACCCGGCCACGGCCTTGCCTTTCTCCTGCACAGGCTCAGCTGAGTCCTTGTTCTTCTCAGCGGCGGATGGAGCTGGGTCATCGTCCATCTGTTTAGGCGGTTTCTATTGATCATCATCTTTGTGCTTGGGGGCTCCGTCTTTACTGGCTTCTTTGGCTTCTTTTTGGCCAGTTTCTGCACCACCAGTGCCAACTCCAGTCACATCATCACTGTGCCATCAGATTGAAGCCAGCTCCTCAATGGCAAACCCATCACCATCCTCACCTTGAGCGTTCGCTCTGGGAGGAGCCGAGATTATTGGTGTACTAGAGCTGGGTGTTGCAGATGAGGCTGGAGGAGTCTTGTTCTCATATCTAGGCACCAGGACAATTGGCTGTGGTTCTGGCGGATCCATGCGCTTGTTGCGAGCATCATAACCGGGTTGGAACATGGACAACTCTAGAGAGTGTGCAATTGTAGTGGCAAAATTCCAGGTCTACCTATCGACCCTGACAAAGTCGGCTTCTCCAAATACAGTGTTGTCAACATTATACTGTGGGAACCCGCTAGCAATAAGATCCAGCTTCATCTATGGATGGTATGCTTTTGCCATAGCCATGACACGCATAGCTCCCTTGAGGCAAGCGGATAACTTCAGCTCCTGGACCCACTCAGGCAAAGTCGAAAGTTCCTTCAACACATGACTCAGTCTTTCTGGTGGCTGTCTCCAGTTTCGTACAACTTTGATTAATTCCACACCTCCAATATACAGTTGATGTATTAAAGTATACAGAGCCTGCAGTTTCTTGACAGGAAGCTAACGACTGATTCCATTCATTTTACCTGTGGAAAGAAACATGAATTAGGAAAGCAAAAGCCAGAGTTCATGTGCAAATGAGCAAAATCCGGGTTCAATTAAAAAAAAAGAAGAACCTGGCTTACCAAAAGTGGCAACACAGATCCTATTTAGAAGGCTCTTTATACCCACAAGCTCTTCTTCAATAGCACTAAGTTTTTTCTCTATAGTCTCTGCTCGTAGAGTCCAAGCATGCTCATGCTCTCAGAATTTTGTCTTCGCGTTTTCAATATTTTTAGTAACTTTGAGGACAGATTCTTGGAGCTCATGAGCCAGTTGCCCAACTTCTCATGTTTGCCAGCTTCAGCAGCAAGCATCTCCTTTAGATTGGCAATCTCTTGTTCTGCTTGGGCTACATATTTCTACAAGTACAAATATGAAAGTTAGTTCAGAATACAGAACCCTGGGTCATCGCAGGCAAACCAACCCGGCGCTTGGGGGCTACATATGTTGAAAGTTTTTCTTACAAAATATCATAAAATTACAAAGGAAGAGTACCGAGCTGCCGTGAGAACAACAAATCGGTTCTCAGGGGCCACAGTATAGCAATTTAAAGGACAAAAGATTTCAAAGGAAAGATTGAGTCCCAGGTTGCTGCTACTTGTGAGCTGCGTTGGGATTTTCCCTGAAGAGGAAGGGTGAAGCATTAAAGTAGCGGATAAGTATTTCCCTCAGTAGAGAACCAAGGTTATAGAACCAATAGGAGATTCACACAGACAAAGGTTCACAGTACCTGCACACACACAAACAAAATACTTGGACCCAACGTGGGGAAGAGGGTTGTCAATCCCCTTGTACTCCTTAATTGCAAGGATCAATTCTGATAGTGGTAGGTTTATAAATTGCAAACGGAATTAAAATTAAATAAATTGCAGCAAGTAAATTAGTGTTTTTGTAAATATTGTGAATGGACCCGAGGGCCATAGTTTTCACTAGAGGCATCTCTCTCAACAACAAAGCATACGGTGGGTACACAAATTACTGTTGGGCAATTGATAGAATAGCGCATAGTTATGACGTGTATTCAGGGTATGATCAGTACATAGGCATTACGTCCGTGACAAGTAGACTGACTCCTGCCTGCATCTACTACTATTACTCCACCCCTCGACCGCTATCCATCATGCATCTTACGGTATTAAGTTCATAACAAATAGAGTAATGCTTGGGGCATGATGACATAATGTAGACAAAATAAAATCAAGGAATATGATTGAACCCCATCATTTTACCCTTAGTACCAACAATACATATATGTGCCTCGCTACTCCTCCTATCATAGAGTAAGGATACCGCAAGATTTAACCTACCACAAAGCACCTCTCCCGCTGAAGATAAATCAATCTACTTGGCCAAACTAAACGGATAGATCGGAGAGAAATCCAAAGCTATAACAATCATACATAATAAGGTTCAGGAAACACTCAATTACTTTCAATGAATAATCTGATCATCAACCCACAATTCATCAGATCCCAACAAACACACCACAACAGAATATTATATCGAATTGATCTCTGAAGAGAACATTGTATTGAAGATCAAAGAGAAAGAGAGAGAGAGAGCCATCTAGCTACTAACTATGGACCCACGAGGGCCCCACAAGCTGAGGTGGCGCGCCCCCCCAGGGGCGCGCCGTCTGAGATTGTCGCTCCCTTGTACATCTTCTGGACTCCTCCCGATGCTCCTAGGGTCCCTTCTTGTCCAAAAAAAATCACCGTAAAGTTTCATCATGTTTGGACTTCGTTTGGTATAGTTTTTCTGTGAAGCAAGAAAATAGGCAATAACAGAAACTGGCACTAGGCACTAGGTTAATAAGTTAGTTCCCAAAAATGATATAAAATTGCATATAAAGCATACAAGATTGATAAAATAATAGCATGAAACAATCAAAAACTATAGATACGTTGGAGACGTTTTAGCATCCCCAAGCTTAATTCCTGCTCGTCCTCAAGTAGGTAAATGATAAAAATAGAATTTTTGATGCTGAATGCTACCTAGCATGTCTTATCATGTAATCTCTTTATGGTATGAATATTGAGAAACAATGAAGTAATTGATATCAACATAATAATATCCATGAATACTAGTAAACAACCATTACTCTTCAAAATATACAATGCTTAATGAATGTTATCCCTACTCGTTGAATTATGTAAGCATGGCATGACTCCATCTTCCTAACATAAGTACAAAACATGATCACCTCGGTGTCAAACCAAGCAATTGTATCATACTTTCTAACGCACTTCAGCATTTTCAACTTCACTCAATATATGAGCGTGAGGCATGGACTTGGCACTACGGGTTGAATATAATACGTTGGTAGAGGTTTATAAGGGAAGACAAAAATTGAGAAAGTCTCGCATCAACTCGGTGGATCGTTAGGCAATGGAGAGGCCTTTCAATCGATATCAATGTTAGGAGTAGGGATTGCCATGCAGCGGATGCACTAGAGCTATAAGTGTATGAAAGCTCACAACTGAAACTAAGTGGGTGTGCATCCAACTTGCTTGCTCATGAAGACCTCGGGCATTTGAGGAAGCCCGTCATCGGAATATACAAGCCAAGTTCTATAATGTAAAAATTCCCACTAGTATATGAAAGTGACAAATCATGGAGACTCTCTATATGAAGAACATGGTGCTACTTTGAAGCACAAGTGTGGTAAAAGGATAGTAGCATTGCCCCTTCTCTCTTTTTCTCTCATTTTTTTCATTTTTATCTTCATTTTTTTAGAACAATCTCATGAACCTCATCCCCATTTTTTGGAGGACTCATCAGTCTCCATCATTCTTTACCTCACTGGGACAATGCTCTAATAATGATCATCACACTTTTATTTACTTACAACTCAATAAACTGAAACAATATGACTCTATATGAATGCCTCTAGCAGTGTACCAGGATGTGCAATGATCTAGCATAACATGTATTACAATGATGAGCGGTGGCTTTGCCACAAATATCATGTCAGCTCTATATGATCATGCAAAGCAATATGACGATGAACACACAAGTCCTATGGATAGTAACCGTGGAAGTTGCATGGCAATATATCTCGGAATGGCTATGGAAATGCCAAGATAGGTAGGTATGGTGGCTGTTTTGAGGAAGGATATAAGGAGGCTTATGTGTGATAGAGTGTATCATATCATGGGATTTGGATGCACAGTGGAAGTTTGCACCGACTCTCAAGGAGAGAAAGGGCAATGCACGGTGGATAGGTGGGAGTGCCGTATTAGTCCATGAACTCACATTAGTCATAAAGAACTCATATACTTATTGTGAAAGTTTTATTAGCCCTCGAAGCAAAGTACTACTCGCATGCCCCTAGGGAGAAGGTTGGTAGGATTTAACCATCGCGCGCCCCCGATTCGAACAACACAAAGGATTTCATAGAGGAATAAATATGCTCCAACATCCCCGTCATGCCATGTCGAACACTTAAATGAGTAATACATAAAAAGCTTTAATATTAATATTTTAACTAAAGAATGATTATGAACTAATACCCTTTCATATTATTACATAAATATAATTAAATCACATGTTTCATATTCAGTGATCTCACATGAAAGTTTTTATTATACCCCTCTTGTATACCTATCATTTTCAAACTAGTCTTATAACCCATGCACATTACCACTTCCTATTTAGACTCTCAAAAATATATAAGTGAAGCATGAGAGTGCAAATGATTTCTACAAAATATATCCACCACCGTGCTCTAAAGATATAAGTGAAGCACATGAGCAACTGCCTAACTCAGAAGATATAAGTGAAGCACATAAAGCATTCTAACAAATCATGATGAATGTGTGCCTCTCTCAGAAGGTGTGTCTATCAAACAATTATTGTGGCAAACTAACAAGCAAACAAAATAAAACTATGGCACAAGACGCTCCAAGTAAAACTCATATCATGTGACGAATAAAAATATAGCTCCAAGTAACATACCGATGAATTGTGGACGAAAGAGGGGATGCCATCTGGGGCATTCCCAAGCTTAGATGCTTGGGTATTCCTTGAATATTACCTTGGGTTTCCTTGGGAATCCCCAAGCTTAGGATCTTGCTGCTCCTTATTCCTTTACTCATCGTGATCTCGCCCAAAACTTGATAACTTCAGCACACAAAACTCAACAGAAACTTCGTGAGATCCGTTAGTATAATAAATTAATCATCCACTTTAGGTACTATTATAAATTGATTCATAATTGTTCTTGCATAATATCTACTGTATTCTAACTTATCCATGACTTATACCCCCGATATAATCCATAGCATCATCAAAATAACCACACTACACAATAAAAACAGAATCTATCTAAAACAGAATAATCTGTAATGACGGAATAATTATCCATACTTCTGTGACTCCAAAAAATCTGAAACATTAATAAAACATAGACAATTTGTATCCCAATACTGTGTAAAAAATTCAGCAATTGATCATGCTCCAGTACACATCAATAATTCATGCACTGGACGCAAAAGTTATTGTTTTCAAATAGCATCAATTATACTATCATCCAAATCATCCCAAAGGCATTACTTGGCCCAAACACTGTCTAAAATATAAAAAAACAATCATTACAGTAGCAATAATCATGTGACTCAAGAAAAATAAAAATTGCAATAAAGATAAATATTGGGTTGCCTCGCAACAAGCGCTATTGTTTTATGCTCCTTGCTAGGCATAATGCATAGTTTCAAGTATTATCATCTTTCAAAGTAATTCCATAGGTGGCTCTCATAATGGATTCATATGGTGGTTTAATTCTCTTCATTGTGAAGTGTTCCATCCCTTTCTTTAGTGGAAATTGGAACCTTATATTTCCTTCTTTCATATCAATAATAGCACCTATGGTTCATAGGAAGGGCCTACAAAGTATTATATGACAAGACGGATTGCATTCAATATCAAGCACAATGAAATCCACGGGTACATAGTTTCTATTAGAAATTATAAGGACATCATTAATCCTACCCAATGGTTTCTTAATTGTTGAATCCGCTAAGTGCAAGTTAAGGGAACATTCATCCATATCGGTGAGACCTAGAACGTCACATAAAGATTTTGGTATAATAGAGACGCTAGCACCTAGATCACATAACGCATTGCATTCATAATCTTTAATATTAACTTTAATAGTAGGTTCCCATTCATCTTGTAATTTCCTTGGTATTGATACTTCCAATTCTAACTTTTCTTCAGTAGCTTCAATAAGGGCTTCTACAATGTGTTGAGTAAAAGCTTTATTTTGTTCATAAGCATTGGGTGAATTCATCATGGATTGCAACAAGGAAATAAATTCAATCAAAGAACAATTATCATAATTAAAGTCCTTGTAATCCAAAGTAGTGGGCACATCGCTATCTAAAGTTTTGACCTCTTCAAACCCACTTTTATTGTTTTTATCATTAAGATCATCACCCTCCAAACAATTGGGACGCCTTCTACTTAAAGTTGACTCATCTCCAGTCCCTTTATCATCAAGTTTTATATTACTAAACAAATTTCAATGGGTGTCACACCAATCATTTTAATATCCTCATCATTATTATCATGAAAACTGGGTGCGAATGCCTTTTCTAGAAATTCATGTTTAGCTCTCAACCTCTCGATTCTTTTTCTACTCTCATCCATGGTGACTTGGATGGACTTTTGAGACTCAGCTATTTCATTTCTTTTTGGTGGTAACATTTTAATTTTAAGGGTTTCCAGATCATCAGCAATTCTATCCAAGTTTCTAGACATGTCATCAACTTTGTTTATTTTTTCTTCTACCATCGCATTAAAAATCTTTTGAGAACTAATAAATTCTTTAATGTTGTTCTCAAGTTCAGTAGGTATCCTTTTATTATTATTATATGAATTACCATAGGAAATTCCCTCTATAAGCATTGTTGTTGAAATTATTTCTAGCAACAAAATTCACATCAATGGCATCATTGTTCTGCTCAATCAAAGTAGATAATGGGACATCATTGGGATGAACATGAGCATTTTTACTAGAAAACGTATTCTTAAGAGCATCCATTTTTCACTCAAAGCAGAAACTTCTTCGACAAAGTTTACCTTCTTACCAGTTGGAGCTCGTTCGGTGTGCCATTGAGAATAATTTGTTGTCATATTATCGAGAAGCTTTGTTGCCTCTCCAAATGTAATTCCCATAAAGGTACCACCTGCAGCAGAGTCTAGATGATTTCTTGACACAAAGTTTAGTCTAGCATAGAAATTTTGTATAATCATCCATAAATTTAATCCAGGAATAGGACAATTCTTAATCATAGATTTCATTCTCTCCCAAGATTGTGCAACATGTTCTTGATCATTTTCTTTAAAGTTCATGATTTGATTTCTAAGAGATATTATCTAAGCAGGAGGAAAATACTTGGCAATGAAAGCATTCTTACATTTATCCCATGAATCAATACTACTGCGAGGCAAGGATGAAAACCAAGTTTTAGCACGATCTCTTAGCGAGAAAGGAAATAATTTCAACTTAACAATATCATTATCCACATCTTTTTTCTTTTGCATATCACATAATTCAATGAAGGTATTAAGATGGGATGCAGCATCCTCATTAGGACTTCCAGAAAATTGTTCTTTCATGATAAGATTTAGCAATGCAGCATTAATATCATATGACTCCGCACTAGTGGCGGGAGGAGCAATTGGAGTACTAATAAAATCACTGTTATTAGTATTCGAGAAGTCACACAACTTAGTGTTTTCTTGAGATAGGGTGACAATTCAACCTAGCAAGCAAACAAACAAGATAAATATATTTTTGTATTTTTGATTTTTTTTAACAAGACTGATAAAAGCAAATAAAGGCAAATAAAAGTAGAACATGTAAATGATAATGTGAATTTAGGGACCTTGCTTTGTTTGATGAAATCTCCCCGGCAACGGTGCCAGAAATTCTTTCTGCTACTTGTGAGCTGCGTTGAGACTTTCCTCGAAGAGGAAGGGTGAAGCAATACAGTAGCGGATAAGTATTTCCCTCAGTAGAGAACCAAGGTTATTGAACCAATAGGAGATTCACATAGACAAAGGTCGACAATACCTGCACACACACAAACAAAATACTTGCACCCAACACGGGCAAGAGGGTTGTCAATCCCCTTGTACTCGTTAATTGCAAGGATCAATTCTGACAGTGGTAGGTTTATAAATTGCAAATAAAATTAAAACTAAATAAATTGCAGCAAGTAAATTAATGTTTTAGTAAATATGGTGAATGGATCCGGGGTCCATAGTTTTCACTAGAGGCATCTCTCTCAAGAACAAAGCATACGGTGGGTAAACAAAGTACTATTGGGCAATTGATAAAATAGCGCATAGTTATGACATGTATTCATGGCATTATTAGTACATAGGCACTACGTTCGTGACAAGTAGACTGACTCCTGCATGCATCTACTACTATTACTCCACCCCTCGATCGCTATCCAGCATGCATCTTAAGGTATTAAGTTCATAACAAACAGAGTAATGCTTGGAGCATGACGACATAATGTAGACAGAATAAAATCAAGCAATATGATTGAACCCCGTCGTTTTACCCTTAGTACCAACAATACATATATGTGCCTCACCACTCCACCTGTCACAGAGTGAGGACACCGCAAGATTGAACCTACCACAAAGGACCTCTCCCGCTGAAGATAAATCAATCTAGTTGGCCAAACTAAACGAATAGATCAGAGAGAAATACAAAGCTATAACAATCACACATAATAAAGTTCAGGAAAGACTCAATTACTTTCAATGAACAATATGATCATAAACTCACAATTCATCGGATCCCAACAAACAACCACAAAAGAAGATTATATCGAATTGATCTTCAAAGAGAACATTGTATTGAAGATCAAAGAGAGAGAGAGAGAGAGAGAGAGCCATCTAGCTACTAACTATGGACCCGTAGGTCCTGTGGGAACTACTCACACATCATCGGAAGGGCAGAAAGGTTGATGAAGAGCCCCTCCATGATCGATTCCCCCTCCAGCAGAGTATCGACGGAGGCCTCCAGATGGGATCGTGGAAGAACAGAGGCTTGCGGTGGTGGAAGAATTGTTTCGGGTCTCGCTCTGGTGTTTTTTGGGATTTATGGGAATTTATAGAAGTGGAATTAGGTCAAAAGGATCCACAAGGGCCCCACAAGCTCAGTTGGTGTGCCCCCCCCCCCAGTGGCGCGCAGTCTAAGCTTGTCGCTCCCTTGTACATCTTCTAGACTCCTTCCGTTGCTCCTAGGGTCCCTTCTGGTCCAGAAAAATCACCGTAAAGTTTAAGCATGTTTGGACTTCGTTTGGTATAGTTTTTCTGTGAAACAATAAAATAGGCAAAAGCACAAACTCGCACTAGGCAATAGGTTAGTTCCCAAAAATGATATAAAATTGCATATAAAGCATACAGATTGATAAAATACTAGCATGAAATAATCAAAAATTATAGATACGTTGGAGACGTATCAGTTGCTATAGGATCCGGCTTTCCGGAGTCCATGTACAAGACAGAGGTTTCCAAACTTGGAGGACACAAAGGACCTAAAGGACTTAGTGTAGGACTCTGGCTACGGGTACAACCTGGAATCTCTTGTAACCACAGGAACCTGGCTGTTATATAAACGGGGTTCCTGGGTCGTCAGGGGGGACAAGTTATAAGCTCTCGAGACAGAGTTAGCGAAATAGCACCCTTGTAATCAAGACCATCATATTCAATAAGCAATCTAGCAGGAGTAGGTTTAACCCTGAATAGAGGGGCCAAACCTGGGTAAACTCATGTCTCCCATTTCTGATCAACCCCGTCCAAGGCTTCACCTCGTAGCTATGGCCTCACGTAAAAGTTCTGCTATGAGGACACTTGCCGTGACAACCCCACGACACATCCATCGTGCGCGTGCCTCAGGCAATGTCGCCCCTGCCCGCCACCTCCACCACCGGACACCACTGATCGCCTCCTTGGCTCTGCCGTCACCGGCCAGATCTGGTCGCTGGCAACCACAACCGCCGCTCGAGTGCCCACCTCCGTTCGGCTCCACAACCAACTCCGTAGATCCGTCCGTCGTTGACCCCAACTACCTCCGACGCCATGTACGACGATGATGCATGAACCCCTCCACCAAACATTGCCCTCATCACCACACCAATCTCCGATCTGCATCACCCGCACCCTACAAATGTGAGCCCTTCCAGACAACCGATGTGCGCAATAATGATAGATCGATGGCATAGTACTCGTAGAAACGCGTAGGTTGGTGAACCATCATCCCATGCGCGGACTCATTGTATGTCAGGCTTCGACCCGTTCGATCCACCGATATATGGTGAAATGTCGCACGTTAGTTCTGTAGATAGCCGTCACTGACATATGTGATGTAGCAGATGAACCTCGTGTATGTACCAGTGGATGCATCGTTTGTTGCATATACCTCGGTAGTTGGTGTCACCATCATGTGGTACCCCCGTTGGATGGAATCATTCACCAAAGATGACCACGAGACACACCCGCACACCCACACACATGATCGATTAGGTTTATGCCGGAATCACTAACGTATACCAGAGAAACAAAAATGCCATCATGGCAACAAAATTTGCTGCCATGGTAACCAAAGTGAAATAGTTGCCGTGGCAACCAAAACAGCTACCATGGTGTGGCACCCCGACCAGCGTCAGAAAAATGACTGCACTTGCTAGCCCAGGACAGGTCCCGGCAAGCGCCAGATTCATAATACAGAGTTCCAAACATAGCTTTATTAATAAAAATAGAGTGTACAACACGATTATAGAGAATAACGGTGTACAACTTCATGATGATAACTACTCAAAAAATAATGACAATGGAAGACTATGTTGAATATGTCGGTGGCTTGGCTGGGTCTAACAACTCACAGGACTAGCTGGGTTGACCATCTAGCTTGCCGATCCTCTCCTTAATCTAGCCACGTGCAAAGCCAAGTAAATAATTTGAATGTACTTGCAAGACAACCAATTACGTAGCAATCAAATAGACAAGTAACAAAGCAGGAATGAAGCTTAAGTACAAAACCAAGCTATTTATTCAAACATACGCATGGACTAACCTACTGCTAGTCAAGTAAGTAAACACATTGTTACCTTCTGTGATGGATGAAAACTTAAGAGTTGTTCCATCAATCACTTACTATCCCCTCTGGGCTATACCTGACTTGCCGAGGCCTCTCCTCGTACTCAGATCCAGACACCAAAGTGGCCTTTCTTGGCCACCAAAATATAGCTTTCTGCAACTATGATATGACCTTACAATCTACATACTATCACAAAAGTCCTTCCTCAAACTTGACCGTTACTAAATTAATGGTCATAATCCAAATGGTCATAATTCAACCACCTCGTAATCCAAAGGGCCTTACAGTAAAGTTAACGAAATCCAATTGGCCATATTCTTCATCTTAAACCAAATACTTTCTCAGTTACCCACTATCACATTCTATGAACTCTTCTATTATAACTTAGTGGTTGAATTTACTTATAGAATAGTGACTTAAACCAGAACTTATCCTTGACCATGGACACGGCTATTCTAATATATTTAACACTCTGCAGAGGTTGTACACTTTTCGCATACCACGGACGATCGTGTCTAACAAACCCTAGCCAAAACATGGCCCTCCTACCGTATCACCGACTTCCCGTAGGGTAGTCCTAGGAGAAGGAGACTGGGACCCTGCCACCCTGTGGCACAACTTTTCACATACGAGAATCAACAATTTATAATGTGCGATCAGACTATTCCATGCCCTTGAAGTTTGAATGACAATCCCCACGCCCGAGGGGATACTGACCATTCAACTCCCCTCTTTGGCGACACACGTATGAGACATAACAGGAACTAGACTAGGGCCTTCCCACAAAGGCAAATATGGTTGCATGATTTAGTTTGGTTTTTTGGCACAACGACTTGATGTTGTTAACGATGGAGGAGGTTGTGTGAAACAAAACCAGTTTACTCCAACATCATGTTTATAGTTGTATCTACTTCACAAAAGATTAAGACACGATAACCGCAACATAAAAATAAGGTAGCCATACTAGCATCTGCTACTGACAGTAAAACAACAAAGTAAACTATACTAGAGAAAAGATGGGACATAATTCTACTACTAGAAGCATAACTGACGAAACTGTAAACGGTAAACAGTCAATAACACTCAACCAAAGTTACATGTCATTGGTTGCTCATAATAAGGGGCTGGCTTGCCTTCGGGTCGACGATTCTTTGAGACATGGTGCGGTGATCCTTCTGGCGAAGCACGGTGGTGAACAGGGTCTCGGACACGGCCTAAATGTGCTATACAAAAAAGGTGGCATTTTTATACATGAGACACAATATGAAAATGGCACTAACAATGCGGTCTCGAGAAAAGGAAACCATCAGCTTTGGAATCAATTCATTTGGAGTTACGGATAAAAAGTAATAATACTTTTTCTGCCAGGGACCTATCTATAATTATAAAAATCACAACTGAGCCCCTGGACAGAATCCAGCCGAAAAGAATAAAACTTACGGCGCTAACTGGGCCGACTGGGCCATATCTCTCGGGCATGGGCCACGCTGCGCACGCGCATCTGGGCCGAAAGCATATTCCTCCAAGTACCCTTTCTCCTATCGAAGACATAAATGGCGCTGGGCGCTTCCACTTATCCGAGCTAGTGCCGCTTCACTCACTGACAAGTGGGTCCCAGGGCCCAACCATCAGGTCTTCTCTCTCCTCCTACTTCTTCCTCCTTGTGCCGTGGCCGTCCGCCGATGCTCTCGGCTGACTCCGGCGTCCGTTGCCGGAGTTCTGGACAACGTTGGATTCCTATCATCGCAGTGTGCCTTCTAGTACCCTCCGTTTCTCCAAATGATGACTGTGGCGGTAATGCCCTTCTTCGTGGTAGCATGCTTCGATCGACAATGGCTCCGGTGCTCCTCCTCCCTCCTGGATCCAATCGATGGTGCACTCTGCTTCCCCTTGCTCCTCTGACTCCTCTGGTGCTCCCAATTTAGCTCGCGGTAGTCTCTTGGTATGGCTACGGCAGAGCGGCAGTGCAGGTGAGCTCACTGGAATCACGGTGCATGGAGGTGCGGTCGGTCGATCCCGAGGATCAGTGTGGCCATAGGGAGGAGAGTGAGGTGAGGGATGAGTTCAAAGGGTCTCAGGGGTCACTATTTATAGGGCCAGGGGGTTGGGCATCCACGATGGCGGTGGGGCCCCGTGGCTGGGGTCCAGGGTGGCGCTGAACTGGCCCTGCAGTCACAAATGGCATCGTGGAGTGGTCTAGGGGGTCCAAGTGCTCTGCGCTACTCGGGGAGGTCAGGTCCTCGTGCCCCTCCAAACCAGTGGAGTCACGGGCATAGACGGGGCCCCTACGGCAGTGCCGATGATGTCTTGGGTGGTTTCCTTCACCCACAAGGCTTCTAGAAGGGAGGTAGGGGCCTGGGTGTTCCTCTGGACATCGTGGGCACGTCCAGAACTGCGTGGTGGTGAGGGGGGCCTCACTGGACGGAGCCAGAGCACCACTTCGGCGTACTCTGGTGGTGGTCACCACTAGCACCTGGTGTACCAATGGCCTACCCAGGCCCAGGCCATGTCTAGTGGATGAGGTGAAGCTCACGTAGGGGCCCTGCATGGTTCACTTGGTCGAGAGCTTGCTCTGTCATCGATCCTATCCACATTTGTACATTGATAGCAACCTGTTTGTATTGGCCCCTGGGGTATTCACCATGTGACAAGTTATGAATTTATGTCTGGTAGTGTTCTTATGTTAGGGTGCACATCTCCTCCAAATTTCAGCCCTAGAAGATGCTCCTAGCTGGCACTCACTTCACAGCTTGCTAGTTAGGGCAGAAACCTTCCACATTGGCCTGTGCATTAGTGTTGCTATAAATGACCAAACTTGTGGTGAAATTTGGTTATGTGTGACTATTAGGTGATGCACAAATTCTTTGAGATTTTTTAGAGCTACGAAAGTGGTGGTTCCTTAAGAACAGCAACCTAGGTCACACTAGCTTTTACCTATTAAAGCATGACCTTCCCTTGCACTAATTGAACAAAACTTTTTACCATAGTCTACTATAGGCACAAAGACCATCTCCAATTAATTTCATCAATTGTTGAGATGCCTAAGTATCCTTTGGATTTTATTTCCCCAATGTGGCAGAAACTTGAATTGCTCCTGGAAGATAAATATTGCAGTGGGCATAGCAATATTATGGCACTCCTCTGATCCATATGAATTAGAGTGTCCCTTCAAATATTGGGGTAGACTAGCTCAACAAGGAAAGTGAGGTTTCCTTTGTGGCAACAGAGCAAGGGTTTCAAATGCCAAAAAAACAGGAATTGGATTTTGGTGGGTCTTGGCTGTGCTGTGATCCAAGTGTGATGCTAGGGTGAGGTGAACTTTTATTACATAGTTTAGAAGGAACATTTGAAAAGAGAGTTCAAGGTTGATAACAGAACAAAAATCAAAAAGCCTGATTTTTGGGGTCTTACAAACCTACCCCTCCCTAGAAGAATCTCGTCCTCGAGATTCCTAAGGTTAAGCCAAATTGTCCCTACCTCTCCGAAGAGATATTACTGTGCTAACAATTCAACTCATTTGATTTGGTACAACTGGGGTGGGGGTACTGATAATTGGTGTGCCTATTGTGAGGCACTGGTGCTGCTAGGGGCAACCGACGAATAGCCGAATCGGAGCTATGACAAATTTGGAAAAAGCAAAATTTTAAGTTTCCAAAAATGCTAGCTGCACCCCAATGAATAGTGTTCTTTCCTACTGACAACTGGACTTGGGGACCACTGTCAGCCTCCTTCTTCTATCTTTGGCTCTTGGCCTCTCTCTCTCGCGCGTTCCCGCGCTTTCTCCACTCGCGGCTTCGCGTCGCGAGCATCTAGCTCGTAGGGCATCGAGTGCCCTACCATGCTAGTGCACAGCGGGCGTGCTGCTGGCGTAGTGAGCAGTCACATCATGGGCCAGCATCTCATCGGCACTGCTCGTAGATTTGCCTCCTGGATGCCAGTGATCGAGCGGCTAGCGGTGTCGTGGACTTCGCCCACTGTACACCGAGCTCGGGCTATGAAAACAACCGTGCGGCTGCTCTCTTCTTCCTCCCCACACCATGCCTCTCTATTATCTCTTCGGGTTGGAGGAGTACGAGCCGAGGTCCTTCGGTGATGCCGTGTCCTTCGTGCTGCTCCAGCTATTCTTGGCGGCGACGCTGGTGGAGTTCATCGCCTCCTTGTTCATCCTATGGGTGCTTGTCTGCAATGATCGAGCTCGTAGGGCTACGGCTACTCGCGAAAGTGGCCCTTGTGGACGATGGTGGCAGTGGCTACGGCTTTGGCGGCGGTGGCCATGAGGACTAGGCATCGGTGTTGGCTACGGTCTTCGACTAGCGTGGGCGTAATGGTCAACTTTGAATAAAACCTACAGTTTTTGTTTTGAAAATTGTAGCGTAGACCTAGTGATCTAGCAAATTGAGTTTGCACAGATATGTGTGTGTGTGTGTGTGCACTTAGTGCATCCTATAGTGTCCGTGTTGCTGTGAACTGGATGCCGAGGCGGGATGTGAATTAAGTTTGCGTTGAGAATTATTGCGCCTGTGGGTATATGTTGTCCTGAAATACATATACCTACACTAGCTTGTGTGTTGGTCATGGTTATGAGTGGGTTCATTGTTATGGGTGCATGTGCCTTGCTACGTTTTAAAACTTTTTCGGTGTTCATTGCGAGCTCTGCTAAGTGTTCCTGCTTAACGGAGAGGCCGATGAACTAACTACAAAAGCAATATAACAAACAGACATAGAATAAAATAGCACAAGAACAAGCAAAGACAGACAAACACCAACTACTACCACATGCACAACTAGTGGTGCTGCTTTCCTCGGACTCGCGGCTTCATTCCCTGACTGATACTGATGGTGCAACTGAGGTGCTCACTTCCAACTTCCACTTGCTCTACTCCAGGCCTAGACCACTGGTTGGCCTAATCCATTTGGGATTCACCTGCGGTGCATGGACTGAGGTACTCTCGGTAGTTGGGCCTTTCCGCAAGTCTGGGTCCAACAACTTGGGGTTCCTGGGGCTCTGAGCTGGTAGGGTCCTGACTGCCAGTGTGTAGGGGAACGCGACAGAAAACAAAAAATTTCGGTATAGCGAGCACGCCCAGGACCACTATGGAGACTGCATACAAGGTTTGATCTGATCCGTACCGACTCGAAGCGCAGCGGAAGAAGAGTCGGTGGAGATCGTTGGTGCAGATCCCCGCAGCTAGGATTTACAACCTCCCAACCGTGAGGATGTACTCCCTCGTCGGACAGCCCTTCGGGAGGCGGTCGGACAGTCCCCCGGACGATGTCGCGGACAGCCCTTCGGGAGGACCCTCGAAACTCGAACGGAGACTCGGACAGCCCTTCGGGAGGACACTCGAACAGCCCCTCAGGCAAAAGACCGAAACTACGACCTCTCTACGGGGTTGCACACATACGGTGTCAGCTATCCGGCAGGGCTTCGCCGTCCAGAACTAGTTCCTGCCGGAACCCAGACAGCCTTTCGGCCCTACGAAACTCTTTTCGTGGGAGGGAGAGAAGAAGCCAGATAATGCATGGCATATGTTTGAGAGCAAGGGATGAGGAGAATGGCAGCCACTTCTCCTCCTTTTATAGGCCAAGGCAAGGGGTGGGGTGGTGGAGAAAATACCAAAATACCCAAGCAACATGTCCCACATGAGGGGTAATATGGTAATGCAAGTGGAGCACAAAGGGGACACCCAAGGGGGCCCCTACTTGGCCGGCCACAACCTTGCCCCCTCCCATGGGGGGGACCCCCCAACAAGCCACCAACATGTCTCCCTTGAACATGGGTGCTCCCTAGACAAAAAGCCACCAAACATGCAACCCCCGATTCGTGGGATCTTGTCCCCTCGCGTTGAGACAAGATGTTTCCCGTGAAACTTTTTTCTGAAAAATTCCAGAAGGTCCCAGAACATTTCTGGCACCCTCCAAAATTATTCCGGGAATTTTTCGAAACATTTTCGGTATGGTAGTTTTCATCAGCGAAAAGCAACAACAGCGGTTACGGCAGTTTCGGAACATTTCCGGTTTTTTTTCTCTGAAAATTCCCAGAAGTTCCCAGACCAATTCTGGCATCCTCTGAAAATTTCCATGCGATGCCGAAACCCTTTTTGACCTAATAATATATTCCAAAACAACTTTTTGGTTTTATCGAAACTCTTTCGGTGCTCTCTCTCTCCGGAACTCTTCCATTGTTTCCGAAACTTTTTCGGTGACTTTCTCTCAGACTCCCTGTCTAGTATTCAGCAGATAGATGACCCTTAAGCGTGTGACCCTATAGGTTCGGTGAAGCATAGACATGACCTGGAACCCTTTCCAATCAATGATCAACATCGGAGCCGTGGACACCCATATTGACCCCTATACCCACACGAATGAATATTCGAGTGAACCTCCAGTTGCCGTGTGCTATTCCTGTTGCTTTGCAATATGCCACAAACACCCGAGATGAGATTTATTGCATTCCTGTGGATCAACAATTTGTCCATCATGCAAGTTACCTCGTTACCGGTTTTGTTCTCTTTTCTCGTTTCCGTGTTCCGGCATCCCAATGATCAAATCACAAGTTGTCTGGCCAGACGATGATGGATACCGTAACACCGAGAGGGCCCGAGTATATCTCTCCATCGTCGGAGGAGCAAATCCCAATCTTGAGCTATCTCGTTACTTGCCATACTTTTCCGTGAACCCGTAAGCCGCCGTAATAGCCACCCAGTTACGGATGACGTTTAACAAACCCCAAAGTTCATGAAGCAAGTATGAAGGAACTCGATACTCTCATGGTCTAAGGAATTATGCAAACATTAACTTCTCTGTGTTATAAACCATAAACTTGTGACGAAAGAATCTCATAGCATAACAACAATTCGGGTTGATTCAACACAAGTGTTCTACCATCAATTGTGCTCTCAAAATTGCTGGCATAGACATGCCCATGATCAGGAAAACATAATCATCATGCAATACTTGAGCTAGTCTTAGAGGCATGACTAGGAATACATATCACTGTTTATTATCCCACACGTGCACATGGGTTTTCCTCAGAGCCTTTATGGATATACGGGCTCAGGAGCCACAGCAGTTATAGCATGGAACATAAACTTTCATTACAAACCAGGAGATACAAAATAACTGTTGTTACTGCCTCTAGGGCATATCTCCTACAGACTCCCACTTGCACTAGAGTCATAATCCAGTTACATGGCTTCCCTAACACCAATGGCTATCCGGTGTTGCTCATGCTTTGCTCGTGGTAGAGGCTCCGTCATCGGGTCTGACACATTCAGATCCGTGTGAACTTTGCGTACGTTCACTAAACCCTCTTCGACATGATGTCAAATGAGTTTATATTTGCGTTGAATATGTCTTGTCTTATGGTGCGAATTTGGCTCCCTTGCCTGAGCCACGGCGCCACTATTATCACAATAGATCTCCACCGGGTCCTGGGCACTAGAAACCACACCAAGGTCTTCAAGAAATTGCTTGATCCAAACCGCCTCCTTGGAGGCTTCTGAAGCGGCAACATACTCCGCCTCCGTTGTAGAATCCGCCACAGTCTTCTGTTTGGAACTTTTCCAATCAACTGCACCACCGTTCAATATGAAAACATAGCCTGATTGAGATTTGAAGTCATCTGGGTCAGTCATGAAGCCTGCATCAGTGTAACCACTTACAATGAGCTCTTCATCACCTCCGTACACAAGGAGTAAATCCTTGGTCCGTCTGAGGTACTTAAGAATACCCTTGACTGCGGCCCAGTGTTCCAATCCAGGATCACTTTGGTACCGGCTGCTAGCACTTAGCGCATAGGAAACATCCGGTCTTGTACATAGCATGGCATACATAATAGAACCAACTGCCGAGGCATATGGAACATCATTCATTTGTACTCGCTCATCGAGAGTTCGAGGACTCTGATTCTTGCAAAGCACTGTGCCAGGTGACATGGGGAGTAGGCCTTTCTTGGACTTCTCCATGTTGAACCTTTTCAACACCTTGTCAATGTACATGCTTTGGCTAAGCGCTATCAGGCGTTTTGATCTATCTCTATAGATTCTGATGCCCAATACATATGCCGCTTCGCCTAAGTCTTTCATTGAAAACCTTTTCTTCAATGAGTCTTTTATTTCGCTAAGAAAATTCATGTCATTTCCAATCAACAATATGTCATCCACATACAAGATTAGAAATGCTTTTGCGCTCCCACTAAACTTCTTGTAAACACAAGATTCTTCGTCATTCCTGATGAAGCCAAACTCTTTGACCACTTCATCAAAACGAATGTTCCAGCTCCTTGACGCTTGCTTCAGACCATAAATGGCTTTCTGAAGTTTGCATACCTTTCCAGCATCCTCATGAATGACAAAACCTTCTGGCTGTATCATATATACATCCTCTTTGAGGTTTCCATTTAGGAAAGCCGTTTTGACATCCATCTGCCATATTTCATAATCGAAATAAGCAGCAATTGCTAGTAATATCCGAACAGACCTAAGCATAGCTACGGGCGAGAAAGTCTCGTCGTAGTCCTCTCCTGGAACTTGCGTGAACCCTTTCGCGACAAGTCTAGCTTTGTGGATAGTAATGTTACCATCCGCGTCCGTCTTCTTTTTGAAAATCCATTTACAACCAATCGGCTTTACTCCTTCTGGAAGTTCTTCCAAGTTCCAAACTTGGTTTTCGTACATGGATTCCATTTCGGATCTCATGGCCTTGTGCCATTCTTTTGAGCTGGGCCCCGCCATCGCTTCCTTGTAGTGCGCAGGTTCATCGTCTTCAAGAATGAAGATTTCGTTATGAAACCATTCAGGTGGCTGGATAGCCCTACCTGATCTGCGCGGTTCAGTTACAACATTGTCTGAAGTCTCCGCATCATATGCGACAACTTCCGGCTTAGTTGTAGGGATAATTAGCGGAATTTCTTCCGGTTCTTTAGCCATATCAACGGTTGCCAAAGATTCACTAATCTCATTAAGTTGTACTGTCCTCCCACTTGCTTCTTTAGCGAGAAACTCTTTCTCAAGAAAGTGTCCATCTTTGGCAACAAACACTTTGTTATCGGACGGGTGGTAGAAAGAATACCCAATGGTTACATTGGGATAACCTACAAAGTAACATTTGTCTGATCTGGGATCAAGTTTGCTTGGTTGTAAATGTTTTACATAAGCTTCACAACCCCAAATTTTGAGATGCGACACACTGGGTTTCTTCCCTTTCCACATCTCATGTGGTGTCGTCTCAACAGACTTAGACGGTGCTCTGTTTAATGTATAAGCGGCACTGAGTAGTGCGTGACCCCAAAAAGATATCGGTAGATCTGTAAGAGACATCATCGACCTTACCATGTCCAACAAGGTTCGGTTACGTCGTTCCGATACTCCGTTTCTCTGTGGAGTTCCGGGAGGCGTAAGCTGTGAAACGATTCCACGGTCACTCAGATGTTGGCCAAACTCATGACTAAGATACTCGCCTCCGCGATCAGACCGCAGAAACTTAATCTTTTTGTCACGATGATTTTCTACCTCATTCTGAAATTCTTTGAACTTTTCAAAGGTTTCCGACTTATGCTTCATCAAGTAGATATAGCCATACCGACTTAAATCATCAGTAAAAGTCACGAAGTAAAAATACCCACCCCGTGCGGCCGTGTTCATTGGACCACATACATCACTATGTATTATTTCCAATAATTCACCCGCCCGTTCAGGATGACCCGTGAACGGCGTCTTGGTCATTTTCCCCATCAAGCAAGCTTCACATGTGTCAAATGATTCAAAATCAAGGGACGGTAAAACTCCATCTTTATGGAGTCTTTGCATGCGTTTCTTTCCGATGTGGCCAAGCCGACAGTGCCACAAGAAAGTGGTGGTGGTATCAGCCTTCTTAAGGCGTTTAGCATTCACGTTAAAGTCATCATTTCCACATTCAAGATTTAGTATGAAAAGGCCCCCAACAATGGGTGCAAATCCATAAAACATATCCTTACAATAAAGTGAACAACCAATGTTCTCAGACTTGTACGAATACCCATCGTGTACTAAGCATGATCCGGAGATAATGTTTCTACACAACAGTGGAACAAAATAACAGTTACTTAGTTCTAAGATAAATCCTGAAGGGAGACGTAGAGGCATAATGCCGACGGCTTGAGCGGCGATCCCAGCGCCGTTCCCGACGCGCATCACGACTTCATTCTTTGCCAGCTTGCGCACCTTCTGAAGCCCCTGTATCGAGTTGCAAATGTGAGCAACCGATCCGGTATCAAATACCCAAGACTTAGAATTTTCGCTAGCAAGCAAAACGTCAATGACATTAACTTGTATAACAATTATACCTTTTCCGGTTTTCCCAGAATTCTTATCTTCCAGATACTTCTTGCAGTTTCTCTTCCAGTGTCCTGTGCCCTTGCAGTAGAAGCACTCAGTTTCATTCTTGGCCCCACCCTTAGAGTTGCTTTGGGAGCCGGTCTTACCGGCGCCCTTGCCCTTCTTTGGCTTGCCTTTCTCCTTTTTGAAACTGGCGGTTTTATTCACAAGCAACACTTGCTTGCGATTTTTCCGCAGTCCTCCTTCTGCAGTTTTCAGCATGGCGAGCACCTCTTCCGGTTCCTTCTCCATCCCACTCATGTTGTAGTTTAATACAAAACCGTCGTAAGACGGGGGGAGTGAAGAAAGCAACATGTCCATCGTATGGCCAGGTGGAAGTGGAAATTCCAGGGTTTTAAGCCTTTCAGCATAGCCAATCATTTTGACCACGTGTTCGCCAACTGAACTACCCTCAGCCATCTTGCAATCCATCAAAGCCTTCATGATATCAAATCGTTCAGACTTTGCGGTTTCCTTGTACAAAGCATCCAATTCCCGGATCATATCACGGGGTTTATGGAGTTCAAAACGTTTTTGAAGGTCTGTACTCATGCAAGCTAGCATGAGGCACTGCACTAAGTTGTGATCATCATCCTTAGTGGCCCAGACATTTTGTTCATCTTCCGGGGCCTCTGCCGCCGGTTTAGCTGGAAGAGCATTTTCAAGCACATACAGTTTCTTAGCGCTCCTGAGGACAATCCTCAGGTTGCGGACCCAGTCCGCATAGTTGTTTCCAGTCATAGTTAACTTCTCTTTCTCTAACATCGGGCCTAAGTTGAACGTGGTGTTGCGAGCCATTTGATCTACAACGGAAAACACAGGTTTCACTTAGACTTTGTTTATAATGAAATTTGCACTAGTGAATAAACAAGTTTATTCTAAAGTGCGCTCCCACTCAAATCAATATCTCTCAAAATTGATTGTGAGTGATTCAAGATCCAAATTGAAAACCAACGCCAAGGATGTGTCCATCTCAAGTGACGAGAATTTCAATTGGTAGGCCAACTTGCCAATCACATCTCTATGTGACTCTTGTTCATCTTTCGATGGGCGTGTTCCGAGCTCAGGACGCTCCTCCAGAACGTCAAGACAACCAAGTGATCTTGCTGCGAGGTCTCAACTCACCCGCCTCACATTTCCCTAATCGTTCGTACCCATGTGTCCATGTGGTACCCCGAAAAGTTAGGTGCCGTGACGGTGCTACACTTGGGAGAACACTAACTACTTGATATTTTAAGTGAGAGATCACCCTAAAAAAAAGCGACTACCGCGCAATCAAGAAGGGTGCATCAAGAGGGATAAACATCTCAAGCAATTCATAATAGCATGATATGGTATAGCCTCTTCTGACGGAGAAGTCTTTCATTTCTTCGTCTTCGGCATTCACTTCGGTGTTCACCTTCGCGAAGATTGCCACCACCTTGTTGATGCACCAGATAATATTGCTATCTCCATAGCAAGATAAAATAAATGCATTACTTAAGGTTGACACGCAGGTCATTAAAGTGCAATCATATGGCTCCAGCCATCATGCCGAATCATGACACGCAGGTCATGTTAATTACATCATATAGTCATCTCATACATAATCAAATTGAATATGAGCATTGCTATACCACATCACATGCAAAACATCCTGCAAAACCAAGTTAGACGCCTCTAATCGGTTTATGCAAAATTTTATTTTACGTGGCTTCTAAGGTTTTTACTCAAACCGCAGCTACCAACGTTTTATCATCAAGTATGATTATTCATGTTGCTAGATTAACATCTCGGGGTGTATGAAACACGAGATAATTAAATCTCGAGCCCCATACTAAACTTCGTCATACGCATGACCCCCGTGCAGATCATATCTGCAATGCCCTTTCATCTGCGAATTTCATCTTTCTTTTGACTATGGCAGAACCCAAAGAACTGATAGCACTTCCATGATCAATCAGGATCACGGATTGCCAGAACTTTGTCAAATTCCACCATGCTGTCTCGAGATTAAGCAAACGCAAATTCTAGGGAAGCAACAAGAACGTCGGGTAACAGATTTCATCTGTCACCCGCATAAATAATTTTCAGCAATAGATCTCATCTACTCCAAAATTATATTATGCAATACCCATACATCTCCATGTATTCTAGATCGTAACCTGCATCTACGCATAGCACGGCTCTTGATGCCACTGTAAGGGGACGCGACAGAAAACAAAAATTTTCGGTATAGCGAGCACGCCCAGGACCACTATGGAGACTGCATACAAGGTTTGATCTGATCCGTACCGACTCGAAGCGCAGCGGAAGAAGAGTCGGTGGAGATCGTTGGTGCAGATCCCCGCAGCTAGGATTTACAACCTCCCAACCGCGAGGATGTACTCCCTCGTCGGACAGCCCTTCGGGAGGCGGTCGGACAGTCCCCCGGACGATGTCGCGGACAGCCCTTCGGGAGGACCCTCGAAACTCGAATGGAGACTCGGACAGCCCTTCGGGAGGACACTCGAACAGCCCCTCAGGCAAAAGACCGAAACTACGACCTCTCTACGGGGTTGCACACATACGGTGTCAGCTATCCGGCAGGGCTTCGCCGTCCAGAACTAGTTCCTGCCGGAACCCAGACAGCCTTTCGGCTCTACGAAACTCTTTTCGTGGGAGGGAGAGAAGAAGCCAGATAATGCATGGCATGTGTATGAGAGCAAGGGATGAGGAGAATGGCAGCCACTTCTCCTCCTTTTATAGGCCAAGGCAAGGGGTGGGGTGGTGGAGAAAATACCAAAATACCCAAGCTACATGTCCCACATGAGGGGTAATATGGTAATGCAAGTGGAGCACAAAGGGGACACCCAAGGGGGCCCCTACTTGGCCGGCCACAACCTTGCCCCCTCCCATGGGGGGGCCCCCCAACAAGCCACCAACATGCCTCCCTTGAACAAGGGTTCTCCCTAGACAAAAAGCCACCAAACATGCAACCCCCGATTCGTGGGATCTTGTCCCCTCGCGCTGAGACAAGATGTTTCCCGTGAAACTTTTTTCTGAAAAATTCCAGAAGGTCCCAGAACATTTCTGGCACCCTCCAAAATTATTCCGGGAATTTTTCGAAACATTTTCGGTATGGTAGTTTTCATCAGCGAAAAGCAACAACAGCGGTTACGGCAGTTTCGGAACATTTCCGGTTTTTTTTCTCTGAAAATTCCTAGAAGTTCCCAGACCAATTCTGGCATCCTCTGAAAATTTCCATGCGATGCCGAAACCCTTTTTGACCTAATAATATATTCCAAAACAACTTTTTGGTTTTATCGAAACTCTTTCGGTGCTCTCTCTCTCCGGAACTCTTCCATTGTTTCCGAAACTTTTTCGGTGACTTTCTCTCAGACTCCCTGTCTAGTATTCAGCAGATAGATGACCCTTAAGCATGTGACCCTATAGGTTCGGTGAAGCATAGACATGACCTGGAACCCTTTCCAATCAATGATCAACATCGGAGCCGTGGACACCCATATTGACCCCTATACCCACACGAATGAATATTCGAGTGAACCTCCAGTTGCCGTGTGCTATTCCTGTTGCTTCGCAATATGTCACAAACACCCGAGGTGAGATTTATTGCATTCCTGTGGATCAACAATTTGTCCATCATGCAAGTTACCTCGTTACCGGTTTTGTTCTCTTTTCTCGTTTCCGTGTTCCGGCATCCCAATGATCAAATCACAAGTTGTCTGGCCAGATGATGATGGATACCGTAACACCGAGAGGGCCCGAGTATATCTCTCCATCGTCGGAGGAGCAAATCCCAATCTTGAGCTATCTCGTTACTTGCCATACTTTTCCGTGAACCCGTAAGCCGCCGTAATAGCCACCCAGTTACGGATGACGTTTAACAAACCCCAAAGTTCATGAAGCAAGTATGAAGGAACTCGATACTCTCATGGTCTAAGGAATTATGCAAACATTAACTTCTCTGTGTTATAAACCATAAACTTGTGACGAAAGAATCTCATAGCATAACAACAATTCGGGTTGATTCAACACAAGTGTTCTACCATCAATTGTGCTCTCAAAATTGCTGGCATAGACATGCCCATGATCAGGAAAACATAATCATCATGCAATACTTGAGCTAGTCTTAGAGGCATGACTAGGAATACATATCACTGTTTATTATCCCACACGTGCACATGGGTTTTCCTTAGAGCCTTTATGGATATACGGGCTCAGGAGCCACAGCAGTTATAGCATGGAACATAAACTTTCATTACAAACCAGGAGATACAAAATAACTGTTGTTACTGCCTCTAGGGCATATCTCCTACACAGTGCCCTTCACAGATCTGGTGGCTTCTTCTGCCCTTCGAGTGTTGGCGAGTGCTTTCCTGAGGGCGGTTCTAGCGATGGATTGAGGTGGCAGAAAACTTACTAACTATGGAGGTGGTACTGGGTTTGATGGTGCCGGGTAGGTGCGAAGTGCCACAAGCAGTCCTGGTTGCCCCATGATGGCTTGGATGGAAGCATTGCTTGTGGCTGACAACTGAGCGTAGGTCTGGTGTAGCAGTACTCCCTGGGCATGGATGTAGCGGATTGATACGTCTCCAACGTATCTATAATTTTTTGTTGTTCCATGCTGTTATATTATCATTCTTGGATATTTTACAATAATTTTATAGCAACTTTATATCATTTTTTGGGACTAACCTATTGACATAGTGCCCAGTGCCAGTTGCTGTTTTTTGCTTGTTTTTTACTTCACAGAAAACCAATACCAAACGGAGTCCAAACGCAGTGAAACATTTTGGTGATTTTTTCTGGACCAGAAGACACATGATGGGCCAAGAAAGTACCCGAGGGGGGCTCCGAGGGGAGCACAACCCACCAGGGCGTGCCTGGGGGCCCAGGCGCGCCCAGGTGGGTTGTGCCCACCTCGGCCACCTCCCGCACCGCCTCTTTGCTCTATAAATACCCCAATATTCCAGAAACCCTAGGGGAGTCGACGAAAATCAATTCCAGCTGCCGCAAGTTCCAGAACCACCAGATCCAATCTAGACACCATCACGGAGGGGTTCATCATCCTCATTGGTGCCTCTCTGATGATGCGTAAGTAGTTCATTGTAGAACTTCGGGTCCGTAGTTAGTAGTTAGATGGCTTCCTCTCTCTCTCTTTTGATTCTCAATACAATGGTCTCTTGGAGATCTATTTGATGTAACTCTTTTTACGGTGTGTTTGTTGGGATCCGATGAACTTTGAGTTTATGATCAGATCTATGTTTTTATCCATGAAAGTTATTTGAGTCTTTTGATCTCTTATATGCATGATTAGTTATAGCCTCATATTTCTTCTTCGAATCTTTGGTCTAGTTAGGCTGACTAGATCGATTTTTCTTGCCATGGGAAGAGGTGCTTTGTGACGGGTTCGATCTTACGGTGCTTGATCCCAGTGAAAGAAGGGGAACCGACACGTATGTATCGTTGCCATTAAGGATAACAAGATGGGGTCTAATTTCTACGTGAATAGATCTTGTCAATATCATGTCATCGTTCTAATTGCATTACTCCATTTCTCCATGAACATAATACACTAGATGCATGCTGGATAGCAGTCGATGTGTGGAGTAGTAGTAGTAGATGCAGGCAGGAGTCGGTCTACTAATCTTGGACATGATGCCTATATAATGATCATTGCCTGGATATTGTCATGATTATTTTGAAGTTCTATCAATTGCCCAACAGTAATTTGTTTACCCACCGTATGCTATTTTTCTTGAGAGAAGCCACTAGTGAAATCTACGGCCCCCGGGTCTATTTTCTCATCATATATTTTCAGATCTATATTGCTATTTGCCTTTTTATTTATATGCATCTTTTATTTTCAGATCTATATTATCAAAAACCCAAAAACACCTCGCTGAATTTTATTTGCCTTTATTTGCAATTATCCAATCAATCATATTTTTATCCCGTTAACTTGACAATTTCTGGCATCGTTACCCGAAAGCGATTGACAACCCCTTTAACACGTCGGGTTGCAAGTATTTGTTCTTTGTGTGCAGGCGATGTTTACGTAGTGTTGCGTGATTATCCTACTGGTTCGATAACCTTAGTCTCATCACTGAGGGAAATACCTACCGTCGCTGTGCTGCATCATCCCTTCCTCTTTGGGGAAATACCGATGTAGTTCAACCGCATCAAAAGGAATTTCTGGCGCTGTTGCCGGGGAAACGTCATCCACGTCTACCAGGTTCCTAATCACAAATCTCATCTCCTTGCAATTTACATTATTTGCCATTTGCCTCTTGTTTTCCTCTCCCCCACTTCACAAAAAATTGCCGCTTTATTCGCCTTCTTTTCCGTTTGCCTTTTTCTCGTTTGATATTTTATTTGCTTGTGTTACCATGTGCCATCTATTTGCTTGCTAAAAATCTATTGATATGGATCCTCATCCACTTGCTAATCATTTCAAAAGATCCAATTATGATGAACCAATTGCTAGTGAATTGAGTTCACTAGATTATCTTTATGAAGTTTTGCTTGAGATTTACGAATCTGAAAATTGTGATGAAGTGTTAAACAAAGAAATTTATAAAGTGATTCATGATAGCTCCTTGAATGAAAAGCATGATTGTAATGATGTTATTATAAATTCTATTAATGTCAATTGTGTTAGTAATATGCAAAACCCCAAGCTTGGGGATGCTTGTTTTGCTATGTCCACTACTTATTGCAATGATCATGATTGGGGTGATAATGATTCTTATGATCTTGAAAATTTATTTAAACCTCATGATGAATATGCTTGCGATAATAGTAAAAGTCGGTTTGGAAGAGTGTCAACTTTAGCTAAAAATAATCCCACATATTTGGTGAGTGTTCAATCTTATGAAATTTTTGATAAAAGTGGGCTTGGAGAGGTCATGACTTTATTTGATGATAATCCCACTATTTTGGAAGAGTGTCAACTTTGCATGCATGTGGATCATGAAGAGAAAATGTTATGTGATAGTTATATTGTTGAATTTGATTATGATCCTACATGTAATTATTATGAGAGAGGAAAATACTGTTGTAAAAATTTTCATGTTACTAAATTACCTATCGTTATGTTGAGATCGTCAATGTTTTATTCCTCTTCTTTGCAAATGTTAGATGTTTCTTGTCTTTATAAATTCCCTATGCATAGGAAGTATGTTAGACTTAAATGTGTTTTTCATATGTTTCATGATGCTCTCTTTTTGTTTCAATTCTTATCTTTCGTGTGAGCATCGTTGAAATCTTAAGCCTATCTTGATGGCTATAAAGAAAGAGCTTGTTGGGAGGCAACCCAATGAATAAAATTTATTTTTGTCTTTTTCTTTCTGTTCCTGAGTGTTTGCACAATTATGCTACTGTTATGATTGTGTTTTTTACATTTTAATTAGTGTTTGTGCCAAGCAAAGCCTTTGGGATCATGTTGGGTGATAGTTGATTTGATCTTGTTGGAAAACAGAAACTTTGCGCGCTAGTGACAGAATTGTTTAAAATCACAGAAGAGTGATAAAATTCTGAATTTTTTACACAATATTGATATACAAATTGCCTACATTTTCCAAGTTTTTCAAATGATTTGGAGTTTCAGAATTATTCGAAGTATTCAGATTGCTACAGACTATTCTGTTTTTGACAGATTCTGTTTTCTTTGCGTTGTGTGCTTATTTTGATGAATCTATGGTTTGTATTGGAAGGTATAAGCTATAGCAAAGTTGGAATACAGTAGATATAATGAAAAAATAAAATATGAATGGGTTTGAAATAGTACTTACAGTAGTGATTTGCTTTCTTATACTAACGGATCTCACGAAGGTTTTGTTGAGTTTTGTGTGATTGAAGTTTTCAAGTTTTGGGTGAGATCATGATGGATGAAGGAATAAGGAGTAAGAAGAGCCTAAGATTGGGGATGACCATGGCATCCCAAGCTATTATCTAAAAGAGAAGCAAGCAACTAAGCTTGGGGATGCCCCGAGTGGCATCCCCTCTTTCTTCTAACGACCATCGGTATTTTACTTGAAGCTATATCTTTATTCGTCACATATCATGAGTTTTGCTTGGAGCGTCTTGTATGATATGAGTCTTTGCTTGTTTTGCTTTTTATTTTTAAGCCATCTATCCTTGCTGGACACACCTATTTGAGGGAGCCAAAATTATGCTATGACTTGTTAGAATTGCTCTCTATGCTTCACTTACTTTATGAGCTATGGAATTGCTCTAGTGCTTCACTTATATCTTTTTGAGCACGGTGTGCTTTAGTATTTTTGAAGAAATGCTCTCATGTTTCACTTAGATTTATTTGAGAGTTAGTAAATTTTTGAAGAAATTCTCTCTTGCTTCACTTAAATTATTTTGAGAGAAGAAATTTTTTATGCTCATGTTCTTCACTTAGATTTGTTTGAGCTTTCAAAAGCAACATATGAAATTAGTCCCAAAGTGATAGATATCCAAGAGGGATATAATAAAAACTTTCATTAAGATCATTGGACAAAATAAACTTGATTCCTTGTAATAGTTTTGAGATATGTTGATATAATATGTGAGTCGTGTTGATGAGTAATTATGCTTTAGTAAGAATATTGGTGTTAAGGTTTGTGATTCCCTATGCAAGCACGAAAGTCAATAGTTATGCAATGAAATTACATCCTACTTGTGGTGCATTATTCGGTGTTATTTATGCTTAATGCTCGCTTATGAGATTTTTCGTTTCTTGGTTGGATGCTTCTCAATCTTTTGCTAGTCTTCATTTGCACTAAGTATGATCACTACTTGTGCATCCAAAATCTTTAAAACCAGTTTTGCCATATGAGTCCACTATACCTACCTATATGCGGTATTTCCATGCCATTCTAAGAAAATTTGTATGTGCCATCTCTAATTTTCAAAATAAATTTCCTTTTTGTGTGCTCGTACCGCTCATGAAACGGTAGGGGGTGGCTGATATTTTTCCATGCTAGATGTGTTATTCTCAAGATGAGTGTTTATTCACTTGTCATTGCACAAGAGTACGGCAAAGGTATTAGGGATGCCCAGTCCCGAAATGAAAAATGAATTTACTTTATGTTGTCAAATAATAAATTCCTTGGAAAGTGTTGGTATGGACGGCACCCGTGGATTCGGTTAGCCGTGGAATGTGAAAGTATGGTGGAAAAAGGAATAAACTTTATTTTCTGTTTGGGAACCGCCTATGATATATCTAGCATGGAAAGCATTGGGAACTACTCGATCGTTTTTGTTGACAGGAAAAGCATGCCACCCAAAATGTTTTTATCTCTATCTTTTTTGCTTTGAGCTCTGGCACCTCTACAAATCCCTACTTCCCTCTGTGAAGGGCCTTTCTATTTACTTTATGCAATTTTATTTTTATTTGAGTCTCCATCTTCTCTTATAAAGCACCAACTAAGGGGCACTATGATTGTACTTGAGCATTGGTTGTAGCTAATATGCGAGTGTGTTTCATGAATGGATCGATGATTGAGCATAATGGGCTAGAGATAACTTGCTTTAGTGTTGATATTTTGAAAGACATGGTTTCTTGTTGATATGCTTGAGTATTGAAATCTTCATGTCAAAACTAGACTATTGCTTTGAATCATATAAAAGTCCAAATGTCCATGCTACCAGAAAAGAATATGTGATGAACATGTTAGGCAGCATTCCACATCAAAAATTCTGTTTTTATCATTTACCTACTCGAGGACGAGCAGGAATTAAGCTTGGTGATGCTGATACGTCTCCAACATATCTATAATTTTTGATTGTTCCATCCTGTTATATTATCATTCTTGGATGTTTTACAATCATTTTATAGCAACTTTATATCATTTTTTGGGCCTAACCTATTGACATAGTGCCCAGTGCCAGTTGCTATTTTTTGCTTGTTTTTTACTTCGCAGAAAATCAATACCAAACGGAGTTCACACGCAGCGAAACTTTTTGGTGATTTTTTCTGGACCAAAAGACACACGATGGGCCAAGAAAGTACCTAAGGGGGCTCCGAGGGGACCACAACCCACCAGGGTGCGCCTAAGGGCCTAGGTGCGTCCAGGTGGGTTGTGCCCACCTCGGCCGCCTCCCGCACCGCCTCTTTGCTCTATAAATACCCCAATATTCTAGAAACCCAAGGGGAGTCGACAAAAATCAATTCGAGCCGCCGCAAGTTCCAGAACCACCAGATCCAATCTAGAAGCCATCACGGAGGGGTTCATCATCCTCATTGGTGCCTCTCCGATGATGCGTGAGTAGTTCATTGTAGACCTTCGGGTCCGTAGTTAGTAGCTAGATGGCTTCCTCTCTCTCTTTTGATTCTCAATACAATGGTCCCTTGGAGATCTATTTGATGTAACTCTTTTTGCGGTGTGTTTGTTGGGATCCGATGAACTTTGAGTTTATGATCAGATCTATGTTTTTATCCATGAAAGTTATTTGAGCCTTTTGATCTCTTATATGCATGATTACTTATAGCCTCATATTTCTTCTTCGAATCTTTGGTTTAGTTAGGCCAACTAGATCAATTTTTCTTGCCATGGGAAGAGGTGCTTTGTGATGGGTTCGATCTTACGGTGCTTGATACCAGTGACAGAAGGGGAACCGACATGTATGTATCGTTGCCATTAAGGATAACAAGATGGGGTCTAATTCCTACATGAATAGATCTTGTCTACATCATGTCATCGTTCTTATTGCATTACTCCGTTTCTCCATGAACTTAATACACTAGATGCATGCTGGATAGCGGTCGATGTGTGGAGTAATAGTAGTAGATGCAGGCAGGAGTCGGTCTACTAATCTTGGATGTGATGCCTATATAATGATCATTGCCTAGATATCGTCATGATTATTTGAAGTTCTATCAATTGCCCAACAGTAATTTGTTTGCCCACCATATGCTATTTTTCTCGAGAGAAGCCACTAGTGAAATCTACGGGCCCCGGGTCTATTTTCTCATCATATATTTTCAGATCTATATTAATATTTGCCTTTTTATTTATTTGCATCTTTTATTTTCTGATCTATATTATCAGAAACCCAAAAATACCTCGCTGAATTTTATTTGCCTTTATTTGCAATTATCCAATCTATCATATTTTTATCCCGTCAACTTGACAATTTCTGGCATCGTTACCCGAAAGGGATTGACAACCCCTTTAACACGTCGGGTTGCGAGTATTTGTTCTTTCTGTGCAGGTGTTGTTTACGTAGTGTTGTGTGATTCTCATACTGGTTCGATAACCTTGGTCTCATCACTGAGGGAAATACCTACCGTCGCTGTTTTGCATCATCCCTTCCTCTTTGGGGAAATACTGACGTAGTTCAAGCCGCATCATGGATCATCTGGACAACTGCTAGGTCTTCTTCCTTTGGGGCGTGGGGATAGGAGAGCTCTTTGTCCATACCTGTCTCATGGGGGAAGTAGCAGTACTCTCTCACTGCTCCAAGCTGGGGGAATGCTGTCCGGAGTCTGGGGACAGCTTCTGGTGCGACTGCTTGAACAGCCAGCCCTGCAGTGGACATGGTTGCTCCTTGGAAGATGAGAGGCTTTCCATCCTTCAATGTGCCGAGGCACACATGAACTTCTGCGGTCAATATCCGAGTGAGAGGGTGTGGTATCAACTTGTAGATCAAGTAGTCGGGCGGATACTGCAATCCTTGAGCCGAGTGATCATGTCCCAAAGGAGGGCAGGAAAGCTGGCTTGGTCGCTGGCAGTGGTGCGACCTTCCAATGTGGCCTTCTCGGATGAATTGGCCATAGCTTGAGTGGGTGGTGGCTCTAGATCTTGGCTAAACTATGAATGCTTGGGAGGCGTTGGTAAACAAACTTGGGAGGGGGGTTATATAGGTAGGACTGGGTCGCTTATGGATTCCCTCGGTGTTGCCTCTCGCTATTGGAAAATTCACACTGGGGACAATTGGGTAGGCTTGGGTCATGTCTTACTGGGTCATCTGTCGGCTCATAGGACCCATGAGAGATGTAGATAAAACACCAGATCCCCATGGTTTGCTATTAGTCGGCAGGAATGTCGTTCTAAGCTAGCGCCCCCTACCGCCAGCCTGGCGCTCTGATACCATGTTCTGTGGCATCCAGACAAGCGTCGAATAGATGCCTGCATGTGCCAGCCCAGGACAGGTCCCGGCATGTGCCAGATCCATAATACAAAGCCCCAAACATAGCTTTATTGATAAAAATAGAGTGTACAACATGATTATAGAGAATAATAGTGTGTAACTCTGCGATGATAACTACTCAGAAAATAATGATAGCAAAAGACTACGTTGAATACCTCAGCAGCTTGGCTAGGTCTCACAACTCACAGGACTGGCTGGGGCGACCATCTAGCTTGCTGATCCTCTCCTTAATCTGGCCACGTGCAAGGCCAGGTAAGTACTTTGAATGTACTTGCAAGACAACCAATTACATAGCAATCAAAAAAGCAAATAACAAAGTAGGAATGAAGCTTAAGTACAAAACACAGCTATTTATTCAAACATACGCATGGACTAACCTACTACTAGTCTAGTAAGTAAATACATTGTTACCTTCCATGATGGGTGAAAAAATATGAGTTGTTCCATCAATCACTTACTATCCCCTCTGGGCTACACCTGACTTGCTGAGGTCTCTCCTCGTAGTCAGGTCCAGACAACAAAGTGACCTTTCCTGGACAACACAATACAGCTTTCTTCAACTATGATTCGATCTTACAATCTACATACTTTCAGTAATGTCCTTCCTCAAACATGACCGTTACTAAATTAAAGTCAGCATAATCCAAATGGTCAGAATTCAACCACCTCGTAATCCAAGGGGCCTTATAGTAAAGTTAGCGAAATCCAATTGGCCATATTCTTAGTCTTAAACCAAATACTTTCTCAATTACCCACTATCACATTCTATGAATTCTTTCTTCTATTATAACCTAGTGATTTAATTTACTTATAGAATAGTGACTTAAACCAGAACTTGTCCTTGACCGTGGACATGGCTATTCAAATAGATTTAACACTCTGTAGAGGTTGTACACTTTTCCCTTACCATAGACGACCATGTCCGAGAAACCATAGCGACATCATGGCCCTTCTACCATATCACCTACATCCCGTAGGGTAGTCCTAGGAGAGGGAGACTTGAACCCTGCCACCCGGTGGCACAACTTTTCCCATAGAGGAACCAACAATTTATAGCACGCGATCAAACCATCCGGCCAGGCCCTTGAAGTTTGATCAACAAACCCCCCGGCCTAGGGGATACTGACCGTTCAACTCCCCTCTTTGGCAAGACGTGTATGAGACATAACTGCAAATAGATTAGGGCCTTCCCACAAAGGCAAATATGGTTGCACGATTTAGTTCGGTTTTGTGGAACCGTGACTTGATGTTGTTAACGATGGAGGAGGGTGTGTGAAACGAAACCAATTTACTCCTCCATCGTGTTTATAGTTGTATCTTCTTAATAAAAGATCAAGACACGATAACCACAACATAAAAGTAAGGTAGCAATAGTAGCATCTGCTACTGATAGTAAAACAATGAAGTAAACTATACTTGAGAAAAGACGGGATATAATTCTACTACTAGAGGCATAACTGACCAAATTGTAAACGGTAAATAGTCAATAACACTCAAGCAAAGTCACATGTCATTGGTTGCTCATGATAAGGGGCTGACTTGCCTTCAGGTCAACGATTCTTTGAGTCATTGTGCGGTGATCCTACGGGCGAAGTGCAACGGTGAATAGAGTCTCGGACACGGCCTAAATGTGCTATACAAAAAAGGTGGCATTTTCGTATGTGAGACACAATATGAAAATGGCACTAACGGAACGGTCTCGAAAAATGGAAACCGTGAGCGTTGGAATCAATTCATTCAGAGTTACGGATAAAAGGTAATAATACTTTTTTACCAGGGACCTATCTATAATTATAAAAATCACAATCGCACCCTTGGAAAGAATCCAGCCGAAAAGAATAAAACTTACTGTGCTAACTGGGCCGAATCTCTCAGGTGTGGGCCACGCTATGCGCACGCGACTCTGGGCCGTAAGCGTATTCCTCCAAGTATGCTTTCTCCTATCGAAGACGTAAACACCGCTGGGTGCTTCCACTTATCCAAGCTGGAGCCGCTTCACTTGCTGACAGGTTGGTCCCAGGGCCCACCCATCAGGTCTTCTCTCTCCTCCTCCTTCCACCTTGCGTCTTGGCCATCCGGCGATGCTATCGGCCGACTCCGGTGTCCGTTGCTGGAGTTCTGGACACCATTGGATTCCTCTCATCGCGACACCACTTTACGTACCCTCCGTTTCTCCTGACGATGACTGTGGCGGTGATGCCTTTCTTTTCTACGGCGGCGTGCGTCAGCCGACTATGGCTATGGTACTCCTCCTCCCTCCTGGATCCAATCGATAGTACTCTCTGCTTCCCCTTGCTCCTCTGACTCCTCTCATGCTCCCAATTTAGCTCAAGGTGGTCTCCTACAGTGGCTAGGCAGAGCGGCAACGCGGGTGAGTTTGCTGGAATTGTGGCGCGTGAAGGTGCGGCCGGTCTATCCCAAGGCACTGTGTGGCTCTAGGGGGGTGAGTGAGGTGAGGGGCAAGTTCTAAGGGCTAGGGGGTTGGGTGTCCACGGTGGTGGCGGAGCTCCATGGCCGGGGCCCGGGGCGGCACTTAGCTGGCCCTGCGGTCACGGATGGCATCGTGGACTGGTGTAGGGGGGTTCGGGTGCTCTGTGCGCCTGGGGGAGGTCAGGTCGATGCGGCCCTCCAAACCAATAGAGTCACGGGGCTCATGCGGTGGTGCCGGCGACGTCCTGGGCATTTTCCTTCGCCCACACGGCTTCTAGAAGGGGGGTAGTGGCCTGGGTATTCCTCTAGACATCGTGGACGCATCCAGAACCGTGTGGTGGCGAGGGGGGCCTCACTGGACCGAACCAGAGCACCACTTTGGCGTGCTCTGTTGCTGGTCACCTACAACACCCCATATAATTAAGCACAATGATCAACTCTTAATTATGCCAAGTCATCATGGGTAGCAGTGCTTGATCAACTCAACTTCATATCTCATTTGAAATTCCATCTCAATTCAAAAATTCAAACAACAAGTGAAATTTGAAATGGCACAAACTTGCTGGAAAAATAGTTCATCATTTTGCATTTAGTTCATAGATAATTATTGTTGAGAAAAACCACATCACTTGCTTGCTTGTTTAAAAGCTACCCACCAAAAACAGTAGCAAAAACAATTCAATTAAAGCTTTCCCAATTGATCAAAATTCAAATGAATTCAAAAGTGGCTCAAACTTTTTGTGGCAATACTAAATATTGCCTAGTATTTGTTTTAATCTACTCCACACTTTACAAAAAGCATTTAGGGCCAAAAGAAATTGCAAACAGAAGGTAAAAGAGGAAAACAGAAAATGAAAAATAGAAAAGGAAAAGCCTACCTATGCACTTAACGGCCCAACTGCATGGCCCAGCCCACGCTACAGTCATCGTCCCCCTCAACCACTCCCCCCCTCCGTGTCACCGTACCCGCAGCCAACGCGGGCAGAGCCTGGCCTTAGCTCGCCACGTCGCCGGGGCAGGTGAGGCGACGAGGATAAGGTCGACTCACTCTCTCCTCTAGACACCCCAGACCCCCCTTCCTCTCCTTTCTCCCCTCGCTTTCTTCTCCACTGCCCGCCCGACGCAACCCTCGGTGCCGCCTCATTGCAGACATGCGTCGGAGCCTCCTTGAGCTCCAGGAAGGTGTCCTGGAGCTCCGCCTGGATCTGCTGCATCGTCCGGAGCCAGCCGTTCGTCTCGGGCGAGTCGCCATCAACCGGATCAAGCAAGTCCTTCGCCTCAGCCATCGTCACTGCCCCGAGTCGATTCGCCTCGTCCCTGCTCTGCTAAGCCCTCACCGGAACGCCTTGCGTCCCCGTGGTGAGCTACGCATCTCCCCTCGTCTATTTTGCGCACATTGCAGCCGTAACTGGCCATTGCCATTGCCGTGCTCCTGCTTCCGCTGTGCTGCTCGCTACGGACGCTCCCGTCCACCTTAGGCCTAGCTAATGCCCCCACCATTCTTCTAGAGTTCTCAGCCGATGCGTGCATGCTTTGTTTTGTCTCAGGTGAGTTCTTGGGCTCGTTCCTGAAGCCACCGTGCTCCGGCCACCGCTAAAGGTCACCGTAGCCCCTATTTCGGCCACCCCCGCAACCGCTGCAACCCCAAGGTCGGTGTGCGTTGTCGCCTTGGTAACGTAGATGCTCGCGGTGGTCCAAACGGACACCGGTAGCCATTTTTCAGCCAAATCCGTGCGGCGCCGCCGCTCAAATGGTCGGCGTTGGCGCGCGGACGATTTAAACACCGGTGGGGAGACACGTGTCACCCTAAGACACTAACCCCAGCCGCTAACCCCACTGACCACTGGGCCCAGTTACTATAGCTTTTAGCTTAGGCAATAATTAGCACCCTAACTAGATCATTAGTCCCATTGATACCGGGCCCCACTCGCATTAGTTTAAAACTATTAAAATAATTAATCTAACACTGAGACTGACACGCGGGTCCCACTGGACCCGCTGACTGGGCAACGCCCAGTCACTGCCAGTGGGTCCCCGTGGGCCCCTGTTGACAGGTCAGCTGGTGAGTTGACCGCTGACACAATGATGATGCGATGATGACATCATATTCCTTTTTCTGACGAATTTACTAATTAAAATAATAACAAAAAATCCAATAAACTTTAGAAATTCATAGAAAAATAACCGTAGCTCGGATGAAAAAGTTTTATATATGAAAAATGATCAGAAAAATCCAACGAATCTGAATATGTCATTTGTATTCATGTTAGATCACTCTAAGAGGATGAACATGGAACAATTGGCCTGATTTTGATAAATGAATAGTGAACGATTCGAGGAGATATTTCCAAATAAACTTCTAAATCATCTAAAATACTTAGAGATGCAATATATGTTCAAAATGCTTGACCATCTCTCCCATTATATCAAACATGGAACCTTCCCCTGCGGATCCGTAATCTGGCAATCACCCGGTGCTGGGAAACCCTTCCCGGATGTTTTCCCGCTCTGACTAAAACGTTAAGGATGCATTAGAACACCTCCGGCATATCATTTAGGCATGTCATGCATCGTGATTGCATTTGAGTGCTTTGCATTTATATGTTTCTTCCCCCTCTTTTCTTCGGTAGATCCCGACACTGCCGAGGCCCCAGAGGACTACTACGTCACCGATGATCCCCCTTGCACTTCAGAGCTTCCAGGCAAGCAAACCCCCTTGATCATCCCTATATCACCCATTCTTTCTCTCTTATGCTTGCATTAGAATTGCTACTGTTGATTTTCCGGTAACACCTATTCTGGTACATAGGCTGATGTTGTAACTGCTGTTGATACTTAACTGTTATCCCAAGTGCTTAGAATAGGAATACTTGAGTCCCACCAGTGGCCCCTCAGACCCCGTTGGGTGTTGCCATACTTGTCCGTGTTGCCATGCTTGTTGTCTGGGTTGACTGAACCCGTTGGGTTGATGTACCAAGACCAGAGACCCCCTTAGGCCCATGCGATTGTATGACTCTGTAGAGCTGCTCGAGTGTGATACTACCGAGGGTGATTCCTCGTATATCACCCCGATGATGACTCTGTAGTGAAGCACCTCATTTCCGAGGGTGATGCCTTATAGTTCGTTCTCGGTGATGCCTCTGTCATGCAGTATATAAAGTGTGGATCCATCGAGGGTGATTCCTTAGATCTCACCTTGTCGGTATGGACCTAAGTACTACATTCCCCTTTTACAAGTCGGGTCGGCCCCAAGGGCACACGCGAGTTAATGATAGAAATCGGGTCGACCCCAAGGGTACCCGCGAGTCATACGGTGGCGGCTCATCGGGTCAGGCAGAGACCACCTAGGAGAGAGGTGGGTCTGGTCCCTTGACCACAGATTATCGAGACGAGGCGATAGGGATCATGATTGTCTTCATGAGCTACTGAACACATTTATGGATTGGATATTTGATCTGAGTTAGCCTTTGGCCCTTGCGCACTAACCACCACACGGGAATATGGTATGGGCCCTCGGCGTCATACATTCCTCCCGAAAGCTCTTCAGACGTCACAACTGTGTGGGCTGATTGTTGGGGTGAGCTGGTTACGTCTGGTGGTGCTTCCATAGTCACGCTTGGTCCCCGGCCAATCACATAACGCGCAGGAGTGCTTAGTGCAATAGGTCCATGACCCCTTCGCACTTAGGATTTAGACCGGCATGCTGACCTCTGTGAAGAGCATAGGTAGGACTACGTCGTGTTGATCATCCGAGGCCGGGCATTACCCAGGCAATTGTGTTCGGCCAAAGGTGATCGAGTGTGTTGGGCACAGTGGTGCACCCCTACAGGGAAGTTAATCTATTCGAATAGCCATGTCCGTGGTAACGGACGCTCAGAGTTGTATCTCGATCTACTACAACTTAAACTGGATACTATTACAGCACCTAACGGATATGTTGCTCTAGGATTACTTTCTCGCAGGGTAGTCGAGGGAGAATCTCAGGGCATGACTTCCAGTTACATGTTATGGCATACTGTTACCCACTACTCTCTTCTAATGCTGCAAGATGCTGTAAGATGCTAGTCTTCATTAGGCTAGGCTTCTACACCTCTATTCTGGTATTTCTGCAATTCAGTCCAAAAACATAGCCCCATTCCTTTGATACCGCTGCATACTTAGCATAGTTCTGATGTAAGTCTTGCGAGTACTTTGGATAAGAACTCACGGTTGCTTTGCTAGCTCTTTTCCCCTACCCGGTTGCTGCATTCAGACAACGAAGCCCAGTGATAACCCACAAGTATAGGGGATCGCAATAGTTTTCGAGGGTAGATTATTCAACCCAAATTTATTGATACGACACAAGGGGAGTCAAAGAATATTTTCAAGTATTAGCAGTTGAGTTGTTAATACAACCACACCTGGAGACTAAATATCTGCAGCAGAGTGATCAGTAGCACAGTAGTATGATAGTTTGGTAGCAATAGCAATAATAGTAACAGTAGCAGTAATAGTAGTAGCAATTATGATAGAAGTAATAACAATAGTAACTTAGCAAGAACAATATGTGAAAATCTCGTAGGCATTGGATCAGTGATTATGTTGGATAACATTCATCATGTAAAAGTTATAACCTAGGGCGACACAGAACTAGCTCCAATTCATCAATGTAATGTAGGCATGTATTCCGTATTTAGTCATACGTGCTTGCGATAAGAACTTGCATGACATCTTTTGTCCTACCCTTCCGTGGCAGCGGGGTCCATAAGGAAACTAAGGGATATTAAGGCCTTCTTTTAATAGAGAACTGGAACAAAGCATTAGCAGTTAGTGAATACATGAACTCCTCAAACTACGGCAATCACCGGAAAGAATCCCAATTATTGTCACCTTGGGGTATGCGGATCATAACACATAGCAGGTGCATATAACTTGCAAGATCGGATCAAGAATGAAAATATATTCATGAAAACATAAAGGGTTCAGATCTGAAATCATGGCACTCGGACCTAGTGACAAGCATTAAGCATAGCAAAGTCATAGCAACATCAATCTCGGAACATAGTGGATACTAGGGATCAAGCCCTAACAAAACTAATGAAGGAAATATGCCCTAGAGGCAATAATAAAGTTGTTATTTATATTTCCTTATATCATGATAAATGTTTATTATTCATGCTAGAATTGTATTAACTGGAAACTTAATACATGTGTGAATACATAGACAAAACACAGTGTCCCTAGTAAGCCTCTACTAGACTAACTCGTTAATCAAAGATGGTTAAGTTTCCAAACCATAGACATGTATTGTCATTTGATGAACGGGATCACATCATTAGGAGAATGATGTGATGGACAAGACCCATCTGTTATCTTAGCATAACGATCGTTAAGTTTTATTGCCATTGCTTTCTTCATGACTTATACATATTCCTTTGACTGTGAGATTATACAACTCCCGGATACCGGAGGAACACCTTGTGTGCTATCAAACATCACAACATAACTGGGTGATTATAAAGATGCTCTAAAGTGTCTTCGAAGGTGTTTGTTGGGTTGGCATAGATCAAGATTAGGATTTGTCAATCCGAATATCGGAGAGATATCTCTGGGCCCTCTCGGTAATGCACGTCATGATAAGCCTTGCAAGCAATGTGACTAATGAGTTAGTTACGGGATGATGCATTACAGAACGAGTAAAGAGACTTGCCGGTAACGAGATTGAAGTAGGTATGAAGATATCGACGATCGAATCTCGGGCAAGTAACATACCGATGACAAAGGGAATAACGTATGTTGTCATTGCGGTTTTACCGATAAAGATCTTCGTAGAATATGTGGGAACCAATATGATCATCCAGGTTCCGCTATTCGTTATTGACCGGAGATGTGTCTCGGTCATGTCTACATAGTTCTCGAACCTGTAGGGTCTGCACGCTTAATGTTCGATGTCGATTTGTATTATGAGTTATTTGTTTTGGTGACCGAAGATTGTTCGGAGTCCCGGATGAGATCACGGACATGACGAGGAGTCTCGAAATGGTCGATAGTATTCTGACACTGGAAGTGTTTCGGAATATATCGGGTATGTATCGGAGTACCGGGCGGGTTACCGGAACCCCCGGGGGAAAGATATGGGTCATATGGGCCATAGGAGGGACGCTAGGCAGCCCACAAGGGGTGGCCGCCCCCACCCCCCCATGGGGAGGCCGAATTGGACAAGGGGAGGGGGCGGCGCCCCCCTTTCCTTCTCCTCCTCCCTCTCCTTCTCCCTTTCCCCTTCGGGTAAAAGGAAAGGGGGGGTCGAATTGGACTAGGTGTCCAAGTGGGACTCCTCCCACTTGGCGCGCCCTAGGCCGGCCTCCTGCCCTCTCCCTCCTTTATATACATGGGCAGGGCACCCCATAGAGACACACCAATTGTTCCAAGCCATGTGCGGCGCCCCCCTCCACAGTTTACTCCTCCGGTCATATTCACGTAGTGCTTAGGAGAAGCCCTTCTCGGATTACTTCACCATCACCATCACCACGCCGTCGTGCTAACGGAACTCTCCCTCGACACTTTGCTGGATCAAGAGTTTGAGGGACGTCATCGAGCTGAACGTGTGCAGAACTCAGAGGTGCCGTACGTTCGGTACTTGATCAGTCGGAATGAGAAGACGTTCGACTACATCAACCGCGTTAATCAAACGCTTCCGCTTTCGGTCTACGAGGGTACGTGGACACACTCTCCCCCTCTCGTAGCTATGCATCTCCTAGATAGATCTTGCGTGATCGTAGGAATTTTTTTGAAACTGCATGCTACGTTCCCCAACAGTGGTATCCGAGCCTGGTCTATGCGTAGATGATATGCACGAGTAGAACACAAAGAGTTGTGGGCAGTGATAGTCATACTGCTTACCACCAACCTCTTATTTTGATTCGGCGGTATTGTTGGATGAAGCGGCCCGGACCAACCTTACATGACCATGTTCATGAGACCGGTTCCACCGACAGACATGCAACTAGTTTTGCATAAAGGTGGCTGGCGGGTGTCTGTTTCTCCAACTTTAGTTGAATCAAATTTGACTACGGCCGGTCCTTGTTGAAGGTTAAAACAGCAAAACTTGATGAAACATCGTTGTGGTTTTGATGCGTAGGTAAGAATGGTTCTTACTAGAATCCCGTAGCAGCCACGTAAAACTTGCAACAACAAAGTAGAGGACGTCTAACTAGTTTTTGCAGGGCATGTTGTGATATGATATGGTCAAGACATGATGTGATACATGTTATTGTATGAGATGATCATGTTTTGTAAAAGTTATCGGCAACTGGCAGGAGCCTTATGGTTGTCGCTTTATTGTATGAAATGCAAACGCCATGTAATTGCTTTACTTTATCACTATGTGTTAGCGATAGTTGTAAAAGCAATAGTTGGCGAGACGACCACGACGCTACGATGGAGATCAAGGTGTCAAGCCGGTGACGATGGAAATCATGATGGTGCTTTGGAGATGGAGATTAAAGGCACAAGATAATGATGGCTAAATCATGTCACATATTTTGATTACATGTGATGTTTATCTTTTATGCATCTTATTTTCCTTAGTACGGCGGTAGCATTATAAGATGATCCCTCACTAAAATTTCAAGGTATAAGTGTTCTCCCTGAGTATGCACCATTGCGACAGTTCGTCGTGCTGAGACACCACGTGATGATCTAGTGTGATAAGCTCTACGTTCACATACAACGGGTGCAAGACAGTTTTGCACATGCAGAATACTCGGGTAAAACTTGACGAGCCTAGCATTTACAGACATGGCCTCGTAACACTGGAGACCGAAAGGTCGAACATGAATCATATAGTAGATATGATCAACATAGAGATGATCACCATTTAAGACTACTCCATCTCACATGATGATCGGACATGGTTTAGTTGATTTGCATCACGTAATCATTTAGATGACTCGAGGGATGTCTATCTAAGTGGGAGTTCTTAAGTAATATGATTAATTGAACTTAATTTATCATGAACTTAGTCCTGATAGTATGTGCATATCTATGTTATAGATCAATAGCTCGCGATATAGCTCCTATATATTTTTGATATGTTCCTAGAGAAAAGTTGAAAGATGATAGTAGCAATGATGTGGACTAGGTCCGTGATCTAAGGATTATCCTCATTGCTGCACAGAAGAATTATGTCCTTGATGCACCGCTAGGTGACAAACCTATTGCAGGAGTAGATGCAGATGTTATGAATGTTTGACAAGCTCGGTATGATGACTAGTTGATAGTTTAGTTCGCCATGCTTTACGGCTTAGAACCGGGACTTCAAAAGCGTTTTGAATGCCACAGAGCATATGAGATGTTCCAAGAGTTGAAATTAGTATTTCAGACTCATGCCCGTGTCGAGAGGTATGAGACCTCTGACAAGTACTTTGCCTACAAGATGGAGGAGAATAGCTCAGCCAGTGAGCATGTGCTCAGAATGTCCGGGTACTACAATCGCTTGAATCAAGTGGGAGTTAATCTTCCAGATAAGATAGTGATTGACAGAGTTCTCTAGTCACTATCACCAAGCTACTAGAACTTCGTGATGAACTATAATATGCAAGGGATGATGAAAACAATTCCCAAGCTCTTCGCGATGCTGAAATTGACGAAGGTAGAAATCAAGAAAAAGCGTCAAGTGTTGATGGTTAACAAGACCACTAGTTTCAAGAAAAGGGCAAGGGAAAGAAAGGGAACTTCAAGAAGAATGGCAAGCAAGTTGCCACTCCCATGAAGAAGCCCAAAGCTAGTCCCAAACCTGAAACTGAGTGCTTCTACTTCAAAGGAAATGGTCACTGGAAGCGGAACTGCCCCAAAAAACTTGGCGGATAAGAAGGATGGCAAAAGTAAACAAAGGTATATTTGATATACATGTTATTGATGTGTACTTTACTAGTGTTCATAGTAACCCCTGGGTATTTGATACCAGTTCAGTTGCTAAGATTAGTAACTCGAAATAGGAGTTGCAAAATGAACAGAGACTAGTTATGGGCGAGGTGACGATGTGTGTTGGAAGTGATTCCAAGGTTGATAAGATCACCATCGCACACTCCCTTTACCTTCGGGATTAGTGTTGAACCTAAATAAATGTTATTTGGTGTTTGCGTTGAGCATGAATATGATTGGATCATATTTATTGCAATACGATTATTCATTTAAGTCAAAGAATAATTGTTGTTCTGTTTACATGAATAAAACCTTCTATGGTCATACACTCAATGGTTTATTGAATCTCGATTGTAGTGATACACATATTCATAATATTGATGCCAAAAGATGCAAAGTTGGTAATGATAGTGCAACATACTTGTGGCACTGCCGTTTAGGTCATATTGGTGTAAAGCGCATCAAGAAACTCCATGCAGACGGACTTTTGGAATCACTTGATTATGAATCATTTGATACCTGCGAACCATGCCTCATGGGCAAGATGACTAAAACTCCGTTCTCCAGAACAATGGAGCGAGCCAATGACTTATTGGAAATAATACATACTGATGTATGCGGTCCGATGAGTGTTGACACATGCGGCGGGTATCGTTATTTTCTGACCTTCACAGATGATTTGAGCAGATATGGGTATATCTACTTAATGAAACACAAGTCTGAAACATTTGAAAAGTTCAAAGAATTTCAGAGTGAAGTGGAAAATCATCGTAATAAGAAAATAAAGTTTCTACGATCTGATCGCGGAGGCGAATATTTGGGTTACGAGTTTGGCCCTCATTTAAAACAATGTGGAATAGTTTCACAACTCACGCCACCTGGAACACCACAGCCTAATGGTGTGTCCGAACGTCGTAACCGTACTTTACTAGATATGATGCGATCTATGATATCTCTTCCCAATTTACCACTATTGTTTTGGGGTTATGCATTAGAGACAGCTGCATTCATGTTAAATAGGGCACCATCTAAATCCGTTGAGACGACACCGTATGAACTGTGGTTTGGCAAGAAACCTAAGCTGTCGTTTCTTAAAGTTTGGAGTTGCGATGCTTATGTGAAAAATCTTCAGCCTGATAAGCTCGAACCCAAATCAGAGAAGTGCGTCTTCATAGGATACCCAAAAGAAACTGTTGGGTACACCTTCTATCACAGATCCGAAGGCAAGATCTTTGTTGCTAAGAATGGATCCTTTCTAGAGGAGTTTCTCTCGAAAGAAGTGAGTGGGAGGAAAGTAGCACTTGATGAGGTAATCGTACCTTCTCTAGAATTGGAAAGTAGTTCATCAGAGAAAACCGTTCCCGTGATGCTTACACCAACAAGAGAGGAAGCTAATGATGATGATCATGAAACTTCAGATCAAGTTACTACAGAACTTCGTAGGTCAACCAGAACATGATCCGCACCAGAGTGGTATGGGAATCCTGTACTGGAGGTCATGTTACTAGACCATGACGAACCTACGAACTATGAGGAAGCGATGATGAGCCCAGATTCCAAGAAATGGCTTGAGGCCATGAAATCTGAGATAGGATCCATGTATGATGAACAAAGTGTGGACTTTGGTGGATTTGCCCGATGATCGGCGAGCCATAGAAAATAAATGGATCTTCAAGAGGAAGACGGACGCTGATGGTAGTGTTACTATCTACAAAGCTCGAATTATCGCAAAATGTTTTTTGACAAGTTCTAGTTGTTGACTACAATGAGATTTTCTCACTTGTATCAATGCTCAAGTCTGTCCGAATCATGTTAGCAATTGCCGCATTTTATGAAATCTGGCAAATGGATGCCAAAACTGCATTTCTTTAATGGATTTATTAAATAAGAGTTGTAAATGATGCAACCAGAAGGTTTTGTCAATCCTAAAGGTGCTAACAAAGTGTGCAAGCTCCAGCGATCCATCTATGGATTGGTGCAAGCATCTCGGAGTTGGAATATACGCTTTGATGAGTTGATCAAAGCATATAGTTTTATACAGACTTGTGGTGAAGCCTGTATTTACAAGAAAGTGAGTGGGAGCACTACAACCTTTCTGATAAGTATATGTGAATGACATATTGTTGATCGGAAATGATGTAGAATTTTTTGGAAAGCCTAAAGGAGTGTTTGAAAGGAATTTTTCAAAGAAAGACCTTGGTGATGCTGCTTACATATTGGGCATCAAGATCTATAGAGATAGATCAAGATGATTGATAAGACTTTCGATGAGTACATACCTTGATAAGATTTTGAAGGAGTTCAAAATGGATCAGTCAAAGAAGAAGTTCTTGCCTGAGTTGTAAGGTATGAAGTTGAGTAAGACTCAAAACTCGACCACGGCAGAAGATAGAGAGAGAATGAAAGTCATTACCTATGCCTCAGCCATAGGTTCTATAAAGTATGCCATGCTGTATACCAGACCTATTATGTACCTTGCCATGAGTTTGGCAAGGGGGTACAATAGTGATCCAGGGGTAGATCACTGGACAACGGTCAAAATTATCCTTAGGTACCTAAAGAGGACTAAGGAAATGTTTCTCGCTTATGGAGGTGACAAAGAGTTCATCGTAAAGGGTTACCTCGATGCAAGCTTTGACACTGACCCGGATGACTCTGAGTCTCAATCTGGATACATATTGAAAGTGGGAGCAATTAGCTAGAGTAGCTCCATGTAGAGCATTTTAGACATAGAAATTTGCGAAATACATATGGATCTGAATGTGGGAGACCCGTTGACTAAACTTCTCTCACAAAAAAAAAACATGATCACACCTTAGTACTCTTTGGGCGTTAATCACATGGCGATGTGAACTAGATTGTTGACTCTAGTAAACCCTTTGGGTGTTGGTCACATGGCGATGTGAACTATTGGTGTTAATCACATGGTGATGTGAACTAGATTATTGACTCTAGTGCAAGTAGGAGACTGAAGGAAATATGCCCTAGAGGCAATAATAAAGTTGTTATTTATATTTCCTTATAGCATGCTAAATGTTTATTATTCATGCTAGAATTGTATTAACCGGAAACTTAATACATGTGTGAATACATAGACAAAACACAATGTCCCTAGTAAGCCTCTACTAGACTAGCTCGTTAATCAAAGATGGTTAAGTTTCCTAACCATAGACATGTGTTGTCATTTGATGAACGGGATCACATCATTAGGAGAATGATGTGATGGACAAGACCCATCCGTTAGCTTAGCATAATGATCGTTAAGTTTTATTGCTATTGCTTTCTTCATGACTTATACATATTCCTTTGACTATGAGATTATGCAACTCCCGGATACCGGAGGAACACCTTGTGTGCTATCAAATGTCACAGCATAATTGGGTGATTATAAAGATGCTGTACAGGTGTCTTCGAAGGTGTTTGTTGGGTTGGCATAGAACGAGATTAGGATTTGTCACTCCGAGTATGGGAGAGGTATCTCTGGGCCCTCTCGGTAATGCACGTCATGATAAGCCTTGCAAGGAATGTGACTAATGAGTTAGTTATGGGATGATGCATTACGGAATGAGTAAACAGACTTGCCGGTAACAATATTGAACTAGGTATGACGATACCGACGATCGAATCTCGGGCAAGTAACATACAGATTGACAAAGGGAATAACATATGTTGTCATTGCGGTTTGACCGATAAAGATCTTCATAGAATATGTGGGAACCAATATGAGCATCCAGGTTCCGCTGTTGGTTATTGACCGGAGATGTGTCTCGGTCATGTCTACATAGTTCTCGAACCCGTAGGGTCCGCACGCTTAACGTTCGATGATGATTTATATTTTGAGTTATGTGTTTTGGTGACCGAAGATTGTTCGGAGTCGCCGATGAGATCACAGACATGACGAGGAGTCTTGAAATGGTCGAGAGGTAAAGATTGATATATTGGACGATAGTATTCGGACATCGGAAGTGTTTCGGAATGTATCGGGTACGTATCGGAGTACCGGGGGGGTTACCGAAACCCCCGGGGGAAAGATATGGGCCATATGGGCCATAGGAGGGAGGCTAGGCAGCCCACAAGAGGTGGCCGCCCCCCCCCCCATGGGGAGTCCGAATTGGACAAGGGGAGGGGGCGGCGCCCCCCTTTCCTTCTCCTCGTCCCTCACCTTCCCCCTTTCCCCTTCCGGTAAAAGGAAAGGGGGGGGGGGCGAATTGGACTAGGGGTCCAAGTGGGACTCCCCCCTCTTGGCACGCCCTATGCCGGCCTCCTCCCCTCTCCCTCCTTTATATACGTGGGCAGGGCACCCCTTGGAGACACACCAATTGTTCCAAGCCGTGTGCGGCGCCCCCCTCCACAGTTTACTCCTCCGGTCATATTCACGTAGTGCTTAGGCGAAGCCCTGCACGGATTACTTCACCATCACCGTCACCACGCCGTCGTGCTGACGGAACTCTCCCTCGACACTTTGCTGGATCAAGAGTTCAAGGGACGTCATCGAGCTGAACGTGTGCAGAACTAGGAGGTGCCGTACGTTCGGTACTTGATCGGTCGGAATGAGAAGACGTTCGACTACATCAACCGTGTTAATCAAACGCTTCCGCTTTTGGTCTACGAGGGTACGTGGACACACTCTCCCCCTCTCGTTGCTATGCATCTCCTAGATAGATCTTGCGTGATCGTAGGAATTTTTTTGAAATTGCATGCTATGTTCCCCAACAACTAACTCGATTACATGATAAATCTCATCCAACTCATCACTGTCCAGCAAGCCTACGAAGGAATTACTCACACCCGGCGGTGAGCATCATGAAATTGGTGATAAAGGATGGTTGATGATGACGATGCCGGAAGATCCCCCTCTCCGGAGCCCCGAACACACTCCAGATTTGGCCTCCTAATGAAGAACAGGAGGTGGCGGCGGCTCCGTATCGTGAAACGCAATAAACCTTCCTCTCTATTTTTTCTCTGGAATTGTAAATTTATAGCGTTGGAATTAGGTCAGACGGAGCCACATGGGCCCCACGAGGTACCAGGGCTCATCTAGGACGGGGGGTGGCGCGACCTGGTGCCTCATGGGCACTGGGTGGCCCCCCTTCAGTGGTTCTTGGTGCCAATATTTTTTATATATTCCATAAAAAATCTCCAGAAAGTTTCATCCAATTCCAAGAACTTTTATTTCTGCACAAAAAACAACACCATGGCAATTCTGCTGAAAACAGCATCAGTCCGGGTTAGTTCCATTCAAATCATGCAAATTAGGGGAAAAAACAAGAGCAAAAGTGTTTCAAAAAGTAGATATGGCAGAGACGTATCAAGTCCCCCAAGCTTAAGTAATTGCTTGTCCTCAAGCAATTCGGTTGACAAACTGAATGTGATAAAGAAAAAACTTTTACAAACTCTTTTGTTCTTGTATCTATATATATACTTCAATAGTGCCCAAGTTTTCCGCAAAGATTATAACTAACCATGCAAATGATAACTCTTAGAAATTTATTCACTCATATCAATGGCATAATCAACTAGCGAGTAATAATAAGATATCTCAAATGCCAACACTTTGTCAAAATGATCATGATATATTATTACAACATGGTATCTCGCTAGTCCTTTCTGAGACCGCAAAACATAAATGCAGAGCACCTCCAAAGTTCAAGCAATGACTAGACATTGTAATTCATGGTAGAAAAGATCCAGTCATGGTGCACACAACATTAACTATTCACAATGCTTGAGAATGACAATAGTGCTCACAGGACTGGTGCTTATTTGAGAAGGTGATAACTCAACAGTAGAAGTAAAATAGCATAAAGTTAAATAGATATGCCCTTCATAGAGGGAAGCATGGATTTGCAGAGGTGCCAGAGCTCAAAGCTTAAATTAGAGATAAATAAAATTTTGGGAGGTATGCCTTTCCTGTCAATGTCACGACCGAGAGTTTTCAATATCTTCCATGCTAAAGACATTAGCGGCGGTTCCCAAGTGGTAAAGTAAAGTTTACTCCCCCTCCACCAACAATCACAAGCCATGGCTAGCCAAATCCTCGGGAGCCCTCCATCCCAACAACTTTTCGGGGGAGTTTGTTTCATTATTTTGCAGTTTTAATAATGGGACTAGACATCCCAATTACCAGCCCCTCTCGAGCAAGCACAAGTGAATAAACACTCATCATGAGAATAACCCACTTAGCATGGAAGATACTGACCGCCCCTGTCGCTCCATGAGCAGTACAGGCACACAAAACAGAAGTTCATTTGAATATTTTAGAGGTGGCACATGCAAATTAACTTAGAACGGCAGAGTAATACCGCATATAGGTAGATATAGTGGACTCATATGGAATAACTTTAGGCTTAAGGGTTTTGATGCACAAGCAGCATTCCCGCTTAGTGCAGGCGAAGGCTAGCAAATAGGTTGAGAAGCGACCAGCTAGAGAGCGAAAACGGTCATAATCATGCATTATGAATAATCAACATTGAATACTAGCATGAGTAGGATATAAGCACCATGAACATAGATATCGTGAAGGCTATGTTGGTTTTGAATCAAGTACATGTATGAACATGTGCCAAGTCAAGCCACTTGAAACATTCAGAGGAGGATACCATATTATCATACTACATCACAATAATTTTAATGCATGTTGACACTCAAGATAAATCATTATCCACTCCTAGCTACTTAAGCATGGCATGAGCAACTATAATCTCTAGTTGTCATCATAAACAAGTTTAATCATAATATGCTGAATCATGGATACTAATTTAAACATATTTACAAAAACAAAGAAAAAGTTGAGTTAATACCCGCTTTTCCTTGCCACAGTCACTTCATCAAATCATCGTCATTATTGCCTTTCACTTGCACGACCGAATAATATGAAAATAAAATAGTGCAAGTGTGCCGTGGACTAAGCTGGAATCTGCAAACATTTTATTCAAAGGAGAAGACAAGGTAAAATGGGCTCTTCGCTAGATCAACAATAATGCATATGAGAGCCACTCAGCATTTTCATCATGGTCTTCTCCTTACAATGACTCAATAAAAAAAAGGAATTTCAGAGAAACATACTAAAGTATTTTTTTAGTTTTTAGTTTTCTCTAAGGAAAATGAAATAATGAAGAAAACAAAAAACGAGAAAAACAATTTACACGGGAAAGCTCCCAACAAGTAAAAGAAGAAACGGGAAATCTTTTTGGGTTTTCTTTTACTTCTACAAAACTACGACTAATCTACAAAAAAGCCCAAAAAGAAACGAGAAATGTTTTTGGATTTTCTCAAAGTTTTTCAAACATAAAAGAAGAAGGCGAGAAAATAAAACTAACATGGATTATATAATAAAAAAGTATGAACACCGACAACTGAAATTAAATGTGTGAGCTTGAATGTAATGTCGGTGAGAGATACGTACTCCCCCAAGCTTAGGCTTTTGCCTAGCTTGGTCTACTGCCATGGCTGTCCTGGATAATATTCGAAATGGTAGCTCGTAGAGACGTTCTTAGCTTCCTCGACAGCCGCATTATACTCGTGCACCTCACTCTCATGAAGAAAATATCTCTGTTTGTTTTGAAAATCAAAAAGGGCAGGAGCAGGTAGAGCAACATACACAGAGTGATATTTATTAAAAACTAGGTTATATTCAATGCCCTGTGAGTTGCATTTAAAAAACCTATGTTCTCGCATTGCTTCAAAATTCAAATATTTGTAAGGCAAGAGGGGATCACTGAATTTGGGCGAGACCCCTAACTTTGCAGCTAAGCAGGAGGCATAAATTATTCCATACAAATCACCATTACCCGCATTATGCTGCAGCCTACGTGCAACAATAGCCCCAAGATTATAAAGCTTGCTGCCAGTCAAAGCTGTATGAATAAGACTCGGATCAGGGGCACAAAGGGCACTATAGTCTTGCTTACCAACAACACATTTGCCATTAAAAAGAGTAAAATACCGAACAGTGGGAAAGTGAATGCTAATTATTCTAGCCTCCGTGATTCCCCTACCCTCACCATTACAAAGGCTATTGAGAAACAACTCATAATCAGATCTTGGTGGTTCATCTAACGAACCACAATATGGAATCTTGCATGCATCACAGAATTCTTCTAGAGGCATATTATAGGAATTGTCATAGAGGTGAAATAAAACTCTAGAAGTGCGCGGGTGATAATCAATGTTTTGAGTGAAGGAATGAATGAGGTTGTAATGCTGTGGTGGCTTATCTACGATAAAGGTGGAGAACTCGGCATTGTGAATGTATTGGCAAATTCTTCCTTGATGCCTGCACCTAGCATGAACTCGTTACACGGCCATCGACACGATTTTCCTTCGGCACCTCGCACTGAACTTGCCCTTGGTTCCTCATATGATTGGTGTGCCGAGCTTTCACTTGATGACGCCTCCGAGGACCTCCTCCTCGAAGAACTTCTCCAGAAGAAATTCATTTTCCTATGAACAAATTTCTGAAAAAAATATTGGGCCACAAAATGACATCAATAAAACTTCACAAGATTGATAGCAACTACTCATATGGATGTCTAGAGACTATATCAAGCATTCAAACTACTTGGAACTCAAAGAATTCAACATGCAAGCTCATTTTCTGTAGCACCAAGAGAAGCTAATTATGCAAAATATAATCCACTAGAGCAAAAGCTAATTGGAGCAATGGAGGAGTCACATACCAAGGAGCAATCTCCCAAAACAGTTTCAGAAACGGAGCCCCGAGGAAAGAGATTGAAAATTTCAGGTTTGTGAGCAAGAACACGAGTGAGAGAGCTACTAGGAATTTTTGCTACAGGTAAGAGACGAAGTGAGCTGAAGAAATCAGTGAGGGGGTCCCTGTGGGGCCCATGAGGTACCTAGGCGCGTCGGGGGGGTGGCGTGCCCTGTTGCCTCGTGGGCACCTAGGGAACCCCCCTGGTATATGTCCAATGCTAAAAATTCTTAAAAATTCTATAAAAATTCATGTCAAAATTTTATTGCATTCTGAGCACTTTTATTTCAGGGCTATTTTTTTATTGCACGGATGATCCAGAAAATAGGGTAAGCATGGCATTTTATTTCATTTGACTAAAAATAATAGAAAACAAATAGTGGTTACATATGGTTGTGCTTACTAAATTCATCGACCACATGCCTCTAAAAAAGAATCCATTAATAAGGTTAATCATGTCTTATTAACAAACCATTTCTGAGTGGCATGAAACCGAAGAACTTTCATATAACACTAATATACCTCAACGGGGATATGCATCTCCCCGATAATAAGAGTTTCATATCTCTTCTTAACAGTAGGAATAGGGAGTTGAAAACCTCCAATAGTAATTGTCAGAGTCTTTTCAATAATATGAATACCATTTACTTGAAATTGCTTCTTCGGAAAGTGCACTGTATGTTCATTACCATTGATATGAAAAGTGACCTTGCTTTTGTTACAATCAATAACAGCCCTTGCAGTATTCAAAAAGAGTCTACCAAGGATAATCGACATAATGTCGTCCGTGGGCATATCAAGTACAACAAAGTCTGTTAAAATAATAACATTTGCAACTACAACGGGCACATCCTCACAAACACCGATAGGTATGGCAGTTGATTTGTCAACCATTTGCAATGATATCTCAGTGGGAGTGAGTTTATTCAAATCAAGTCTTTTATATAGAGAGAAAGGCATAACACTAACACCAGCTCCTAAGTCACACAAAGCAGTTTTGACATAATTTCATTTAATGGAGCATGGTATAGTTGGTATTCCCGGATCTCCTTGTTTCTTAGGTACTCCATCCTTGAAAGAATAATTAGCAAGCATAGTGGAAATCTCAGCTTCAGGTATCTTTCTTTTATTTGTGACAATGTCTTTCATATATTTAGCATATGGAGGCATTTTCAATATATCAATCAAATGAGTACGCAGAAAGACTGGCCTAAGCATTTCAGCAAAGTGTTCAAAGTTTTCCTCATCTTTGTTCTTAGATGGCTTAGGAGGAAAGGGCATGGGTTTTTGAACCAACGGTTCTCTTTCTTTACCATGTTTTCGAGCAACGAAGTCTCTTTTATCATAATGTTTATTTTTAGTAGGTGGGCTATCAAGATCAACAGCAGGTCCTATTTCAACATCATTATCAGGTTCATTATCATTATCAGGTTGGGTACCCACATGAGCATCATCATTATTATCATCAGGTGAATGTTCATTATCAGATTGTGTTTCAGCATCAGAAATAAAAACATCATTACTATCCTCCAAGGGTTTTTCTACCTCGGGTTCACTAGAAGTATGCAAAGTCCTATCATTTTTCTTCTTCTTTTTCTTTTTAGATGGACTAGGTGCATCAGCATTAAATCATTGAGAATCTTTTTCAATTCTTTTTGGGTGACCTTCAGGATAAAGTGGCTCCTGATTCATTCTACCTACTGTAGTCATTACTCTAACAGCATGATCATTCATATTCTTAATCATTTCATTGAGCAATTCACTTTGAGATTTAGCAACTTGTTCTAATTGGGTTTGAACCATAGATGCATGTTTACTTACACCTTTAACATCATTAGCAATTCTAAATAACAAGTCACTCAAGCGATCAATCATGTAGGCATTTCGTTTCAGCTGTTTCGTAACATTTGCATTGAAGTGATCTTGCTTTATAATATAATTGTCAAATTCATATAAGCATTGACTAGGAGGTTTGTTATAAGGGATATCACTTTCATCGAACTTTATAAGATAATTTACCTCTACTACCTATGGCGGTGTGTCAAGACCATGTATTTCTTCAATAGGCGGTAAATTCTTAACATCTTCAGCAATAATACCTTTTTCCCTCATACATTTCTTTGCTTCTTGCATATCTTCAGGACTGAGATATAAAATACCCCTCTTCTTTGAAGTGGGTTTGGGCGGTGGTTCAAGAAGTGTGCAATCATTATCATTCTTCAATATATTAGTCAATAATTCCTCAGCTTGTTCAATAGTTCATTCCCTGAAAACACAACAAGCACAACTATCTAGGTAGTCCCTAGAAGCATCGGTTAGTCCATTATAGAGGATATCGAGTATTTCATTTTTCTTAAGAGGATGATCAGGTAAAGCATTAAGTAATTGGAGAAGCCTTCCCCAAGCTTGAGGGAGATTCTCTTCTTCAATTTGCACAAAGATAAATATTTCCTGTAAAGCAGCTTGTTTCTTATGAGCAGGAAAATATTTTTCAGAGAAGTAATATATCATATCCTAGGGACTACGCACACAACCAGGAGCAAGAGTATTATACCATTCCTTAGAATCACCCTTTAATGAGAAAGGAAATAACTTAAGGATATAGTAATAGAAAAAAATTTCCTCATGAGCAAATAGGGTGGCTATATCATTTAATTTAGTAAGATGTGCCACAACAGTTTCAGTTTCATAATCGTGGAAAGGATTAGATTCGACCAAAGTAATTAACTGAAGATCCACTGAGAATTCATGATCCTTATCAGTAACAAATATGGAAGAGGTAGCAAACTTAGGGTCATATTTCATTCTCTCCCTCATAGATTTTTCTTTCATATCAGCAAGCAGTTTTATAACTTCATGTCTATTATTACAAGCAAGAATGGCTCTAGCCGTCTCCCTATCAAAGCAATGTCCATCAAGTGTTTCAACTCTAGTAGGAGAGCTAGGCATAATAGGTGAATCATAATTCTCAAGAGTTTCAGCATTTTCAATTTCTTTAGCTGTGGCAAGTTGTTCATTAAGAAATTCACCAAGTGGCACAGCATTATCAAGCATAGTACTAGCATCATCAAAAGTATCATTCATAGCAGAAGTGTTGTCATCAATAACTTGCGACATATTAGAATTAATTGCATGTGGTGGTGTTGCAAGTTTACTCAAAACGGAGGGTGAATCAAGTGCAGAGTTAGATGGCAGTTCCTTACCTCCCCTCATCTTAGAGGGAATGATCTTGGTCTTAGCGTCTTTCAGATTCATCATAGTGATCAACAGATATAAATCCCATGTGACTAAACAAATATAGCTATGCTCCCCGGTAACGGCACTAGAAAAAGGTCTTGATAACCCACAAGTATAGGGGATCGCAATAGTTTTCGAGGGTAGAGTATTCCACCCAAATTTATTGATTCGACATAAGGGGAGCCAAGGAATATTTGCAAGTATTAGCAGTTGAGCTGTCAATTCAACCACACCTGGAGACTAAATATCTGCAGCAGAGTGATCAATAGCACAGTAGTATGATAGTTTGGTAGCAATAGCAATAATAGTAACAGTAGCAGTAATAGTAGTAGCAATTATGATAGAGGTAACAACAATAGTAACTTAGCAAGAACAATATGTGAAAAGCTTGTAGGCATTGGATTGGTGATTATGTTCGATAACATTTATCAGGTAACAGTTATAACCTAGGGCGACACAGAACTAGCTCCAATTCATTTATGTAATGTAGGCATGTATTCCATATTTAGTCATACATGCTTGCGATAAGAACTTGCATGACATCTTTTGTCCTACCCTCCCATGGTAGCGGGGTCCATAAGGAAACTAAGGGATATTAAGGCCTCCTTTTAATAGAGAACTGGAACAAAGCATTAGCAGTTAGTGAATACATGAACTCCTCAAACTACGGCAATCACCGAAAAGAATCTCAATTATTGTCACCTTGGGGTATGCGGATCATAACACATAGCAGGTGCGTATAACTTGCAAGATCGGATCAAGAACACAAATATATTCATGAAAACATAAAGGGTTCAGATCTGAAATCATGGCACTCGGACCTAGTGACAAGCATTAAGCATAGCAAAGTCATAGCAACATCAATTTGAGAAAATAGTGGATACTAGGGATCAAGCCCTAACAAAACTAACTCGATTACATGATATATCTCATCCAACTCATCACCGTCCAAAAATCCTATGAAGGCATTACTCACTCCCAGTGGTGAGCATCATGAAATTGGTGATGAAGGATGGTTGATGATGACGATGCCGGAAGATCCCCCTCTCCGGAGCCCCGAACGGACTCCAGATCTAGCCTCCCGATGAAGAACAGGAGGTGGCAGCGGCTCCGTATCGTGAAATGCAATAAAACTTCCTCTCTATTTTTTTCTCTGGAATTATAAATTTATAGCGTTGGAATTAGGTCAGACGGAGCCATGTGGGCCCATGAGGTACCAGGGCTCGTCTGGGAGGGGGTGGCGCGCCCTGGTGCCTCGTGGGCACTGGGTGGCCCCCCTCCAGTGGGTCTTGGTGCCAATAATTTTTATATATGCCATAAAAAATTTCCAGAAAGTTTCATCCAATTCCAAGAACTTTTATTTCTACACAAAAAACAACAGCATGGCAATTCTGCTGAAAACAGCATCAGTCCGGGTTAGTTCCATTCAAATCATGCAAATTAGGGGCCAAAACAAGAGCAAAAGTGTTTGGAAATGTAGATACGGCGGAGACGTATCACCCAGGAACCCGAGTTCACCGCAGGAGCTTACTACCAGGATCCGGATATCCCCGGAGGCACCTACTACTACGAGGAGCCCGCCGACCAGGAGTAGTTCGGAGGCCCCAGGTAGGAGGCCTTGCCTTTTCGATCTAGTGTCATTGTTGTGCTAGCCTTCTTAAGGCATACTTGTTTAATTATGTCTGTACTCAGATATCTTTTGCTTCCGTTTACTTATGTATTCGGGTCATCGTGACCCCTGGTTTGTAATATAAGGATTTATGTTTGAATTTGTGTCTAGAGTTGTGTTTTGATATCTTCCCATGAGTCTCTGATCTTGATCATGCACATTTGCGTGTATGATTAGTGCACGATTGAGTCAGGGCGTCACAAGTTGGTATCAGAGCCGACTGCCCGTAGGAAGCCCCTTTCCAACTCCTTGGCCGAAGTTGAGTCTAGTCTTTGCAAAAACTGTTTTACTAACAATGTTGTGTGGCTTACAGGCCCACGTCGCAAATGGACGGGATTAGGATCTTTTATTCCGCTACTTTACTCTAGGATTCTGATCTCTCGTCTTTTCGGGTAAAATTTTACTAACTCTGACTTTAGGTTCTCGTAATCACATTCACTCGGAGACTTGAATTTCTGTATATACTTGTTTGAATGCATAATGCAACATTCACTCACTGTCTTTTGACACTTGTGAAATTTCCTGTATTTCAGATGCACTGTTTGTTTTGGCCACGTCCAACGATGCAGTTCGTACACCGGACTTACGCTCATGATGCCACTGGTTTTCCTGCTATCCTGGTCGCCCTCTTGGCCTGGCTGGGATACCGTTGGTACCCCGAGTACATGGTTTACGAGGACTTTGGCGAGTTCAACCAGAAGCAGTACCATGCGGATGTTCATATTTTCGATCAACGGGATAACTCCATCACTGAGTTGCACACTTTGCATGGTATCGGCGTGACTGTTGAGATGGTAGTACATGATGCTGCCTATGCTGCTATAGCACATTTTCATGGCCAGCACCCTCTTGGATGAGTCACCATTCCGCTACATTCTGTATGCCCCTGTCGGAGATGAGACTGGATATTACACTACTGTCTACACTCCTTATGTGTGATGCCGTTATGACCCGCAGGTACTGATCCAGTATACTGAGGCTCTGGATCGTACCATCCGAGCTCAGGCTGTTGAGCTGTACACCACTCACGCATGTCTCTACGATACTCTCACACAGTTGCTACTAGATGTCCATGCAGGGAGACAGCCGCAGTACATCCTTTACCCATGCAGGACCGGGATGCCCCCAGGTATCGATTGGCCTACTGTTGGAGGTTGCACTCCCCCATGTGGACCTCTTCTACTAGTACGAGACTAGGTTCTGCACCAGAGTCTGCATGGAGCGCAGGAACCTTCTACCTTGAGCACCCAGCGTCCACACTTGCAGTTACTTGGCTATAATGGTTTTCCCCGACGTTGATGTAGCATTTGCTATGTCTCGTTGTTGTATCTCTCCACCGCGTGCCTGCGTGCCGCTTAGTATGTCTAGCTATTTCTTCCAAACTTGTACTACCGACTTGTAACCGACTTGGTGTATGGATCTGTATGTCTCAAGTGACTACTGTTATGTATCTATTGCACTCTTGTTCTTTGTCATGTTACATCATGGTTGACATTAGGCTCTTGCAATTGCTTTTACTAAACTACCCCCTGTTGAATTTTAGCAGGATGGTTAGACCAGGTGGTCGTGATCGTGGCCATGGTCGCGGACGTGCTGCCGAGCATCCACCACCTCCAGATTACATGGTTGCAATGATGCAACAATTTGATTTGCACCGTCAGTTCATGGTCGGGATTATGGCGCAATTCCCGAATAACAACCAGAATAATCAACATCAGCCAGCCCCAATAACACTGCAGGAGTTTGTGCATCTCAACCCTGTCACATTCCGGAACTCTATTCAACCACTCGATGTGGATGATTGGCTTCGTGACATCACTTAGGAGATGGAGTCCGCAAATGTCATTCCTGACAGCTATGTCACATTCACGTCATACTTTCTCAAGGGTCCCGCTGCCCAATGGTGGAACACCCACTAGCGTTCACTACCTGTTGGGACAATCATCACTTGGCTCAAATTCTAGACTTCTTTTCATGCCCGTTACATTCCTCAGGGAGTTATGGACTAGAAGAAGAAAGAATTCCACAGCCTCACTCAGGATAGTAAGACTGTAGAAGCTTATCAGCGGGAGTTCCTTGAACTGTCCCGCTATGCTGAAGAGGACATCATTACTGATGCTCGTAGACAGGAAAAGTTCTGTGAAGGACTACATCCGGATATCAAACTTGCACTCCTTGCTCAAGACTTCACCGACTTTGCCACCTTGGTGAACAAATCTATCCATGTTGAGACAGGTCTGCTGGAATATAAAGAGTCACAGAAGCATAGCCATGATGTTGGCTCCTCATCGGGCTCGTCCGCATAGAAGCATCGCATATGGATTCCCAACAGCATGTACCGCCTAGCCTGCCTCTACACCGAAGCCTTCTTGTGCTGCACCTGGTTTGTCTCCTCCACCACCAAGAGAGCCGAGAGATCAAGCTCCACCGCTCAACACTGCTGCACCCCGTCCCGAAGACGGTCTATGTTTCAAGTGTCGCTGTCCAGGTCATCATGCCATGGACTGCCACCAAAACCAGAATCAACTGGCACTTCCTTCAACAGGTCATGGAAATAATCAGTAGCCCAACTATAATGCCAGACCTGCTTATGGTCGTGGGCAGGCTAACCACGTTAACTTGGAAGAAGCTCAGGATCAGCCTGCTACTATGATGGGTACTGTCCTTGTTAACTTAGTACCAGCTACTGTTTTATTTGAATCGGGAGCATCTCATTCATTCATATCAGAAGCATTTGCATTAATGCATGACATCGCTTTTGAAAAGATGAACCGTGCACTTGTTGTAAACACCCCCAGGGCCCATTGTCATGTTAATATGGCAAGTCATAACATCCCCATTGAGATCGAAGGTCTAGAGTTCCTTGCCTCTGTCATCATCTTGCAGACTTCCGGTATTGATGTCATACTTGGGATGGATTGGTTGAAAGCTCATATTGCTTCGATCGATTGTGCCGCCAAAACCGTCCAACTCTTTCACCCCTCGGACGAGATAGTAAATAACTCTACTCGAGTTCTTCAAAATGCCGAAGCTCGCATATATGCCCTGAATGCATTGAACGCTTCATCTCTGGAGGGAATCGAGAATGTCCCAGTCATTCGCGACTTCTAAAATGTCTTTCCAGAAGAACTTCTCGGATTACCCCCTGTTAGAGCTGTCGAGTTTGTCATCGACTTGAAACCAGACACTACTCCTATTGCGAAGCGTCCCTACAAGATGCCGCCGCATGAACTCCATGAGCTTAAGGAGGTAATTGACAAATCACTTCGCAGTGGTTTCATTCGCCCAAGTTCTTCTGCTTGGGGAGCACCTTATCTCTTCGTCAAGAAGAAAGATGGGACGAATCGGTTGGTCCAAGATTACCGACCTATTAACCAAGCCACAATCCAGAACAAATATCCACTTCCTAGAATCAATGATCTGTACGATCAACTTGCTGGATCCTCTGTGTTCTCTAAACTTGACATGAGGTTGGGTTATCACCAAATCAGAGTTCGTGAAGAGGATATTCCAAAAACAGCCGTCGTTACTTGTTATGGTTCATACGAGTACACCGTCATGTCTTTTGGCATAACCAATGCTCCAGCAACTTTCTCTCGATTGATGAATTATATCTTCATGGACTACCTCGACAAGTTCATCGTGGTTTATCTGGATGATATTATTGTATACTCCAAGAACGAAGAGGAACATGTCGAACATCTTTGGCTTGTATTGGAGAAGCTTCGAGAACACCAGCTATATGCCAAATACTCCAAGTGTGAATTTTGGTTGTCTGAGGTGACCTATCTTGGTCATGTGATTTCCAAAGATGGCATCGCTGTTAACCCAGAACGAGTTCAGGCTATTCTTGACAGGACTCCTCCGAAAAATGTTAAGCAAGTCAGGAGTTTTCTCGGACTCACAAGCTATTGCCGCCGTTTTGTCGAGAACTTCTCCAAGATTGCTAAACCATTAACTGATCTGCTCCACAAGGGCCAGAAATTTGAGTGGACATCCAAATGCCAGGAAAGTTTCCAGACACTCACAGACAAGCTTACCTCTGCCCCAGTGCTTGCTCCCCCAGATACTCGCAAGGACTTCGTGATTTATTGTGATGCATCTCGTCAAGGATTAGGCTGTGTCCTAATGCAAGAGTGGAAGGTCATTGCTTATGGCTCTCGTCAGTTGCGTCCTCACGAAGATAAGTATCCAACACATGATCTTGATTTTGCAATGGTTATTTATGCCTTGAAACTATGGCAACATTACCTAATTGGTAATCATTGCGAGATATACATGGACCATCAAAGTCTGAAGTATCTGTATACTCAGCCAGATTTGAATCTCCGTCAGCAAAGGTGGCTCGAGACAATAGCCGACTATGACATGGATATTTCTTATACCCCTGGCAAGGCTAATGTGATGGCCGATGCCTTGAGTCACAAGTCCTATTGCAACAACCTCATGGTTCAGCAAGCTCAACCCCTTCTTTATGAAGAACTCCGCAAGTTGAACCTTCACATTGTTCCTCAGGGTTCTATCAATACACTGGTTGTTGAACTAGATCTCGAGCACCGCATCAAGGCTAATCAGAAGCTTGACCCTGAAGTCGACAAGATTAAGCTCGATCTTTCAAATGGAAAGGCCTCAGACTTTTCTCTGGATAAGGATAGTACCTTGTTCTTCAAGGGTCATTTCATTGTCCCTTCAAAAGGCAACCCAGATACGACATCGGATATTATGAGAGAAGCTCATGTCACACCTCTGTCTATTCATCCGGGTAGTACTAAAATGTACCAAGACATCCGTTAGAGATTCTGGTGGCCTAACATGAAGCAAAATATTGCTTGTTATGTTGCTGAGTGTGACGTTTGCCATCGCATCAAAGCAGAACATCACAAACCTGCCGGACTTCTCCAACCACTTGAAATTCCTGAATGGAAATAGGAAAAGGTTGAAATAGATCTCATTACTGGTTTTCCCAGATCGCAGAAGGGTCATGATGCTATTCTTGTCATCATCGACCAATTCTCCAATGTTACTCATTTCCTGCCAGTCAAGGAGTCGATCACTGCTAGTCAGTTGGCAGACTTATATATTTCCAGAATTGTCGTGGCAGCCTCTTTCCCTCCAAGTTCTGGGAAAGTTTTCAAGAAGCTATGGGAACTCATCTCATCTGGAGCACTGCTTATCATCCTCAGTCCCAGGGACAAGTTGAAAGAGTCAACCAAGTTCTTGAAGATATGCTTCGTGCCTGGGTCATCTCATTTGGCAAGAAATGGGAAGAATCTCTCCCGTATGCTGAATTCTCCTACAACAACAGCTACCAAGCTATCTTGAAGATGACACCCTTTGAAGTTCTTTATGGACGTAAGTGTCGAACCCCTCTGAATTGGTCAGAAACTAGGGAACGACCACTTTTTGGTCCATATATTATCCAGCAAGCTGAGGAACAAGCTCGTATTGTTCATGGACATCTTAAGACAGCTCAGTCTCATCAAAAGAACAACTATGACCGTAAACACAAGGACATTGTCTATCAACCTAGTGAGCAAGCTTACCTTCGCGTCACCCTGATGAAGTGGACACATCATTTCAGAATCAAGGGCAAACTAGCTCCTCGCTACATCGGTCCCTTTCGTATCCTCGCCAGACGTGAATATGTGGCATATCAATTGGAATTGCCACCGAAGCTTTCTCAAGTCCATGATATCTTCCATATATCACAACTCCGACACTGCTTCAAGGATCCTATCCGAGCCGTGGATCATGAAGTGCTTGAATTGGAGGATGACCTCTCTTACAAAGAGCTTCCAATCTGCATTCTTGATCAAGCTGATGTTGGGGAACATGACAGAATACAAAAAAATTTGGTACTGCGAGCACGCCCAGGATCACTATGGAGATGCATACAAGGTTTGATCTGATCATTTCCGACTCGAAGCGCAGTAGAAGTAGAGTCGATGTACATTGTCGGTGTAGATCCCCGTAGCTAGGATTTACAACCTCCCAACCGCAAGGATGTTCTTCCTCGCCTGCTCCTCGGACAGTCCCCCGGATAGCCGTCCGAGAGGCTGTCGGATAATCCCTCGGACGATGTCACGGACAGCCCTTTGGGAGGACCATCGAACAGCCCCTCGGGTAAAAGATCGAACCTACGACCTCTCTACAGGGTTGCACACATACGGTGTCATCTATCTGGCAGGGCTTCGCCGTCCAGAACTGGTTCCCGCCGGAACCCAGACAGCCTTTCGGCTCTACGAAACTATTTCCGTGGGAGGGAGAGAGAAGGCCAGATCATGCATGGCTTGTGTATGAGAGTTAGGAGAGTGTGTGGAGAGCTCCTCTCCATCTCCTTATATAGGCCAATACAAGGGGTGGGGTGGGACATGGAAATACCAAAATACTCATGAGGTGAGCACACCACAAGGGCATAAGTGGAAAGCAAGTGGTGCTCCATCGGGGATCACCACCTTGGCGGGCCACATCCTTGCCCCCCCCCCCCCCATGGAGGGCCCCCCCACATCCCACCAAAAATGTTTCCATGAAACAAGGATGCTCCCTAGACAAAAAGCCACCAAACAAGCTGCCCCCTATTCATGGAAACTTGTCCCCTCACGTTGGCACAAGATGTTTTCCGTGACCGTTTTTTCTAGAAAAATTCTGGAAGGTCCCAGAACATTTTCGCCACCCTCTAAAATTATTTTGGGCATATTCCAAAACATTTCTGGCATGGTGGTTTAATATAGAAACATCTTTGTTTTCACTGAAAACAATTTTGGCTGCTCCGAAACTATTTTTTCCGTTTTCTCTCCAGAAAAATTCCAGAAGTTACCAGAACAATCTGGCAACCTCCAAAATTTCCCGGCGCTTGCCAAAACATTTTTGGCACAATGATTTAATCCAAAACAACTTTTCGGTTTTACCGAAACTTTTCTGGTGTTCTCTCTGGAACTTTTCCATTGTCTCTGAAACTTTTCCGGTGACTTTCTCTCAGACTCCCTGTCTAGTATTCAGCAGATAGATGACCCTTAAGCATGTGACCCTATAGGTTCGGTGAAGTATAGACATGACCGGAACACTTTCCGATCAATGATCAACATCGAGGCCGTGGACACCCATATTGACCCCTATACCCACACGAATAAATATTCGAGTGAACCTCCAGTTGCCGTGTGCTATTCTTGTTGCTTCGCGATATGTTACAAACACCCGAGGTGATATTTATCGGCATCCCCGTGAATCAACACTTGTCCACTATGCTAGTTACCTCGTTACCGGTCTTGTTCTCTTTTCTCATTTCCGCGTTCCGGCATCCCCGTGATCAAATCACATTGTATCTGGCCAGATGAAGATGGATATCATAACACCGAGAGGGCCCTAAGAATATCTCTTCATCGTCGGAGGAGCAATTCGCAACCTTAAGCTATCTCGTTGCTTGTCAGACTTTCCCATGAACCTGTAAGCCGCCGTAATAGCCACCCAGTAACGGATGACATTTAGCAAAACCCCAAAGCTCATGAAGCAAGAATGAAGGAACTCGACACTCTCATGGTCTAAGGAATTATGCAAACATTAACTATCTCTGTGTTATTCACCATTAACTTGTGACGGATGTATCTCATAGCATAACATCAATTTGGGTCGATTCAACACAAATGTTCTTCTAACATTTTGCCCTCAAAGTTGCTGGCATAGACATGCCCATGATCAGGAAAACAGGACCATCATGCAACACTTGAGCTATTCATAGAGGCATGACTAGGAATACATTTTCCGTTTAATATACCACACGTGCATATGAGTTTCCCTTCGAGCCTCATGGTTATTGTAGACTCAAGAATCATAGCAGTTATAGCATGGAACATCAACATCAATTACAAACTTGGAGATACTAGAATAACTATTATTATTGCCTCTAGGGCATATCTCCTACGGACTCCCACTTGCAGTAGAGTCATAATCTAGTTACATGGCTTCCCTAACACCAATGGCTATTCGGTGTTGCCCATGCTTTGCTCGTGGTAGAGGCTTCGTCATCGGGTCTGACACATTCAGATTTGTGTGAACTTTCCGTACTTTCACTAAACCCTCTTCAACATGATATCGAATGAGTTTATATTTGCGTTCAATATGCCTTGTCTTATGGTGCGAACATGGCTCCCTTGCCTGAGCCATGGCGCCACTATTATCACAATAGATCTCCACCGGGTCTGGAACAATTGGAACCACACCAAGGTCTTCAAGAAATTGCTTGATCCAGACTGCCTACTTGGAGGCTTCTGAAGCAGCAACATATTCCACCTCCGTCATAGATTCCGCCACAGTCTTTTGCTTGGAACTTTTCCAGTCAACTGCACCACCATTCAATATGAAAACATAGCCTGATCAAGATTTGAAGTCATCTAGGTCAGACATGAAGCCGGCATCAGTGTAACCACTTATAATGAGCTCTTCATCACCTCCGTACACAAGGAGTAAATTCTTGGTCTTTCTGAGGTACTCAAGAATATTTTTTACTTCGGTCCAGTGTTCCATTCCTGGATCACTTTGGTACCGGCTGCTAGCACTTAGCGCATAGGAAACATCCGGTCTTGTACATAGCATGGCATACATAATAGAACCAACTGCCGAAGCATATGGAACATCATTCATTTGTACTCGCTTATTGAGAGTCCGAGGACACTGATTCTTCCAAAGCACTGTGCCAGGTGACAGGGGGAGTAGGCCTTTCTTGGGGTTCGCCATGTTGAACCTTTTCAACACCTTGTCAATGTACGTGCTTTGGCTAAGCGATATCAGGCGTTTTGATCTATCTCTATTGATTCTGATGCCCAATACATATGCTGCTTCGCCTAAGTCCTTCATTGAAAAACTCTTCTTCAATAAGTCATTTGTTTCGCTAAGAAAATCCACGTAATTTCCAATCAACAATATGTCATCCACATACAAGATTAGAAATGCTTTTGCGCTCCCACTAAACTTATTGCAAACACAAGATTATTCGCAATTCCTGATGATGCCAAACTCTTTGATTACTTCATCAAAACAAATGTTCCAGCTCCTTGATGCTTGCTTCAGACCATAAATGGCCTTCTGAAGCTTGCATACCTTTCCAGCTTAGAAACGACAGAACCTTCAGGCTATATCATGTATACATCTTCTTTGAGATTTCCATTTAGGAAAGCGGTTTTGACATCCATTTGCCATATTTCATAATCGAAATAAGCATCAATTACTAGAAATATCCGTACACACTTAAGCATAGCTACAGGCGAGAAAGTCTTGTCATAGTCCACTCCTGGAACTTGCGTGAACCCTTTTGCGACAAGTCTAGCTTTACGGATAGTAATGTTACCATCCGCGTCTGTCTTTCTTTTGAAAATCCATCTACAAACAATGGGTTTTACGCCTTCTGAAAGTTCTACCAAGTTCCAAACTTGATTTTCGTACATGGATTCCATTTCGGATTTCATGGCTTTGTGTCATTCCCTTGAGCAGGGCCCCACCATCGCTTCCTTGTAGTGTGCAGGTTCATCGTCTTCAAGGATGAAGATTTTGTTATGAAACTACTCAGGCGGCTCGATAGCCCTACCTGATCTGCGCGGTTCAAATACAAACTTGTCTAAAGTTTCCGCATCACATGCGACAACTTCTGGCTCGGTTGTAGGGATAATTTGCAGAATTACTTCCGGTTCCTTAGCCATATCAGCGGTCGCCAAAGATTCACTAATCTCATTAAGTTGTATTGCCCTCCCACTCACTTCTTTAGCGAGAAACTCTTTCTCGAGAAAGCGTCCAACTTTTGCGACAACCACTTTGCCCTCAGACTGGTGGTAGAAGGAATACCCAATGGTGTTATTGGGATAACCTACAAAGAAACATTTGTCTGATCTAGGTTCTAGTTTGCTTGGGTGTAAACATTTTACATACGCCTCACAACCCCAAACCTTGAGATGCAACACATTGGGTTTCTTCCCATACCATAATTCAAATGGCGTCATCTCAACAGACTTAGACGGTGCTCTGTTTAATGTATAAGCGGCAGTGAGTAGTGCGTGACCCAAAAAAGATATCAGCAGATCTGTAAGAGACATCATCGACCTTACCATGTCTAACAAGGTTCGGTTATGTCGTTCCGACACTTCATTTTACTGTGGAGTTCCGGGAGGCATAAGCTGTGAAACAATTCCACGATCACTCAGATGTTGGCTAAACTCATGACTCGGATATTCGCCCCAGCGATCTGATCACAGAAACTTAATCATTTTCTTATGATGATTTTCTACCTCATTCTGAAATTCCTTGAACTTTTCAGAATTTTCTGACTTATGCTTTATCAAGTAGATATATCCATAACTACTTAAATCGTCAGTAAAAGTCACGAAGTAGAAATACCCACCCCGTGCAGTTGTGCTCATTGGACCACATACATCACTATGTATTATCTCCAACAATTCACCTGCCCGTTCAGGATGACCCATGAACGGCGTCTTGGTCATTTTCCACATCAAGCAAGCCTCACATGTGTCAAATGATTCAAAATCAAAAGACGGTAAAACTCCAACTTTATGAAGTCTTTGCATGCGTTTCTTTCCGATGTGGCCAAGGCAACAATGCCACAAAAAAGTGGTGGTGGTATCAGCCTTCTTAAGGCGTTTAGCATTCACGTTAAAGACATCATTTCCACATTCAAGATTTAGTATGAAAAGGCCCCCAACAATGGGTGCAAATCCATAAAACATATCCATACAATAAAGCGAACAACCGTTGTTCTCAGACTTGTACGAACACCCATCATGCACCAAACATGATCCAGAGATAATGTGTCTACACAATGCCAAAACAAAATAACAGTTACTTAGTTCTAGGGTAAATCCTGAAGGGAGACGTAGAGGCATAATGCCAACGTCTTGAGAGGCAATCCTAGCATCGCTCCTGATGCGCATCATGACTTCATTCTTTGCCAGCTTGCGGACCTTCTGAAGTCCCTGTATCGAGTTGCAAATGTGAGCAACCGATCTGGGATCTAATACCCAAGACTTAGAATTTTTGCTAGCGAGCAAAACATTAATGACATTAACATGTATAACAGTTATACCTTTTCCGGTATTCCCGGACTTCTTATCTGCCAGGTACTTCTTGCAGTTTCTCTTCCAGTGTCCTGTGCCCTTGCAGTAGAAGCACATAGTTTCATTCTTGGCTCTGCCCTTAGAGTTGCTTCGGGAGCCGGTCTTACCAGCGCCCTTGCCCTTCTTGGACTTGCCATTCTTTTTGAAACTGGCGGTTTTATTCACAAGCAACACTTGCTTGCGATTTTTCCGCAGTCCTCCTTCTGCAGTTTTCAGCATGGCAAGCACCTCATTCAGTGTCTTCTCCATCCCACTCATGTTGTAGTTCATGATAAAACTGTCGTAAGACGGGGGGAGTGAAGCAAGCAATATGTCCATCATATGGGCTGGTGGAATTGGAAATTCCAGGGTTTTAAGCCTTTCAGCGCAGCCGATCATATTGACAACATGTTTGCAATTGAACTGCCCTCAGCCATCTTGCAATCCATCATGGTCTTCATGATATCAAAATGTTCATATCATGTGTTTTGCTTGTACGGAGCGTCCAATTCCCAGATCATATCCTGGGCCTTATGGAATTCAAAACATTTTTGAAGCTCTAGACTCATGCAAGCTAGCATGAGGCACTGCACTAAGTTGTGATCATCATCCTTAGTAGCCCCGAAATTTTGTTCATCTTTCGGGGCAGTTTCCGCCGGTTTAGCTGGAAGAGGTTTTTCAAGCACATATATTCTCTTAGAGCTCCTGAGGACAATCCTCAGGTTATGAACCCAATCCACATAGTTGTTTCCAGTCACAGCTAACTTCTCTTTCTCTAACATCGGGCCTAAGTTGAACGCGGTGTTGCGAGCCATTTCATCTACAACGCTAAACACAAATTCACTTAGACTTTGTTCATAATTAATTTGCACTAGAGAATAAACAATTTTATTCTAAGGTGCGCTCCCACTTGAATCAATATCACTCATAATTGATTGTGAGTGATTCAAGATCCACATTTCAATTCAACGCCATTGAATGAGATGAACGCTGATGGCGCGAACTTCAATTGGTAGGCAAACTTGCCGATCACATCTCTATGTGACTCTTGTTCATCTTTCGATGGGCGTGTTCCGAGCTCAGGGAGATCCTTCCATAACGTCAAGACAACCAAGTGATATCGCTGCGAGGTCTCAACTCACCTGCCTCACACATCTCCGATCATTCGTACCCAGGTAGATCCTACGATACCCGGAAGAGATAGGTGTCGTGACGGTTCTACACTTGGGAGAACACTAACTACTTGATATTTTAAGTGAGAGATCACCCTAATAAAAAGCGAATACCGCGCAATCAAAAGGGTGCACCATAACGGATTAACATCTCTGGCAATTCATAATAGCATGATATGGTATAGCCCTTTCTGACGGAGAAGTCTTGAATTTCTTCGTCTTCGGCATTTGCGTCGGTGTCCACCTTCGCGAAGATTGCCACCACCTTGTCGATGCACCAGATAATATTGCTATCTCTATAGCTAATAAAATAAGTGCGTTATATGAGGTTGACACACAGGTCATTAAAGTGACAATCATATGGCTCCAGCCATCACGCCGAATCATGACACGTAGGTCATGTTAATTAATTTACATCATATAGCCACCTCATACATAATCTAATTGAATATGAGCATTACTATACCACATCCTGTAAAACCAAGTTAGACGCCTCTAATCGGTTTGTGCAAAATTTTATTTCACGCGGCTTCAAAGGTTTTGACTTAAACCGTAGCTACCAATGTTTATCATCGAGTACGATTATTCAAGTTGCTAGATTAACTTTGCAGGGTGTATGAAGCATGAGATAAAATCTCGAACCCCATACTGAACTTCGTTATATGCATGACCCCCGTGCAGATCATATCTGCATTACCCTTTCGTCTACAAAACATCCATCTTTCTTTAACTATGGTAGAATCCAAAGATATTGAAGCACTTCGTTGATCTGTCAACCAGCATACTCAGGAGCAGCATAGAAGGGTCACAGATTGCCAGAACTTTGTAAGATTCTACCATGCCGTCAAGATCAGGACTATGCAAATTCACAGGAAGCAACAGGAACATCGGATAATAGATCTCATCTGCTACTTGCATAAATAATTTTCAGCAATAGATCTCATCTACTACAAAATTATATTATGAAATACCCATACATCTCTATGTATTCTAGATCGTAACCTGCATCTACGCATAGCACGGCTCATGATGTCACTGTTGGGGAACGCGAAAGAAAACAAACATTTCGGTACTGCGAGCACGCCCAGGATCACTACGGAGATGCATACAAGGTTTGATCTGATCATTACTGACTCAAAGCACAGTGGAAGTAGAGTCGATGTAGATCGTCGATGCAGATCCCCACAGCTAGGATTTACAACATCCCAACCATGAGGATGTTCTCCCTCGCCTGCTCCTCGGACAGTCCCCGGGACAGCTCTTTGGGAGGCGGTCGGATAGTCCCTTGGACAATGTCGTGGATAGCCCTTCGGGAGGACCCTCGAATAGCCCCTCGTGCAAAATATCCAACCTACAACCTCTCTACGGGGTTGCACACATACGGCGTCATCCATCCGGCAGGGCTTCGCCGTCCAGAACTAGTTCCCGCCGGAACCTAGACAGCCTTTCAGCTCTACGAAACTATTTCCGTGGTAGGGAGAGAGAAGGCCAAATCATGCATTGCTTGTGGATGAGAGTTAGGACAGTGTGTGGAGAGCTCCTCTCCACCTCCTTATATAGGCCAAGGCAAGGGGTGGGGCGGGACTTGGAAATACCAAAATACTCATGAGGTGAGCACACCACAAGGGCATAAGTGGAAAGCAAGTGGTTCTCCATGGGGGAGCACCACCTTGACAGGCCACGTCCTTGCCCCCCCCCCCCCATGGGAGGGCCCCCCACATCCCACCAAACAAGTCTCCATGAAACAAGGATGCTCCCTAGACAAAAAACCACCAACCAAGTTGCCCCCGATTCGTGGGATCTTGTCGCCTCGCGCTGGGACAAGATGTTTTCCACGACCTTTTTTTTGGAAAAATTCCAGAAAGTCCCAGAACATTTCCGGCACCCTCTAAAATTATTCTGGGCATATTCTGAAACATTTTTGGCATGGTGGTTTAATATAGAAACATCTTCATTTTTACTGAAAATAATTCCGGCAGCTCTGAAACTATTTTTCGTTTTTCTCTCCGAAAAAATTCCAAAAGTTACCAGAACAATCTGGCAACCTCCAAAAAGTTCCCGGCGCTTGGCGAAACCTTTTTGGTGCAATGGTTTAATCCAAAACAACTTTTTGGTTTTACCAAAACTTTTTCGGTGTTCTCTCCGGAACTTTTCCGTTGTCTCTGAAACTTTTCCGGTGACTTTCTCTCAGACTCCCTTTCTAGTATTCAGCAGATAGATGACCCTTAAGCGTGTGACCCTATAGGTTCGGTGAAGTATAGACATGACCGAAACAATTTCCAATCAATGATCAACATCGAGGCCGTGGGCACCCATATTGACCCCTATACCCACACGAATAAATATTCGAGTGAACTTCCAGTTGCCGTGTGCTATTCCTGTTGCTTCGCGATACGTTACAAACACCCGAGGTTAGATTTATCGGCATCCCCGTGAATCAACACTTGTCCACTATGCCAGTTACCTCGTTACCGGTCTTGTTCTCTTTTCTTGTTTCCACATTCCGGCATCCCCGTGATCAAATCACATTGTGTCTGGCCAGATAATGAAGGATACCATAACACCGAGAGGGCCCTAAGAATATCTCTCCATCATCGGAGGAGCAATTCCCAATCTTGAGCTATCTTGTTCCTTGTCAGACTTTCCATGAACCTGTAAGCCAACGTAATAGCCACCCAGTAACGGATGGCGTTTAGCAAAATCACATAGTTCATGAAGCAAGAACGAAGGAACTCGACACTCTCATTGTCTAAGGAATTATGCAAACATTAACTATCTCTGTGTTATTAACCATTAACTTGTGACGGATGTATCTCATAGCATAACATCAATCGGGTCGATTCAACGCAAATGTTCTTCTAACATTTTGCCCTCAAACTTGCAGGCATAGACATGCCCATGATCAGGAAAACAGGACTATCATGCAACACTTGAGCTAGTCATAGAGGCATGACTAGGAATACATTTTTCATTTAATATACCACACGTGCATATGAGTTTCCCTTCGAGCCTCATGGTTATTGTAGACTCAAGAATCATAGAAGTTATAGCATGAAACATCAACATCAATTACAAACTTGAAGATACCAAAATAACTATTATTACTGCCTCTAGGGCATATCTCCTACAGCTGAACGTCAAACCCATCAGAAGTCTATCAAGTTCCTAAAAGTTCAGTGGTCAAATCATTCTGAAGATGAAGCCACTTGGGAACACGAAGATCGTATTCGTGAATAATACCCCGATCTTTTTACTTCTACCTCTTAATTCTAGGGACGAGAATTCCTTTTAGAGGAGGAGAGTTATAACACCCCATGTAATTAAGCATAGTGATCAACTCTTAATTATGCCAAGTCATCATGGGTAGGAGTGCTTGATCAACTCAACTTCATATCTCATTTGAAATTCCATCTCAATTCAAAAATTCAAACAACAAGTGAAATTTGAAACGCCACAAACTTGCTGGAAAAATAGTTCATCGTTTTGCATTTAATTCATAGATAATTGTTGTTGAGAAAAACCACATCACTTGCTTGCTTGTTTAAAAGCTACCCACCAAAAACAGTAGCAAAAACAATTCATTTAAAGCTTTCCCAATTGATCAAAATTCAAATGAATTCAAAAGTGGCTCAAACTTTTTGTGGCAATACTAAATATTGCCTAGTATTTGTTTTAATCTACTCCACACTTTACAAAAAGAATTTAGGGCCAAAAGAAATTACAAACAGAAGGTAAAAGAGGAAAACAGAAAATGAAAAATAGAAAAGGAAAAGCCTACCTGTGCACTTAACAGCCCAACTGCCTGGCCCAGCCCACGCTACAGTCGTCGTCCTCCTCAACCACTCCCCCCTCCATGTCATCGTGCGCGCAGCCGAAGCATGCGGCGCTTGGCCGCAGCTCGCCATGATGCTAGGGCAGGTGAGGCGTGGAGGATAAGGTCAACTCACTCTCTCCTCTAGACACCCCAGACCCCCCTTTCTCTCCTTTCTCCCCTCGCTTTCTTCTCCACTACGACGCCCGACGCAACCCTCAGCGGCACCTTGCCGCAGACGTGCTCCGGAGCATCCTCGAGCTCCGAGAAGGTGTCCTGGAGCTCTGCATGGATCCGCTACGTCATCCAGAGCCAGCTGTTCATCTCGGGTGAGTCGCCATCAACCGAATCGAGAAAGTCCTTTGCCTCGGCCATCATCACTTCCTCGAGTGGATTCACCTTGCCCCTGCTCTGCTAAGCCCTCACCGGATCACCTTGCATCCCCATGGTGAGCTACGCATCTCCCCTCGCTCTGCTTTGCTCACATAGTGGCCATAGCTAGCCATCGCCGTGCTCCTGGTTTCGCTGTGGTGCTCGCTACGGACGCCCCCGTCCACCTTAGGTCTAGCTAATGACCCCACCGACGTGCGCATGCTTTGTTTTGTCTCGGGTGAGTCCTTGGGCTCGTTCCCAAAGCCACCATGCTCCGGACGCCGCTAAAGGTTGCCGTAGCCCCTACTCCAGCCACTCCTGCAACAGCTGCAACCCCCAGGTCGATGTGCGCTGTCGCCCTGGTCACGTAGATGCTCGCGGTGGTCCAAACGGACACCGGTAGCCATTTTTCGGCCAAATCCGAGCCGCGCAGCAGTTCTAATGGTCGCCGCTGGCGCGCGGGTGATTTAAACACCGGTGGGGAGACAAGTGTCACCCCCGGACACTAACCCCAGCCGTTAACCCCACTGACCACTGGGCCCGGTTACTGTAGCTTTTAGCTTAGGCGATAATTAGCACGCTAACTAGATCATTAGGCCCACTAACACCGGGCCCCACTCAGATTAGTTTAAAACTGTTAAAATAATTAATCTAACACGGACACTGACATGCGGGTGCCACTGGACCCGATGACTAGTCAGACCTGCTGACTGGGCAACGCCCAGTCACTTCCAGCGGGTTCCGGTGGGCCCCTGTTGACTGGTCAGCTGGTCAGTTGACCGCTGATGCAATGATGATGCGATGATGATGTCATATTCCTTTTTTAACGAATTTAGTAATTAAAATAATAACATAAAATCCAATAAACTTTATTAATTCATAGAAAAATAACCGTAGCTTGGATGAAAAAGTTTTACATATGAAAAATGATCAGAAAAATCCAACGAATTCGAATATATCATTTGTATTCATGTTAGATCTCTCTAAGAGGATGAACATGGAATATTTGGCCTGATTTTGATAAATGAATAGTGAATGACTTCGAGGAGATATTTCCAAATAAACTTCTAAATCATCTAAAATACTTAGAGATGCAATATATGTTCAAAATGCTTGACCATCTCTTCCATTATATCAAACATGGAACCTTCCCCTCCGGATCCGTAATTCGGCAATCACCCGGAGCTGGGAAACCCTTCCCGGATGTTATCCCACTCTGACTAAAACCTTAAGGACGCATTAGAACACCGCCGGCATATCATTTAGGCATGTCATGCATCGTGATTGCATTTGAGTGCTTTGCATTTATATGTTTCTTCCCCCTCTTTTCTCTGGTAGATCCTGACAATGCCGAGCCCCCAGAGGACTACTACATCACCGATGATCGGCCTTGCACTACAGAGCTTCCAGGCAAGCAAACCCCCTTGATCATCCCTATATCACCCATTCTTTCTCTCTTATGCTTGCATTAGAATTGCTACTGTTGATTTTCCGGTAACACCTATTCTGGTGCATAGCCTGATGTTGTAACTGCTGTTGATACTTAACTATTATCCCAAATGTTTAATATAGGAATACTTGAGTCCCACAAGTGGCCCCTCATCCTTGTCCATGTTGCCATGCTTGTTGTCCGGGTTGACTGAACCTGTTGGGTTGATGTACCAAGACCAGGGACCCCCTTAGGCCCATGTGATTGTACGACTCTGCAGAGCCGCTGGAGTGTGATACTACCGAGGGTGATTCCTCGTATATCACCCCGATGATGACTCTATAGCGAAGCACCTCATTTACGAGGGTGATGCCTTATAGTTCATTCTCGATGATGCCTCTGTCATGCAGTATATCAAGTGTGGATCCATCGAAGGTGATTCCTCGGATCTCACATTGTCGGTATGGACCTAAGTAATACATTCCCCTTTTACAAGTCAGGTCGGCCCCAAGGGCACCCGCAGGTTAATGATACAACTCAGGTCGGCCCCAAGGGTACCCGCGAGTCATGCGGTGGCGGTTCGACGGGTCAGGCGGAGACCACCTAGGAGAGAGGTCGGTCTGGTCCCTTGATCGTAGATTACCGAGACGGGGCGACAAGGATCCTGATCGTCTCCGCGAGTTACTGAACACGTTAAATGATCGGATATTTGATCTGAGTTGGCCTTTGGCCTTTACGCACTAACCACCACGAGGAAATATGGTATGCGCCCTCGGCGCCGTACGTTTCTCCCGAAAGCTCTTTTGACATCACAACTGTGCAGGCTAATTGTTGGTGTGAGCTGGTTACGTCTGGTGGTGCTTCCACAGTCGCGCTTATTCCCTGGCCAGTCACGCAACGTGCAGGAGTGCTTAGGGCGATAGGTCCATGACCCCTTCGCACTTAGGATTTAGACCAGCATGCTGACCTCTATGAAGAGCCTTGGTAGGACTACGTCATGTCGATCATCCGAGGCCAGGCATTACCCAGGCAAGTGTGTCCGGCCAAAGGTGATCGAGCGTGTTGGGCACAGTGGTGCATCCCTGCAGGGAAGTTAATCTATTCGAATAGCCGTGTCCACGGTAACGGACGCTCAGAGTTGTATCCCGATCTACTACAACTTAAACTGGATACAATTACAGCACCTAATGGATATGTTGCTCTGGGATTGGTTTCTCGCAGGGTAGTCGAGGGATAATCTCAGGGCGTGACTTCCAGTTACATGTTACGGCATACTATTACCCGCTACTCTCTTCTGATGCTGCAACATGCTGCAAGATGCTAGTCTTCGTTAGGCTAGGCTTCTCCCCCTCTATTCTGGCATTTCTGTAGTTCAGTCCAAAGTCATAGCCGCATTCCTTTGATACCGCTGCATACTTACGGTTGCTTTGGATGAGTACTCACGGTTGCTTTGCTACCTCTTTTCCCCTACCCGGTTGCTGCATTCAGACAACGGTGCCTAGGAACCCGAGTTCACCGTAGGAGCTTACTACCAGGAGCCGGAGATCCCCGGAGGCACCTACTACTACGAGGAGCCCGCCGACCAGCAGTAATTCAGAGGCCCCAGGCAGGAGGCCTTGCCTTTTCGATCTAGTGTCATTGTTGTGCTAGCCTTCTTAAGGTAGACTTGTTTAATTATGTTTGTACTCAGATATCTTTTGCTTCCGCTGACTTATGTATTCGGGTCATCGTGCCCCCTGGTTTGTAATATAAGGATTTATGTTTGAATTTGTGTCTAGAGTTGTGTTGTGATATATTCCCGTGAGTCTCTGATCTAGATCGTGCACATTTGTGTGTATGATTAGTGCACGATTGAGTCGGGGTGTCACATCACCACGGGCACCTGGTGCACTAGTGGCCTACCCAGGCCCAGGCCATGTCTAGTGGATGAGGTGAAGCTCAGGTAGGGGCCCTGCATGCATGACTTGGTCCAGAGCTTGCTTTGTCATCGATCCTATCCACATGTGTATATTGACAGCATCCTGTTTGTACTGGCCCTTGGGGTATTCACTATGCGACAACTTGTGAATTTATGTCTGGTAGTGTTCTTATGCTAGGATGCACATCTCCTCCAAATTTCAGCCCCAGGATGCTCCTAGCTGGCACTCCCTTCACAACTTGCTAGTTAGGGCAGAAACCTTCCACATTGGCCTGTGCATTAGTGTGTCCGTGAATGACCAAACTTGTGGTCAAATTTGGTTATGTGTGACCATTAGGTGATGCACAAATTCTTTGAGAATTTTTAGATCTACCAAAGTGGTGGTTCCTTAAGAATAGCAACCTAGGTCATGCTGGCTTTACCAATTAAAGTAGGACCTTCCCTTGCCCTAATTGGACCAAACTTTTTACGATAGTCTACTATAGCCACAAAGACCATCTCCAATTAATTTCATCAATTGTTGAGATGCCTAAGTATCCTTTGGATTTTATTTCCCCAATGTGGCAGAAACTTGAATTGCTAGTGGAAGAGAAATATTGCATTGGTCATAGCAATATTGTGGCACTCCAATGATCCATATGGATTGGAGTGTCTCTTCAAATATTGGGGTAGACTAGCTCTACAAGGAAAGTGAGGTTTCCTTTGTGGCAACAGAGCTAGGGTTTCAAATGCCAGAAAAACAGGAATTGGAGTTTGGTGGGTCTTGGCTGTGCTGTGATCCAAGTGTGATGCTAGGGTGAGGTGAACTTTTATTATAAAGTTTAGAAGGAACATTTAAAAAGAGATTTCAAAGTTGATAACAGCACAAAAATCAAAAAGCCCTGATTTTTGGGATGTTTCATGTGGCAGCCATTTCAAAAAATTCTGCCACGGCAAACAAAAATCGCTGACATGGCAACTGATAAATCTTAAACTTATCTATAATTTTTGATTGTTTCATGCCATGTTTATATCATTTTGGCATAGTTTTGGCACCAATTTATATTATTTTTATTCACTAACCTATTAATTCAGTGCCCAGTGCCAGTTACTGTTTACTGCAGGTTTTTGAATTTTTAGGATTTTTTTTTATCGGGCTAAAGAAAATCCAGAAAAAATTCAATGAAAGTTTTAGATCCAGAAGCTTCCGGTGGTAACCGACATAGGGCCCCCATGCGCCACCCCCATGCGCAGGGGGGGCACATGGGCCTGCTGGATGACCACCCTGGCACTCCATTGCACCACCTCTCGGTCCTTTATGTACCTCTGAAACGTCTGAGGATTTTTACGCCCTAATTTTTTCGACGCTGCACAACTCTGTTTCACGATGATCCTATCGGGAGGCCTTTTTCAGAACTCTTTTGGAAGGGGAAGTCTTCTTGGTGGCCATCTACATCAAGTTGAAGGCCACCATGATCGCCCATGAGTAGTTTCCTTTGGACCATGGATCCATAGCAGTAGCTAGATGGTTTTCTCTTGCATGTTTCTCAATACAAAGATCACATGAGCTACCCTACATGATTGTGATCCATCTAATTTAATGTGTTGGAGTGTTTGTTGGGATATGATGAATTGTCACTTTATGATCAGATTTATCCATGAATCTTTTTGATATCTATTTGGGTTCTTTGCTGCATAATTCTTAATCATATACGCTCTCCGATTTATTCTTCTTTCTTTGGGCAAGTTTGGGGTTTGATCTTCAAGATGCAGGGTGAAGACAATATATCATATACTTCATTCCATCATTCTTACTGCAATACTCTGTTTTTACTTAATACTTTAAGATGCATGCTGGATAGCGGTCTTGGGTGGAGTATTATCTATAGATGCAGTTGGATAATGGCCTATAGATGTTTGGACATGATGCTCGTATGTTAATTATTCCATGGATAGTCATACTTATAAATATTGCAATGCCTAACTATAATTTGTTCACCACTCCATGCTTTCTTTTGGAGAGAAACCACTAGTGAATCTATGGATCCCGGTCCATCTTCTTCCTATAAACTTTCAATCTCAATCAATGTTCAGTTTAATTCTTGTTTTTACTTTCCCGTAAACTTGCCAATAAGTCCAAGTTTTTTCCTGGTTCCATTGCCACTTTTAGCCCTTGTAACTAGCATAGCTTGTGAGATTGACAATATCACTTGTCCTGTTGGGGGCCGAGGAATGTTTTGTATTTGTGTGTGTAGGTGCTGATCATTGGTTTTGGTATGGAGCTCCTGTTGGTTCAATAAACCTTGAGGTCACTTAAGGGAAATTGCTGCTTGCTACAAACCCTTTCACTTGGGGGACAACACCTTCCTAGTTGAGAGGAAGCAGCAACCAAACCAGAAACTCTGCTATGGCAGCCTAAAAGTGCCGCCGTGGCACGAAAATGGCAAAACGCGTATTATATATCAAAACATTCAGAAAAATGCATAGAATCAGTTTTTGTCATTTGTATGCATGTTAACAACATTGAAAATTGAGTTTAGGTTTAATTAGGAACCAACCCTATTCTTTATATATGGAGACTGTGGAAATGCCTTGTATAATTATTCCTTCTCCATATAGCTTAGCCTTAGTTCAATGCATCATCACCATATGCCATGATCATCCATGTTAATAACACTTAAAATGAATGCTTAGTTAAACCTCTTTAATAACCGTTTTGTTTAATTCGGGGATATTTTGGAAATACTCTATATAATGCATTCGAACTCCAATTAACTTGAAAGTAGTTGCATTAGGTTAATCTTGCATAACCCATTGCCATGGCATGCATTGCATATCATGAACATGTTGCTATCTTTGCCGTAGGAGTAAGATGCATCATTTGCCCTTTTTCCTGTGTTTCTACTTCTTCTCGGTTAGGATCTGGAGATGACGTGAGCAACGAGCAAGGTATGAGAAGGTACCAAGCATGGATTCCAGGGAAGCAAAACCTCTTATTCATTCTTACACATTCCATTGCTGCTTTGTCCCTCATGCTTGCATTAGCGTAATGGTGTTGTAGTGGTTCTTTGATACCTATCCTGTTGCATGGCCTATCTTTGTAGCCCTTGTACTGTCTTTGTCTACCATTCCTAGCATGACTAATTGCTTGAGTTATTGCCATGTTAGCCCTGCTTACTTGCTGTAGTATGCTATCCTTAGGGTTTTTGCTTGATGTTGCTTATGGGTAGTTAACCTGGCTCTGATACATTCATGTTTGTGCTATTGTGATAATTATGTTAAATTGTAATAAGGAAAAGGTGGGGGGCCTTGCTGGATGCATTGGTGTTTATTACACTTGAGCTGACACCAGGACCCGAGTTTTTGTTATCTTGATCCAAGACTGAGCGTACTCAACCTCTCATTGGGGGATATGGGACCCCTCTTGATCTAGTACCTTAACTCAGACCTGTCCAAGGGCCACATAGTTCAGGATTTCCAGTTGGCATACACATAGTTACTTTAATCATGATATTATCAGTTAATGATGAGATATGTTATTATCATGTTATGGATGAGATGGATGGATGCCGGCTGCATAGCATATAGGAATGTGGGCACAGCTTACCAGGCGACCATCCTGTGTGGTGGACTTGTGGGGCCGTGTCATACAACAGTTGTGTCCGTTTTAGAGACTTTGTTGGACTCATGATTCAGGTACAACTCAATTGGGTAGCTCCTTGGACTAGTTTGCAGCGTACGAGAAGTGTCGTGGCCAATCTCACTCTGCCGGTACACCTCGTGTGTGCTACTAGCTTCCATCAAGAGCAATTGGCACATGTTAGGGTAAATTGGTACACCCCTACAGGGTTAGATCTATTCGAATAGTCGTGTCCGCTGTTATGGATCACATGGAGATTTTGTACTTGATCATAGAACAACTTCAACTAATAATCAATAAAACTTGCCAACTTAGGTTTGAGTGCCTTGGAAATCCTTCCTCGTGGGTGATGCGGGGGGATGCAAGGTAGTGTTTTGATGTGGTGGTTAGGTTAGATGGCTCATATATGCTCTCTTACCTTCTCTAATAGACGCAAGTTGTAGCATGTCTCTATAGAATGCTAGTGATTGCTGCCGCTTAACCCACATAAATACCCCTTCCTTGAGAATGATGCATATTTAGAATAGATTTGATGTAAATCTTGTGAGTACAGCTAATCTGGATGATGCAAATTAGAAGGCAACATTTGGAAGCAGGTAATCTCTTGGTGAAGGACGACGATAGCTATGCCTATCCCGGGCAGTGATCAAGGAGGGTTATGTATGCCATCTGCTTTTATTTAGCCTGCTTAAAGTGTTTGTTAAATTTCACCTATTTACGGTATATTTCACTTCCATTGTAAGAGCCGCAACTTGGTCGTGAGACCCTTGTTTGTATTCAATTGTTAAAGTTGACTCTTTCAGAGTTGTTGTATACATATTATTGTAGTTATGTTGTAGAGTTGTGTTGTAATACCTACCATTCCACCCACATAGCATGCATTTTTTGTATGGATGTAACATGCACGTTCTGTTTGGTGGGTGTCCTGGGGTCCATACTATGCATTTGCTAGTGGAGGTGATAGATCTGTATAGTGCCAGTCCGGCGGTGTTACAGACGTGGAGGTGGGTGAAGCCCCTGGAGCGGTCTTCAGGGGTCCCACCATATCCAGTCCTCACATGGCAAAGGGCGATGTGATGGGGATGGTACTGAGTGCTTGTGTCAACATATGAGTCTGTCGGGTGAACTTTTGGTACCCAGTGCCACTGCATACAATCTGCTCTAAATCGGCCAACACCGTAAGCCAAAAGAACCCTTGGCGAAGAGCCTTGGCTACCAGAGTCCATGGTGTAGCATGATGCCCGCAGATGCCTTCATGGATTTTGGGAAGCAGAGCTTTCCTTCCTTCTCTGATATGCATCATTGGAAGACACCAGGGGTGCTCTGTTTATAGAGATCTCCATTGATAATGGTGTATGCCTTGAAGCCACAGCGGATGTGTCGTGCTTCTTCCTGGTCCTCTAGCAGTCTGGTTTCGAGGAGATAATCTAGAAAGGGCTGAGTCCAGGCAAGAATAACTGCGAGGATGTGTGCTGGTCAGGATGTGGCAGTAGTAGAGCTTTTAGGGATGTATTCCTACGGTGCTACTGATGGGGTAGTCTTGAGGAAAGGATCTCTAAGATGATGTAGGAAGACCTCTGGTGGGATAGGCTCTTGCAAAGATCCCATCCTAGCCAGAGCATCGGCCGTGTCATTTTCACTGCAGCGGATGTGGTGCAATTTGAGCCATCACACTTGGTCTCTAACCTGCGCACCTTCTGGCAGTAGGCTACCATAACAGGGACTTTGGTGTCCCATACCTTCATAACTTTCTGCACCATGAGTTTGGAGTCACCGTGGCAGAGAAGTTTGTCCACTCCGAGGTCGATGGCGATGCATAGTCCATGCAACAGAGCTTTATATGCGGTGACATTGTTAGACGTCGGAAGGTGAATCTTTAGTACATATCACATCTTATCTCTGCAAGGAGAGATCATGACGGTGCCAAACCTCATGCCCGAAAGCATCATAGAGCCATCGAAGTAGTGTCCAATGCTCATATGGAACTTGCATGGGCAAGGAATGGATATCTATCCACTCGGTGACGAAGCCGACGAGGGCGTAGGATTTGATAGCCTTTTGGGGCTCAAAGGTGATGTCAAAGGTAAGAAGCTCAGTGGCCCACTTGTCCACCTATCCTGTGGAGTTGCTATTGCCATAGATGTCTGATAGAGAGGAGCAGTTGACCACAATAACCGGATGAGCTTGGAAGCAGTGGACAAGTATTCGCACTGCCATAAATACTTCATACGCGATTTTCTGATATTGTAGGTAGCGCGTCTGGGAATCTGACAGAACCTCGTTGTCGGTACTAAAACCGGCAGATCTCAGGTAGGGGCTCCAAACTGTGGATCTAGGAATCAATGGGTAACAGGGAACATAGAAACAGCGATTTACCCAGGTTCGGGCCCTCTCGAAGAGGTAAAACCCTACGTCCTGCTAGATTGTATTGATGTGATAGTATGAAGGTTATAGAGTTGATCTACCTCGAGATCGGATGAGCTAAACCCTAGGTTCATATCTCCTCCCCCCTACGGACTAAATCCTTTGGTTTATATAGACACCAGGAGAACCTAGGGTTATATATGGTCGGTTACCATCAGGGGATAAACATGCCGGCCATGCCAATTATTCCTTGGAGGATACGCCAAGTCTTCGAAGGTTTCCTTCTGGTACACGGGGTTGCCCACAATCTAGACTTCCATTGACGGCTAAAGAACGGCCTACTAGTCCGGCTTCCGAGAGATAAGCCAACAGCACGAGTACCCCCTAATCCAGGACACCCTCAGTAGCCCCCGAACTAGTCTTCGAAGCCGAGGTAGATGCCGAACACCATCGGCTTTGTGGACCAATTCCCTTCCTTCCCTGATTCCGGTGACTGGCCTGTATCTCCTCTGAGTCGAGTTCTCAAGCGTTGCCTAGCCACAAACACCCAAAAACATGCTCCGGTCACCGAGGTGTACTGATATCTTAGCCCCAAAGGCTAGTCACATAGGTGTGAACAGTGCCCCTTCTGACAACTTTTTACTGAAGGGTCACAAGATGCCACGACCGCGAGTTGTTTTATGAAAAACTTGATCCGCGGTTCGAGGCGGTTTTTTCATTGGCACGTCCTATCAATATGGAGATCGTGCCCTATTTTTAAGGGAGATGGTCAATAATCTGCCTCACCCCATGCGCGCAGAATGGCATGGTTATATGGGGAAATGGCGAGGACTGTGGCATAGTAAAGGGACTGTGGGTTTTACAGCCCATAAAAGGGGAACGGCCTTTGTTTCCTTCACAGACTCTCATTTTTGCCTTCGCCATTGCCTTTCCCATCCTTTGACCTCCAGCGCCCAGATCTGCTCTCCCTTTCAAGAAGCTCTCCAGCCACCTGCTCAATCTAGCCATGGCGGGCTCCGGATCCAAGGGCAAGTGGGACGCGTCCGTCATCACAGAGAGCGCCATCTTGGAGCTGAAGGGTGCGGGCTATCTTCCTGCCAACGTCACTCATCGTGCTCAACAAGCTGGCCACGTCCTCCCCACGCCGCGGCAGGGCGAGAGGATGGTGTTCCTCCCGTATTTCATTCGAGGTTTGGGTTCCCCCTCCACCCCTTCGTCAATGACCTCATGTTCTTCTACGGGCTTGATTTCCATGATCTCGCCCCAAACTCCTTCCTGCACATCTCGGCCTTCATCATAATCCATGAGGCCTTTCTTCGGATCCGACCACACTTTGCCCTGTGGCTAAAGATCTTCAACGTCAAGCCAAAGATCATTGATGGCCAGTAGGCGGACTGTGGGGGAGTGATGGTCAGCAAGCTTCCCCGAGTGGAGTGGCCTAAAGGCACCTTCATCGAGACCGTCAAGATCTGGCAGAAGGAATGGTTCTACATCACCGAGCAAAGGAGCGTGGATTGGGGGGCGATTCCGGCCTTCCGATTCGGACCCCCCATGAGGCTGGTCTGATGGACCAAGAAAGGCCTCGACTGGGGGCCAAACAAGGATGTGGCACAGCTGCAGAGCCGGATCGCCAAGATGATAGAGCAGGGCGTCAAGCTGCCCAAAGTGATACAAGTCATGCTATGCCGCCGAATCCTCCCATTCCAGGACAGGGCTTCCCGCATGTGGACCTACAAGCCCAAAGACCCCGCCACCATGCTCAGCTTCTTCCGCACCTCCCACGCTCAACTGTGGAAGGTGCTGTTCAAGCCGCAGAAAGATTGGCCGGCCGAGGAGGAAGACATCGGCCTCGATGCCGCGAACCACCCACGAGAGGTATGACCAGTTTTGTTCTTATATCTGGATTGTTCCCTTTCAGTAAGGTACTAAACTTTCTCACCTCCAATCCACAGAGCTGGCTGAAGAAGGCCAAGCAGATCAATAGCTCAGCCCCACTGCCAGAGGGTCCCCGGACGCCCCTGCTGACGGCCATGTTGGCCTTGGAGCCGTATGAGGCACCGGAGAGGAAGGAGAAGAAGAAGGACAAGAAGAGGGAGTCCAGGGAGGTTCTCTGCTCCCGAGGACCCCCGAACACTAGATCCAGGGACACCCATGCTCCCTCCGCACAAGAGGAGGAGAAGGAGCAGGAAGGCGAACGGGAGGAAGGTGATTCCCCCCGATCAAAGAAGAGGGCGGCGTCCGATGATGCCGAGGAGGAGCTACCTCGCCCCTCCCCCAAGAGACAATGCAGGGCCAACATGGCCCTGTCCGACAATAGCTCGGCATCTGCCAAGGACTCCGAGGCCTCCGAAGAGGTTCCTCGGAGGGACCCAGGGCCAAACCATAGGCCCAAAGGTACGCATCCTAATACCTGTGTAAGTGTATTCAGCCGAACTGAGTTTGATACTGATCACCTATTCACTTCTAACATCGCAGCCCGTTGCGTGTCCTCCCCACCGACCGAGTCTTAGAGGGGGATTCTCCACCGGCTGTGCTGGCGGAGAGCGGGACCGAATCGCGTGCCTCACCTCCCCCAATCGTCGAGGAGGCCGAGGAGGTCCTATCGAGGTGGACCCCTCCCGTGCCGCACACAGGGGGAGGGGGCGACACCATCATGGCCGAGGTAAACACCTTGGCCATCGAAGACCAGGAGGGGAGGGCCCCTCTGGCAAACGAAGAGGAGGAGGAGCCCGGATGATCCAAGCTTTCCCCGAGGGTGGCTCCGGAATCGTCAAGGCGTCCAAAGTTGGGCACTCCAGTCTTCGAAAGGGAAGAAGCTGAAGCGCCCCCACCACCCCCGCGTGGCCCGGAGTGGGCGTCGACCGGGTGGCCGGATGAGATGGAGGATACTTTAACCAGCTCCTCTATCGCCGAAGAGCACCGTGCCCTTATGGGCGTGGTGTTGCAAAGTCTTCTGTCCGTGGATAACGGACTGAAGGAGGCCTTCAGTGGCCTTCTCACGGGCTTCAAGGTGAGCGGAGTAATGCTTTTCCCTTGGAAAAGTTCATTTGTATAGCCTCATAAACAGTAGCCCCCAAGACATGGACTGGCTTGAACAAAGCCGGTCAGGGGATCGAAAATCAATATCCCGAATACTAATGTGGGTAGAGTGATGCACAGGCGTCATCTTCGGCAGCAGCCGCCAACACTGAAGAGTTAGCCGAGCTGAATCAGAAGCTCAAAAGCTCCGAGGATGACCTCAGTCTGGTGAACAAGAGGTCCGACGAGACACAAGGTAAGTTCAAACTGCAGTGTTTATTACAGCCATTTCTTTTTTGTTAAGCAAGGTTTAAAGTAGCCTAAACAAAATCAACTAATATGACTACAGCTGCCACCACGGAGGTTGAGAACCTTAAGGCCGCGCTAAGGACGACTCAGCTAGAAGCGGTGGAGCAGAGGTCGGCAGTCGAACTGGCTACAGCAAAAACCGCTAGCCAGAGGCATGAAGCCAGAGTGGCTGAAGTGCAACAAGAGCTCACGGATGCCATCACAAAGTGTTAGGCCCTCGAGCAGAAGAATAAAGAGTAGGCTGCCGAGCTAACCTCATTGGGGTCGGTGGCCAAGGAAGCACGGACGGAGGCGCGCGGCTACCAGGAAGAACTCCGCCAAGTGAAGCTCATTGCGGATGGTAAGCTATATTTGCTGCAAAGTTTCTTTGGAAGTAACAGGTTCACAATTCTCATGCGAGTGTGGCATTCCGCAGGCGCCTTCGTGGACCTCCCGAGGAGTGTGACTGATGCAGCGAGGTTCTTCGCCGCTCAGGAGGGTCGGGCCGAACAGAGGCTGTTTTGGGCATAATTTCAAGCACACGAACACCCTTCCCTCCGTAACAACCAGATGAAGCAGCTGATGGAGCTACATCAGATGGCGGAGCCCATGATGAAGGACCTCTGCATCAAGCTGTGGCCTTCAGAGCCACTGCCGAGCAGGTATTTTGGGTTGGTGCAAAGGCTGTACGACGCCACGCCCCGAATTGCTGCTTGGAAGCACTCTGCGTGCATTGAGGGAGCTCGGATGGCCTTCGGCAAGACCATGGTGCACTGGCCGAAGATCAAGCCAGCTGAGATGGCCACCGAACCTCCACCCCATGGGAAGGAGCATAGGCGCCCCAAGCAATATTTTCCCATCGTGATGGATGGTGCTCGGGCAATAGAGGCCCAGTGCTTGAAAGATGTAATTTATGAGTAGGTTTATTTTCCTTGTATCCGAGGAGTTTAAGAAAACATTTTGCTGTGCTTGGAATGCAATGTGTTGGCTATATATATAATGTCTGCTATGTTAATTTTGACTCCTGTGCGGCCGTTTCTTAACTGAAAGTTACTAGTTGTCAGCTTCAGCCCCCTGTGCAGATACTCCATCCGGTGTTTCATCATCATACCTTAACCCTTAGCCGACGTCTCGGTGCTCGAAGGCGGTTGTATGTACAAAAAACAAGGCAATCAGACTATGCGGTTTTAATGCTTTCACTTAGCCATAGGAGCTTGACGGCCGGGGCTGGTGACTAGCCCCCAGTGTATGTGATGTTCGGGTATGCCGAGGTTGATATCATCATCACGTGGTTCCTGTGACAGAGAACCCTTCATTTAACACGGGCTAACCTCCAACGATTGTAGGTTTAATACCAGTCATCGGATCGCCGACCAGTTCTCGCTTATTATGACGGTCAGCTTTCGGCTTTCTCCACGGAGGTACTTTAACCAGGCAAGCTAGCAGTACAATCGCAGTGGTTCTCCCTATACCCTTCTAGCTGAACAATGCGGAATGTAGGAGGATACACACAGGAGTCGGGCAACCCAACTATTGACCAGAGACATAATTCGTAACTGATTCATATAATGCAATATCCATGACGCCGAACACATATAATAAAAGTTGGTGCCGAAACAATGTTTGAGGCGAGAGTTATGTTCAAGCCCCCGGTCTATTAGCCGGCTACTAAAAAAAGGACATATCATTATAGTTTACTTAGGCCTAAATAGGCAGAAAGGAATATGCAACGCAAATGACTACACAATTACCAGATGAAAATTGGTATTTATTTCCTTTGAATTTGTGATGTCCAACCGTACAATCTGGACTGCCGAAGTAACTTTGCTAGATAATTTAAGAAATAAATACATTAGAGTAAAGGTTTACACAGGGCCTTCATGAGTGGTTTGACATCCCTACTACGCCCTGCTACACGTCTGCGCCTTTGCTCTTTATGAAGGTTCCGTGTGAGGGATGTTGTCGACTGTATGTTCGGCGGAAGTAGTGACGTTCGGCAGATGAGCCCTTGGGAAAGGGTTTTGAGAAGCTGCCGTAGTATATCAGTTTGATGCTGATTAAACCCTAGATGGAGCCCGTTGTTGATGTTAATCCTAAAACATCTTTTGGCCATTGCTCAATTGAACCGAGCTTTCGGCCTTTGTTTCAAGTGCCCCCACAACTGCCCATGGAATTTTTAGCGCAAAATTGTGCACTCGAGGTACGTATTTCACGGCTAGATGGGCCGTGCTGTGGGGCGCGCATCCCTATTTGTGGTGGGCGTGGGAGTGCTCCAGGTCCGAGGTTGTAGCTCGGGCGCGCTTGCGTGCGTCCAGTATCTTGGCAGTAGACTGGGCTTGCGACGCTTGTTCGGTGGCTTGGACTTTGGCGGCTAGAGCCGCTGTGTGTTCCTCTGTTCTGAGCGAGCACTCGGTATTACCGTTGATGGTAATGACGCCATTTGGTCCTGGCATCTTGAGCTTCACATATGCGTAGTGCGGGACGGTGTTGAAGCGGGGGAACACTGTCTGGCCGAGGAGTGCATGGTAACCGCTGCGAAAAGGGACAATATCGAAGATCAAGTCCTCGCTGCGGAAGTTATCAGGTGAACCAAAGACCACTTCCAAGGTCATGGATCCCGAGCAGCATGCCTCGACGCCTGGGATCACACCTTTAAAGGTGGTGTTACTGGGTTTGATCCTTGATGGGTCAATCCCCATTTTCCTCACTGTGTCTGAGTAAATCAGATTGAGGCTGCTGCATCCATCCATAAGGACTCTGGTGAGGTGAAATCCATCCATGATGGGGTCTGTCGGATGCAGGGTTCCGCAGACCCAAGAAAGGTTCGAACTCTCGGGTGTGTGCGAAGAACTCAATCTCCCTAGTCTGCCGACCCGTGGATCTCACCGCCTAGCTCGATGAACTCGAAGGGAAGGAGACACAACAGTTTACGCAGGTTCAGGCCACCTTGCGGTGTAAAACCCTACTCCTGTTTTGTGGTGGATTGGCCTCGAGGTGGGCTGAGGATGAACTAGTACAGAGGGGGAACAACCTCAGGAGGTGTGTTCTTGTGAGGGTGTGGGCTGGTGAGGATGATCTGGTTCATCCGAGCCTTTGTCTCTCCATCCCCCCATCCGCGGTGATGGCCTAGCTATATTTATAGTGGCCTTGGTCCTCATCCCCCAAAATGAAGGCGGGAAGGGATCCCACAATGGCCAAGTTTGAAGGGAGACAAGTAGTACATCTTATCCTGACTAAAGGTGGTCTTCGCCTGCAAAGCTTCTGGTTGTGACGTCGCGGTGGGCTTGGTGATGACCTCCGTTCTGCCGTCCTGGTCTCGTAGCACGGGAACGGAAACCTTTGGCTGATTCCTTGGGACTCTGCGTCTGCGCTTGCTTCCTTAGCACCGAAGAGGAAACCTGTTGTACTGCGCCCGCTGGCGCCCGCCTGGCCTTAGTCGTCATGGCTTGCGTCATCTGAACCTCATGAGGTAGGGCTTGCATATAAGTCTCCGCCCCTCAAGAGCCGGCCTAAGGAAGCCGCTCCCTCTGGAGGTCTTGGCGTCATCCGCCTCGTGAGGCTTGGCCCCTCGCGAGGGTCTTGCGTTGTTGATGATGAAGATGAGTCATACCAGGCCGTTGGTGAAGCCATGCGGAGGGCCGCAAGCAGGCAAGTCTGGGTACCCTGGTTCCCAGAATGCCGACAGGGTTGAGCACCAGAGCTGCCATTCCTCCATGGCGTATACTGGTCAGATGGTCTCGATGGTCGAAGGTGATCGGCACGCCGACCATGGGTTGAATTTCAGGGCTACCGGCTCTAAAGTGTAGACATCCCGAAGTGCACATTTACATTTGTTCTTCGGTATATGCATGACGTAGATCATGTTCACGGTCTTGACCTCTGGAGGGAACTACTTTTGGCCTCCATTATTTGGTCCGTGAGGTTCATCGTCATCCTCGCTGCGGGGACCCTTGCCCTGTTCCTCGACTATGATCTTGCCGGCCTGTTTGATTACCCAACAGTTACAGTTGGTGTGGTTAACGGGCTTATCCGGGGTGCTGTGAATCTGGCAGGGCCTATCCAATATTCTACCCAGTGCAGACGGGCCGTCCCGGTTCCCTTTGGAGGGTTTTTTCCGTGGTCCACATTTCATGCCGCTGAATTTGGCGTTGACCACTGCGTCATCGGCATCACCTCATTAGTGAAACACATTGGGTGTTCGGCGCCCCTGGCCCTGGCCATGTCGCGTCGGAGATCGATTGTCATCCAGGCACGGTGCTACTCCCAAGCTCTATCATTCCTATCACGCCAGGCTTGGTATCTGTCCCGTCCAGCGGGTGCTTGTCCTGTGGATCCATAGATGGATCTTGACTGGATCCCTCTGGCGTTCAGGTTGCGGTGCAGATCGTATTGGTCATCCGATTGAACCGGGTCTTTGCCTGCTCGGCGAGGAGATGTGGGTGGGTATTCATTTTCCCCAGCCGCCCTGTCCCATCCTCGAGGGGGGCGGTTGGGTTGGTCTGTTTGAGTTCGTCTGGGAGGCGTGGGCTCGCGAGCTTCATACTCGAATTCCGGGAGCAAGCGCCGCCATGGATAACTCTTGTATTGACCCTAGCATTGATCATCAAGGCCTTCTTCAGCTGCTAATACCATCGTCCATCTGTCGTTGAGCATGTCCTATTCGGCTTTTAGCTGCTGTTGCTTCCTCTTCAAGCATCGGCAGTGGCGATGACTTGCTGCTTGAATCTCTCCTGCTCCAGGGGGTCCTCTAGGATGACGAAGTCCACGGGTCCGAGGATATCCTCCTCTTCGGACGGAGGGAGGTAATTGCTATCCTCAGAGACCTTGGGGTTTCGGGGTCACCTTGGTCCTCGTGCCCTTCAGGTGCGTCGTGGTGCTGCTCGGGGGTGTTGTCACCAATCTCCCCCAAATTGTCCAAAGTCTCGTTGTCCCCGGTGCCATTCGTGTCCATGTTGTTCTCCTTGCCTTTTCCTCGCCCTCTGGCTTGCCGTCGTCGGTGTCTGGGCGGTTCCTCGGTGGGATCATCGCCATCTTTCTTGGTCGTGTCGCCGTCCTTTTTGGGGGTATCAACCATGTACACGTCATAGGTGGAGGTGGCGGCCCACTTTCCGGTGTTGGAAGTGGCAAGGGGGAGCTGTATAAGGTGGGACATCGATATCCTCATCCATGTCGTCAGCCTCCTCGGAGGCGTAATCCAACATGTGGATTAAATCTTTGACAGTGGCTACCAAGTGGGTGATGGGTTGGACACAAAATTCCCCGTGGCTGGCCTCTTGTCCGACCTGCTCATAGGCTGAGGACGGGCCATCTGCGATACTTATTGTTTGGATCCGGTCTAGCATATCACTTAAAAGTGGGAGGTCCACCTGACCCATCCTTGGGCATACTTCGGAGCCGAACTCTAGTGTGCCGGTATTAGAAGCATGGTTGGTCAAAGATAATCCTTGGCTCTCCGGCGCCGGGATCGGATCCAGGCTCGAGGCCAGATCTGAACTGGGAGCCAGCCGGAGTGGGGCCGAGGAGAGAATCCGAGGTTAAGGCCTCGGGGTTATTTGGCTCCTCAGGTAAGGCTGAGAACCCGGTAAGGACCAGATCGCCTCGAGCATCGGCGACGTACTCCATGTTGCCGAACCTGATTTCTTGTCCAGGGGCGAAGCTGTCGACCTAGTAAAGGTAACCGGCCGGATCGACGTGCAGCACAATGCTGCCGAACGCGAAGAGTTATCCGAGGATGAAGATGTCCCCGCTGCGGATCCCATCTCTGATGAGAAGGTGAGCCATTGGTCCCTAGAGACCCGACGACGGAACTCTCAATGAAAGCACCACTGAAACCGGCAGATCTGGGGTAGGGGGTCCGAACTGTGGATCTAAGAATCAATGGGTAACAGGGAACGTACAGACATCGATTTACCTAGGTTCAGGCCCTCTCGAAGAGGTAAAACACTATGTCCTACTAGATTGTATTGATGCGATTGTATGAAGGTTACAGAGTTTATCTACCTCGAGATCGGATGAGCTAAACCCTAGGTTCATATCTCCTTCCCCCTACGGACTAAATCCTCTGGTTTATATAGACACCAGGAGGACCTAGGGTTACATATGGTCAGTTACCATCAGGGGATAAACATGCCGGCCACCCCAATTATTCCTTGGAGGAGACACCAAGTCTTCGGTGGTTTCCTTCTGGTACACGGTGTCGCCCATAATCCAGCCTTCCATTGACGGGAAAAGAATGACCCACTAGTCTGGCTTGCGAGAGATTGGCCGACAGCCCGAGTACCCTCTAATCCAGGACACCCTCACTCGTTGACATAGTAGATCGAACACTGAACCTTCTACACGTGGCCATCTTCTGCACACTCAACCACCAGAACTAGGATGACAACCTGGGCAGAAGTATCGATGTAAAGCAGAATAGGTTCATTTTCTATAGGAGCGACTAGGACATGAGATGCAGACAATAAGCATTTGAATTGAGAGGGGGCCTATTGGGCCTCCTCGAGCCAAACAAAGTTGCTAGACTTCTTCAGGTATTAGTACAGAGGGAGGGCATTCTCGCCGAGCCAAGAGATGAATCTGCTAAGGGCACCGACGCAACCCTTAAGCTTGTGTACGTCTTTCAGACACTTTACCTTGCCAATCTTTGAGATGGCTTTGATCTTGTCAGGATTAGGCTCTATCCCCTATTCAAAGATAATGAAACTGCGCAACTTGCGCAAGGGAACACCAGAGAGATACTTCTTTGGGTTTAGCTTCATATTAAACCACCTAAGGTTGGTGAACGTCTATGCCAGGTCATCGACATAGGATTGAATGTTGATGCCTATCTGATCATGCAGACACTTCTGGATGCAACGCTGGTACATGGCACCAGCATTTTTCAACCCAAAGGGCATGAAGATATAGCATTAAGCTCTAAAAGGAGTATTGAAAGAGGTCTTGATCTGGTCAGACTCCTTCATCTTAATCTGGTTATAGCCTAAATAGGCATCCAAAAAGCAGAGGTGCTCACAGCCAGCCGTGGTGTCGATGACTTGGTCTATATGCAGCAGAGTGAAAGGATCCTTGGGACATGCCTTTTTTAGGCTTGTGTAGTCGATACAAATGTGCCAAGAGCCCTTCTTCTTCCTCAACAGGACTAGGTTTGCCAACCAGTCAGGGTGGAAGACTTCTTTGATGAAGCCGGCGGCCAGCAAACGGGCGATCTCATCTCCGATAACTCTGAAGTGGTCCTCTATGAAGCAGCACAAGGTCAATTTGACCAGTTTGGAGCTAGGAAGAATGTTGAGTTTGTGCTCGGCAACTTCCCTTGGAACACCAGGCATGTCAGAGGGCTTCTATGTGTAGATATGCCAATTCTCATGGAGGATGTTGTTGAGTGTGCATTCCTATTTTGGATCCATGTCAGTCCGAATCTGTGCCGTCTTGGACGCATCCTCGCAGTGGACCTGGATCTTCTTTGTGTCCCCGCCAGACTTGAATGTTGCTTATGCATCCCTCTTCTTGATCAGAGGAGCTTCATTGGTGTTAATTGCCTGGTTGAGGGCGTCATACTCCGCAGAAGCAATCTGGGATTCGGCTATTGTGGTGTTAGTGACCTCGCACTTGTGGGAGTGCTCGAAGTTGCCAGACACTATGATGACACCCTTTGGGCCCGGCATCCTAAGCTTGAGGTAGACATAGTAGGATTGGGTCATAAATTTGGCATAGGCAGGGTGGCCAAAGATGGCATCATACACCCCTGGAAATCTATGACTTCGAAGCAGAGCTTCTCCATGTGAAAGTTACCGGGGCTGTCAAAAACCACATCGAGAGAGATCTGGCCTAAAGGCATTAACTCTTTTCTAGGCACGATGCCGTGGAAGGAGGTGCTGCTAGGTCTGAGTTTTGATAATGGAATATTCAGCTTCTTCAACCTTGCAGTGTGAAGAATATTAATACCGCTACCGCCATCCATTCGGATGTAATTGAGCTGGTATCCAGCAACCACGGGGTCCATGACCAAGGAAGATCTGACCAGATGTGGTATGTGATATGGATGATCCGCACGGTTAAAAGAAATGGGAGTTTCAGACCAGTTTTGCCATTGTGTGTGACGCCCCCGACTCAATTGTGCACTAATCATACACGCAAACATGCACGATCAAGATCAGAGACACACGGGAAGATATCACAACACAACTTTAAGACACAAATTCAAACATAAGTCTTTATTACAAGCCAAGGGTCACGAGGACCCGAATACATAAGTCAGCGAAAGCAAATATTATCTGTGTACAGACATAATTAGACAAGTTTGCCTTAAGAAGGCTAGCATAACAACGACACTGATCAAAAAGGCGCAGGCCTCCTGCTTGGGGCCTCCGATTTAGTCCTCATCGTCAGGCTCTATGTAGTAGTAGTCTCCACTAGGAATCTTCAGCTCCTGGGGTCCGTCATCTGAATGCAGTAACCGGGTAGGGGAAAGAGGAAGCGAAGCAACCGTGAGTACTCATCCAAAGTACTCGCAAGACTTACATCAGATCTATACTAAGTATGAATTGGTGTCAAAGGAATGGGGCTATATCTTGGGACTAAACTACAGAAATGCAAGAGTAGAGAGGGAGAAGCCTATCCTAACGAAGACTAGCATCTTGCAGCATCTCGCAGCATCAGAAGAGAGTAGAGAAAAGTAACATAGTGTCAAGTATATGTTAGTAATGCCCTGAGATCCTTTCTCAACTACCCTCTGAGAAAGTGATCCCAGAACGATATGACAGTTAAGTAACCATTTAGTATCTGGTTATAGTTATAGTAGATCGGGATACAACTCCGAGAGTCCTGTTATCATGGACACGGCTATTCGAATAGATTAACTTCCCTGCAGGGGTGCACTACTGTTACCAAACATGCTCGATTACCTTTGGCCAGACACACCTACCTGGGTAATGCCCGGCCTTAGATAATCGACACGCCGTAGTTCTAACTAGGCTCTCTAGAGAGGTCAGCATGCCGGTCTACATCCTAAGAACGAAGGGGTCATGGGCCAATCTCCCTAATCACTCCTACGCGTTGTGAGGATGGCCGGGATCAAGCACGACTGTGGAAGCACCAACATACGTAACCACCTAACCCAGGCACGTGCCGCTCAATTGTGACGTCTAACAGAGCTTTCGGTAGAATTTATGTTGCAGAGGGACCAAGAAACCTTTATCCCGTGTGCCGGTTAGTGCGTATAGGTTAACGACCTTCGCAGATCAAATACCCAATCCGTTAGTTTATTATTAGTAGCCCGCGGAAACGAACAGAGCTCCTGTCGCTCCGTGTTGGTAACTCGCGGACTAGGACCAGGGACCAGGCCCACCTCTCTCCTAGGTGGTCTCCGCCTGCCCTGTCGTTCCGCCACAATATCGCTCGCGGGTACCCTTGGGGCCGACCCATCTTTAACCTCAGGAGCTGTCGGGACTCAGGTCCATCTCTTGCTGTATGGTACCACCTGCCCTTCCGCCCCATAATTATGAAGCCCGGATAATTAGACTACAGTATTCCCACGTTAATGATGCCACGTCACCATGATTACTGTTGCTAATCTCGCGATGATTCAAATCCCCTTCAAATTCAAATTCAAATAAAGGCAAACAACAAAAGTTTTCAAACACTAAAACAAAAATGTAATAAATGTGGCAAATAATTCGTAAGTAATAATGATGGAGAAACCACATTTTTATAAAATATTTAAATGCACCAAAATTGTTAAAATAGTGGCTATAACAATTATTTAAATGTCTATTGTATTTTATAAAATACTAAACTAAATTGTTTTGGGTTAAAACCCTTTGTGGCAGTGGGTTTTGTGGTATTACTAATTTAGGGATCGTTTCAATATTAAGTGAAACTAAACTAAAAAGAAACAAAAATAAAAGCGGGAAAAGAATAAATAGAAAAAGAAAAGCAAAAACCTAAAACAAATAAAGGAAAAAGGACCCCCCCCCCAATGGGCCGCTTGGCCCAGTTAGCTACAAGGAGACCAGCCCACCTCGCCGCTTTCTCCTTGCTCCTGCTCACCCGCAGCGTCGTGGACGCGCATGCCCCGTCCATGGCCGCAGATTGCCACGGGCCGGCCATCCGGCGACTCCCCGTCGGCCTCAAGTTGCCGGTGACGCCCCCGACCGAACCCTAACCCCAGGCGCATCTCAGAATCCCCCTCTCCTCGCCTACTCACCCCCTCGCTCCTCAGATCCGCTATGGGCGACGCCGTCGTCGCCGTTGCGTGCTCACCCGCGTAGCCACCGTCCCCACCACGCCTCGTCTCCGTGCCAGAACGACTCGCCGGCCTCCGCTATGTCGTCCTCGACCACGAGGCCGAGCTGGGGAGCACCACAGCGCCGCCTCGACCTCTTCTTCCCCGACGCCGCTCGCCCCTGCCGACTTTGATCTGCCGCCACCGGGCCTCCCCGAGCCCACTGCCGTCCACTGCAGCTCCGCTGTGAGCTCCCTGTCCCTTCCGCCCTCTTCTCCTCGTAGCTCCGTGGCCATAGCCATCGTCCCCGCCGTGACCGAAGCTTTTCGCCGCCGCCGCCCTTGCTGCCAACGCTGCCGTCCCTCTCATGGCCGTATGAGCAGGCCGGCGTGCTCAGAGCACCCTTGCGGTGCGGCCCGCCCCACTAGTTACTCCCATTGAAGCTCAGGCCTATGAGATCGACGAGCTCCGGCCCCTTCTGCTACTGCTGCCCATCGCCGCCGTCGTTTTCGTCCACCCTAGCACGCGCCCGTAGTTTTGATCGACGCGGGTGGTTCCCCGCGTTCGAGTAGTGCCTCCCGCGTGCCATTCGGGCGCCGTCCCCGGCGAGCCCCGATTCTGGCCGCCACTCGCAAGCCCACCGCCGTCGCCGCTCCGGTGCGTCTCTGGCGAAGCCGACCCCACCAATGGATGCAGTGCAGCTCCCGCTTCCGAACGCACCAAGCCGCGCACCAAACCGTGCCCTGCAACGGGTTTCCGGCGAATTCCGGTGAGGTTCCGGCCGTCGCCGCCACGTCTCGCCTCACCGGTGGCCGGTGCCGACGTGGCTGCCACTTGGCGCTGCCCGCCCCCACTGCTCAGCCACTGACCCTGGGTCCCACTGGGCCCAGTTGACCCGGTCAGCGCTGACTGGGTTGGTCCTGTGTCTATGACATGTGGGTCCCGCTGTTTAAAATGATTTTAATAGATAATCTGTAAATTAATTAATTAGTTATTTAAAACACTAATCACTCACTGACCAATAGGCCCCAACCTTAATTAATCCTAATTAGTTTAAATAAAACCTAATTAAACTATTGTGAGACTGACTAGTGGGACCCACTGGTCAGGTTTGACCTGGTCAGCTGGGTTTGACCTGCTGACATCACACCTACATCATGATGATGTCATCATTTACTATTCTGGATAATTCAAATTTAAATAAATAATTAAATTCCAGTAATTCTTTAAAACTTTGAAAAATCATATCTTTTAAACCGTAACTCGGATGAAAATACTTTGTACATGAAAGTTTCTCAGAACGACGAGATGAATCCAAATACGCAGCCTGTTCGTTCGCCACATGTCCCTAGCATAGCGAACGTGCAAATTTTCCCTCAAGTTTGTCTGTCCGATTATGCCAAAAACTGGGGATACTTTCCCGGATGTTTTTCCCCTTCGCCGGTGTCACCTAGTGCCACGTTAGGGCATACCTAGCACCGCTCGTTGTCAAGTCATGCGTTGCCAGGCTTATGTTTGCATTATATTTATTGGTTATTCCCCCTCTTCTCTCGTTAAACACCGAGACCGACGCCGCTGCTACCCAGTACGACTACGGTGTTGACGACCCCTCCTTCTCAGCAGAGCTTCCAAGCAAGCCAACCCCCTTGTTCATCCTGATATCACCTACTATTTCCCTCTACTGCTTGCATTAGAGTAATACTACTGTTTCATAGGTTTGATCCAATACTGCTGCATAGCCTGTCCTTGTTGCTATTGTTGTTGATACCTTACCTGCTATCCTAAATGCTTAGTATAGGATGCTAGTTTATCATCAGTGGCCCTACACTCTTGTCTGTCTGCCATGCTATACTACTGGGCCGTGATCACTCGAGAGGTGATCACGGGTATATACTATATACTGTATACTATCACCCTACTTATGTTACTTTTCGGATGTGGGGGCTGAAGGGGCAGGTGGCTCCATCCAGTTTGTGATGGGCCTGGGTTCCCGACAGCCCCCGCGTGAATCTTTGAGGCGGAGCGACAGGGCAGGTTGCGACCACCTAGGAGACAGGTTGGCCTGGTCCTTGGTCAGCGTTCGCGGATACTTCAAGTAACACGCTTAACGAGAACTGGGTATTTGATCTGAGTCTGGCCATTGGCCTATACGCACTAACCACCACGCGGGAACAGTTATGGGCACTCGACGTCGTGGTATCAGCCGAAGCCTCCTAGACATCAGCGACTGAGCGGCGCGCGCCAGGTTGGACCGTGTAACGCAACTTTTTTTGTAATGGAGGTTGCTAGGTCTGCTCACCGGCCGCGTTCGCAACGTGCAGTTGTGCAACGGGCAATGGGCCCAGACCCCTGCGCGCATAGGATTTAGACCGGCATGCTGACCTCTCTGGTAGGCCTAGGTTGGGCTGCGACATGTTGATCTTCCGAGGTCGGACATGACCCAGGAAAGTGTGCCCGGCCAGAGGGATCGAGCGTGTTGGGTAATGTGGTGCACCCCTGCAGGGAAGATTATCTATTCGAATAGCCGTGTCCCTCGGTAAAAGGACGACCCGGAGTTGTATTCTGACCTTATGACAACTAGAACTGGATACTTAATAAAACACACCCTTCCAAGTGCCAGATACAACCCGATGATTGCTCTCTCTCAGGATGTCGAGGAGAGGATCGCTGGGTAGGATTATGCTATGCGATGTCACTTCTTACTATACTTGCTACTCTCTTCTACATGCTTCAAGATGGAGGCTGCCAGAAGCGTAGTCTTCGATAGGACTAGCTATCCCCCTCTTATTCTGGCATTCTGCAGTTTAGTCCACAGATACTACCCATTTCATTGATACCGATGCATATGTAGTGTAGATCCTTGCTTGCGAGTACTTTGGATGAGTATTCATGGTTGCTTGGCTCCCCTTTTCCCCCCTTTTTCCTTCTTCTCGGATGATGCAACCAGATGGTGGAGTCTAGGAGCCAGAGGATCCCGAAGATGACTCTACGCGGAGTTCGGCTTCGAGGTGTAGTTAGGAGGTCCCAGGCAGGAGGCCTTGCCTTTTCAATCGTTGCTACTTTTGTGCTAGCCATCTTATAGCACCTTGTTTAACTTATGTCTGTACTCCGATATTTTTGTTTCCGTTGACTCTTGTGTATTCGAGCTTACGTATTCGAGCCCTCGAGGCCCCTGGCTTGTAATATAAAACTTGTATTATTTTAATTTGTGTCTAGAGTTGTGTTGTGATATCTTCCCGTGAGTCCCTGATTGTGATCGTACACGTTTGCATGTATGATTAGTGTATGATTAAATCGGGGGCGTCACAAGTTGGTATCAGAGCCAACTGCCTGTAGGAATCCCCCTTGCAACTCCTTGGCCGATGTTGAGTCTAGTCATTGCAAAACTTTTACTAACATGGTTGTGTGGCTTACGGGCCCATGTCGCCATTGGGTGGTATTAGGATCTTTTACTTCTCGTCTGTACTCTGGGAATCTGATCTCTCTTCTATTTGGGTTAAATGATTTTACTAAATCTGACTCTAGGTTCTCGTAACTACTTCCTCCCGGAGAGCCCCTCACTCCAGATGATTACTGGGTGCACCAGAAGATTTCGAAGATACTCCCCGATGTTCTCTCGAGACTTTGTGCCCACCGCTTTTGCTGTTCCCGACCTTCGATAAATCCATATGGATAACTACTTACGCTTGTCATTCATACCTTCATTCCCAGTTGCCCTTGTTATTACTTGATACCCTAAAAAATTCTTCAATATTCCGAGAATCCTTTGTGCCTACTGCTTTGCAGCTCCTTTCCGCATTAATACCCACACGAACAATTCCTCGCACTTACCGGGGATCCGTCCATCCCTAGTTGTTCAGGTGTTTCAAAAAATTCTTTGAAATACTATCCGATCTTTCGAGAATCCTCTGCAGCCTATGGCTCTTGAAATTCTTGTTGGCCTGCATTATGGTTAATTCCAAATGCGTAGCAATATTCATTGACGTCCTTTGCCTTTATCATCTTGGGTCCCTTGATTCAATACATTGGGAATGTTCACAATCCTTAATCAGATCCTAGAATTCATCCTTTCAGCTCAGACATCATTTTAAACATGAGCTGGATCTCGACCAATCAAATTGCCATCGATTATTCCCCTAAGCCTACTCGACTTATCCATCCTTAATCAGAGCCCTTGCTCTTGATCCCTTGATTTGGAAATCTTAATTCCTTTGCCTTTGAGCTTTGAATTAGTCTGTTGTTTCCATAATCTGATCTCCTTGCATTCTTTCTTCCTCTGGATGAGTACCGATGCTCACATCAGCTCCGTTATGGACCGTCAGGTCCTTTGTTGATTATTATCCAACAGTGTCCTTCATATACAAAAACCTCGAGAAGTTCTTTCCTTAGATGCATAGTGCCTTGGTAAATTCTATTCTCTGAATTGGACAACCATGCTCTACTATCGAGCTTGTGTTGTTTACTCCTGAAGTTCGTGGTATATGTTCCTAAGATGCCCCGATGGGTTGAACCAATGCTTTCCCTAATCTATGTGAACCCAAAAGGTTTCACGGTTCATACTCATCTAGTATTTCACCAGGTAAAACTTACAACGCTAATGCCATTTTTGAAACGAGAAGTGAATGTAAGGTTGTGCTTTGGAGAATTGGGAGTCGACCTTGAACTTTGTGTTCATGCCCATGGACCCGATGTGGAACTTATCATGGAAATTTCTTGTATTAATAATAATCCCCTTATTATAAGTTCATCTTGTATCTATGCTTGGTCCTTTGCAACCGTGGTTCCGGCCATATTGATATTCTTTTATTCCTTTTCTCGGACAAGTTGAAGTACATGTCTTCTGCAGATCAATAGACATGAACAACCTTTATTTTGTCCTACTTTCGAGTATTACCCTCTGGTATCTAGATGATATCACAGAACCATGTTTCTTAATAAGAGTCTTCTCCAAGTATTACATTCTCTCTAATTGCAATTTTTCCCGGGTTCTGAGTTGTTAGACACTCAAGGACGCTGATTACTAAATCGAGTCCGCGCCATGATTAAACAACTCTTAGTAATCTTCTTTACTTACGTGTTTGTACCCGATCACGTCATTCCTAGCCTGATTGGCTTTATGATTATCGTGCTGATTTTAACTGTGCTACCTGGTCCTTATTTTCGGAGCACAACTTTCAATGATGTGCTAAGCTTACGTCGATCTTCCTCGTCTTATCATTCACCTCAAACAACATGCTTGATTCCGAATTGGTGTCATATCCGTGGTTCCAATAATCTTTCCCTGCATCATTCCTTTTGCTTGATGCAGTCGCTGTTTGATTGCTTCTTTGTGGAGCCTCTCGACAAAATTTGTCCTGATCATCATCTACATTTTGACTCCTTCCAGGATATCAATTGAATTCATGATGAGAAATACCATCCTTGCCCTCGATGATTTGTGTTATCATCGACCACTTTATTGGCTTCCGTTCAAACACAAACTTGTTCATGTTTTGTGTTATACCTTGAGATCCTTGCTATCCAGCATTTGTTCTTCTTTACCTTGGAGTATTACCATCTTTTATGTCAAGAATGTCATGAGAATTTCACCACCTCTTAAGAATTCTTGATACAAGTGATACTTCTCACCATCACCATTCTCTCTTGGTCACCTTGTTGTTGCTAACCGGAATAATTCTGTACTTCTAGCAACCTTATTGCTTTGAAGTTAATGGTCGACAGTTCATTCTTAGACTATTGGTTAACGAATCACCATTCTAACATTGATCGTGCTACCTAAGCCCTTATTTCAGGTGCACCTTTCAACCAATGTTTAATTGTGTATGATTTACTCGAGCCTACATCATTGTATCATTTGATCTGACAAATGTTATCTCTTTGTTCACATCATTGTGGAAATACACCTTTTTGGAAATCTCGATGAATTGTCGCTAAGTTCATCAGCCACCTCATCATCCTCTCCTTGGTTTAATGATGAACTCATGTTTTCGAACTCGCTTCCATAGATCATTTCCCGAGAATCTTACAATGTCATCTCGCCAATTTGTGTTGCATCTTTTCTTCTTAGGCATCCTGAGTCTGATGTATCCTGACACCAAGCAGAATTGAATCTCGTTCAGATATGATGGTTGGAACATCTTCCAAAAGTCATAACATTGGTTTTTGTATGGCCCAGTAAGGTCATGTCATGCCTAGCACCCTGGCCGGAGGACCTTTTGTTATAATTTCCTTTTTAGCAAGGTTAGCCATTCATCCATGATGAAATTGTACGAGCTGTTCTAGCAGTTTCGTCTGCATCCTATTGTGTTTCTGAAGTCTGACCTTTGCTTGAAGGCCATGACAATGCTATCTCGAAGCATGTCTGTGGTACTCCAATTTTCAATAAGAACATTTGAAACACAATGCTTAAATTTCTTTATCAATTATCCAAACACCATTGTATGGGTAATGTCATGAAATTTCTCTCCCCTCGCCTAAAGAGTTCTCTACTTAATATCCTGTCATGGATATCATGCTCTGCTTGTCCTTGGGAAGGATATACCCCTGAAATATGTGTGTATACACATTTTCCTTTCCATTGTTCTGTTTAACCTGATAATCACATTTTCCTTTCCATTGTTTTGTTTAACCTTTCTTGTGATCTATATGATCTAAGCAGTAATATTTTCCTGCTTATTCAAACACCTCGGTGTACAACTCTGCCAGTAAGACACTGTTCCTATTGTTGATGACATTCTGGTAACCACCGATGGACGAGAACTTTGCCTATTGGTCCGCCTAGTTTCAACAAGCAGGAAAATGGTTCTCTTCGTCCCTCGCCCTTGGTACCGACGTTGTTGCCAACATAACTGAAAGGCTATTTTCTGACATGCCTTGCTATCATAACCGTGCAAGATGTCAGCGTCCTTCCTACTTTTAACCCACATTGTGGGCCCACAACCCACAGTTCCACAGGATCGAAACCTGACTCTGCTATACACCCCCTGTTCCCAAGGTTATTCCTCGCGCGTGGCCTCGTATGTAATTCACGAACCACCTTCCGACAGATCATCAATTCTGGTATCAGACACAATACTTATTTCTGTTGCTTTGAACCCCTTTCACGCCCTGTTTCAGGCATCGAACAATTGCCTGCCCGCTCGAAACTTCCCATGATACCTCCTTACTTTGCTCTCTGTATTTTCTTAAGTTTCAATTCGAGAGTTACTTTCCGCCACCTTCCCCCATGTTATCGACCAGAAAGTCAACCTTGCAGAGGTCCATTCTCCCGGAATAACCACCCTTTATTCTTTTGTAAGTATGATTGAGTTCTCGAAGAAAGGATGACGACTTCATCACGATGACCTGATGCAAAGAAATGAAGTCATCAACGTAATGGATCGACCTCTTCGAGAAGAGCAACCAAGACCGAGAAGACTCGATAGAATTTCGTAACCGGAACTTTCCCCCTTACTCCACCTCTTAAATCTCGGGACGAGATTTCTTGTAGTGGAGGAGATTTGTGATGCCCGGATAATTAGACTACAGTATTCCCACGTTAATGATGCCACGCCACCACGATTACTGTTGCTAATCTCACGATGATTCAAATCCCATTCAAATTCAAATTTAAATAAAGGCAAACAACAAAAGTTTTCAAACACTAAAACAAAAATGTAATAAATGTGGCAAATAATTCATAAGTAATAATGGTGGAGAAACCACATTTTTATAAAATATTTAAATGCACCAAAATAGTTAAAACAGTGGCTATAACAATTATTTAAATGTCTATTGTATTTTATAAAATACTAAATTAAATTGTTTTGGGTTAAAACCTTTTGTGGCAGTGGGTTTTGTGGTATTACTAATTTAGGGATCATTTTAATATTAAGTAAAACTAAACTAAAAAGAAACTAAAATAAAAGCGGGAAAAGAATAAATAGAAAAAGAAAAGCAAAAACCTAAAACAAATAAAGGAAAAAGGACCCCCCCCCCCACTGGGCCGCTTGGCCCAATTAGCTACAGGGAGCCCAGCCCACCTCGCCGCTTTCTCCTTCCTCCTGCTCACCCGCAGCGTCGTGGACGCGCATGCCCCGTCCATGGCCGCAGATTGCCACGGGGCAGCCATCCGGTGACTCCCTGTCAGCCTCACGTTGCCGGCAACGCCCCCGACCGAACCCTAACCCCAGGCACATCTCAGAATCCCCCTCTCCTCGCCCACTCGCCCCCTCACTCGTCAGATCCGCTATGGGCGACGCCGTCGTCACCGTTGCGCGCTCACCCGCGTAGCCACCGTCCCCACCACGCCTCGTCTTCATGCCAGAATGACTCGCCGGCCTTCGCTACGTCGTCCTCGCCCACGAGGCCGAGCCGGTGAGCACTACAGCGCCGCCTCAACCTCTTCTTCCCCGACGCCGCTCGCCTCTGCCGACTTCGATCTGCCGCCACCGGGCATCCCCGAGCCCACTGCCGTCCGCTGCAGCTCCGCTGTGAGCTCCCCGTCCCTTCCGCCCTCTTCTCCTCATAGCCGTCGTCCCCGCCGTGACCGAAGCTTTTCGCCGCCGCCGCCCTTGCTGCCAACGCTGCCATCCCTCTCGTGGCCGTCTGAGCAGGCCGGTGTGCTCAGAGCACCCTTGCGGTGTGGCCCGCGCCCCTAGTTACTCCCGTTTGAGCTCGGGCCTATGAGCTCGACGAGCTCCGGCCCCTTCCGCCGCTGCTGGCCATCGCCGCCGTCATTTTCATCCGCCCTAGCACGCACCCGTAGTTTAAATTGACGCGGGTGGTTCCCCGCGTTCGAGCAGTGGCTCCCGCGCGCCATTCGGGCACCCGTAGCGCCGTCCCCGGCGAGCCCTGATTCTGGCCGCCGCTCGCAAGCTCACCGCCATCGCCGCTCTAGTGCGTCTCCGGCGAAGCTGACCTCACCAATGGATGCGGCGCAGCTCCCGCTTCCGAACGCACCAAGCCGCGCGCCAAACCGTGACCTGCAGCAGGTTTCCGGCGAATTCCGGTGAGATCCGGCCGTCACCGCCGCATCTCGCCTCACCGGTGGCCGGTGCCGATGTGGCTGCCACCTGGCGCTGTGGGCCCCACCGCTCAGCCGCTGACCATGGGTCCCACTGGGCCCAGTTGACCCGGTCAGCGCTGACTGGGCTGGCCCTGTGTCTATGACATGTGGGTCCCGCTGTTTAAAATGATTTTAATAGATAATCTGTAAATTAATTAATTAGTTATTTAAAACACTAATCACTCACTGACGAGTAGCCCACACCCTTAATTAATCCTAATTATTTTAAATAAAACCTAATTAAACTACTGTGAGACTGACCAGTGGGACCCACTGGTCAGGTTTGACCTGGTCAGCTGGGTTTGACCTGCTGATGTCATACCTACGTCATGATGACGCCATCATTTACTATTCTGGATAATTCAAATTTAAATAAATAATTAAATTCCAGTAATTCTTTAAAACTTTGAAAAATCATATCTTTTAAACTGCAACTCGGATGAAAATAGTTTGTACATGAAAGTTGCTCAGAACGACGAGACGAATCCGAATACGCAGCCTGTTCATTTGCCACATGTCCCTAGCATAGTGAACATGCAAATTTTCCCTCCGGTTCGTCTGTCCGATAATGCCAAACTCTGGGGATAATTTCCCGGATGTTTTTCCCCTTCGCCGGTATCACCTAGTGCCACGTTAGGGCATATCTAGCACCGCTCGTTGTTATGTCATCCGTTGTCATGCTTATGTTTGCATTATAGTTATTGTTTCTTCCCCCTCTTCTCTCATTAGACACCGAGACGGACGCCGCTGCTACCCAGTACGACTACGGTGTTGACGACCCCTCCTTCTCAGCAGAGCTTCCAAGCAAGCCAACCCCCCTTGTTCATCCCGATATCGCCTACTCTTTCCCTCTACTGCTTGCATTAGAGTAATATTACTGTTTCATCGGTTTGATCCTATACTGCTACATAGCCTGTCCTTGTTGCTACTATTGTTGATACCTTACCTGCTATCCTAAATGCTTAGTATAGGATGCTAGTTTATCATCAGTAGCCCTACACTCTTGTCTGTCTGCCATGCTATACTACTGGGCCGTGATCACTCGAGAGGTGATCACGGGTATATATTATATACTGTATACTATCACACTACTTATGTTACTGTTCGGATGTGGGGGCTGAAGGGGCAGGTGACTCCATCTAGTTTGTGATGGGCCTGCGTTCCCGACAGCCCCCACGTGATTCTTTGAGGCGGAGCGACAGGGCAGGTTGCGCCACCTAGGAGACAGGTGGGCCTGGTCCCTGGTCGGCGTTCGCAGATACTTCAAATAACACGCTTAACAAGATCTGGATATTTGATCTGAGTCTGGCCATTGGCCTATACGCACTAACAACCACGCGGGAACAGTTATGGGCACTCGACGTCGTGGTATCAGACGAAGCCTCCTAGACGTCAGCGACTGAGCGGTGCGAGCCAGGTTGGACCGCGTAACGCAACTTCCTTTGTAATGGAGGTTGCTAGGTCTGCTCACCGGCCGCGTTCGCAACGTGCAGGTGTGCAACGGGCGATGGGCCCAGACCCCTGCGCGCATAGGATTTAGACCGGCATGCTGACCTCTCTGTTAGGCCTAGGTAGGGCTGTGACTTGTTGATCTTCCGAGGCTGGACATGACCCAGGAAAGTGTGCCCGGCCAGAGGGATCGAGCGTGTTGGGTAATGTGGTGCACCCCTGCAGGGAAGATTATCTATTCGAATAGTCGTGTCCCTCGGTAAAAGGACGACCCGGAGTTGTATTCTGACCTTATAACAACTAGAACTGGATACTTAATAAAACACACCCTTCCAAGTGACAGATACAACCCGGTGATTGCTCTCTCTCAGGATGTCGAGGAGGGGATCGCCGGGTAGGATTATGCTAAGCGATGTCACTTGTTACTATACTTGCTACTCTCTTCTACAAGCTTCAAGATGCAGGCTGCCAGAAGCGTAGTCTTCGATAGGACTAGCTATCCCCCTCTTATTCTGGCATTCTGCAGTTCAGTCCACAGATACTACCCATTTCATTGATACCGATGCATATGTAGTGTAGATCCTTGCTTGCGAGTACTTTGGATGAGTACTCACGGTTGCTTTGCTCCCCTTTTTCCCCCCTTTTTCCTTTTTCTCTGATGATGCAACCAGATGGTGGAGTCTAGGAGCCAGAGGATCCCTAGGATGATTCTAGGCGGAGTTCGGCTTCGAGGAGTAGTTAGGAGGTCCCAGGCAAGAGGCCTTGCCTTTTCGATCGTTGCTACTTTTGTGCTAGCCATCTTATGGCACCTTGTTTAACTTATGTCTGTACTCAGATATTTTTGCTTCCGCTACCTCTTGTGTATTCGAGCCCTCGAGGCCCCTGGCTTGTAATATAAAGCTTGTATTATTTTAATTTGTGTCTAGAGTTGTGTTGTCATATCTTCCCGTGAGTCCCTGATCGTGATCGTACACGTTTGCGTGTATGATTAGTGTACGATTAAATCGGGGGCTTCACAATAATAATAATAATAGAATGTAACAGTGTAAACATAACCGTAATCACCGCCCAGAGGGGATCATGACCCGATAATCTAGCATAGCATCATGGACAAGGGTGTAGGGCCAATAGGTGAAACTATAGCATAACTAAACTAAGCATCATAGGATGACAGGTAATGTATCAACAGCAGGCTATGCATCAGAATAGGAGCTATCGGATCATCTACAGTAGCAAAGTCTAATGCATGAAGTCGAGAGAAGAAAAGGCGATATATGAATCATCAAGGGGGTTTTGCTTGCCTGGAAGCTCTGCGGAGGGGAACTGGTCGTCAGGGGTGTAGTCGTAGCTAGTGTCATCGGCAGTGTCGGGGTCTACCAGAGAAGAAGAGGGGGAAGAAACAATAAGTACAAAGCACACAAATGCAGTCATGATGCATGACATGGCAAAAATTAGTTGACGATGTGACCTAATGCATTACTAAGTATTTTAGAAGAGGAGGGAAAATATTGTGAAATATTTTCCTAGCTCCAGGTGCTTTTTGGTTCCACGTTCATCATGATAGGTGTGATGGTCAAGCATTTTATTGACATATTCAGATTCATCATATTTTCTAATCATTTTTCATATACAAATTATTTTCATCCGAGCTACGGTTTATTTTCTATGAATTTTCAAAGTTTAAAAGATTTTCTGAATTTTCTAGATTATTTATATTTCAAAAATTAATAAATAGAAATTGCTAGATACACCCAAAAGTGTACCCAGCAGGGGTAAAGAGAGGCTGATAGTGGCCCTGTTGACTGGGTCAACTGCCCAGTCAGCATAGGCTGACAGGTGGGGCCAGCAGCTAAGTCAGCAGGCTGACTCAGCCAGCCCTGTCCATTTGAATAGTGGGCTGGGCCCCACATGTCATACTCTGTTAGTTTAACAGAGTTTAAACTAATGTAATTAGGTTAATTAGGGGGTGTGGGCCCAGGCTGTCAGTGACACAGATAGTTTTTAGGTTTATTTTAATTGTTTTAATTAGCTACAATAGGGGCCCCACCTGTCATAGGGTAATTAGGGGCTGGGCTAGTGGCTAAATGCCTGGTGCCCACCTGTTGGTGACCCAGAGGAGGTGGCGCACCGGCGGCGATGCTTCGGCGATGCCAAACACGGTGGAGGGGCTCGGGAGGTTGTCGAATTTCGTCTACAGAGGGCCATTTGGCCCGTGTGAGGGCTTGTTCGAACACGAAGAGTGAGCCGCATCGATCTGTGACAGTGGCGTGGCTAGGGGTGGTCGGAATCATCGCCGGCGACGAGTGGGAATGGCGGCGGTCTCGGTCAAGCTCGAATACATCGCTACAGGGCATGGCAAAGCGTGAGGCTGTGTGCGTTGGCCTCCTGGGGATCCCAAGAGCACGAATGCGTCCTCGGGTGCAAGTGGGGGTCGCTGTGAGCACGGCGGCGACATCGACAGCGTTAGCGAGCTTCAGGCGTGGTGGCAACGACGGCTACGGGCACGAAGAGGAGCAGGGCAGAGAGGGGTTTTGCGTGCGAGCTCACCGTGAGCCTGTAGGGGTGCAAAGTGGGCTGGGGGGAGGCTCGACGCTGCCGGAATCGATGACGGTGATCTGCGGTGGCCGGGGAGGAAGACGACGGCGCTGTTGGGCAGGGCCGTGCACTCTGCACTTGCGGTCCAGTCCAACAGTGCAATGTTTTCCTTTTCTTTTTCTTTTTCTATTTTCTTTATTTCTTCTCTGTTTTGCCTTTTCTTTTCACACCATTTGACTTTTGTAAAATGTGAAACTTGGCCACATAATTACCTTGCATTAATCTGCACTTCCACAAAAAGTTAAAGGATTATTTGAATTTGATTTAAATAGAAATGGTTTAAATGGGCTGATTTGGTACTGTTTTTGGATGCTAGGTTCAAAATGAGTAAACAAGTGATGTTGTTTTCCTTAACCATAATTATCTATGGAATATTTGCAAAAAAAATGAACTGTTTAGTTTGCAAGTTTGGAGTTCTTCTAATTTCACTTGCTATTTGAATTTTAATTTGAAGTGGAATTTGAAAGGAGATATAATCCAAAGATGATCAAGCATTTCAAAACAAAGTGACTTGGCATAATCATGATGGGTTACTGTAGCTTAATACATGGGGGTGTTACAATTCTCCTCCTCTAGAAGAAATTATCGTCCTGAGAATTCAGGAGGTAGACGAAAAGAGATCGGGGTATTCTTCATGAAGACAATCCTCGTGTTCTTAAGTGGCTTCATCCTCAGAATGACTCGACCACTGAACTTTAAGGAACTTGATTGCCTTCTGACGGGTTCGACATTCAGCTTGATCAAGAATGCGGATCGGATACTTCTCATAAGAAAGATCATCTTGCAATTCAAGCATTTCATGATCCACTGCTTGGATAGGGTCCTTGAAGCAGCGACGGAGTTGCGACACATGAAAAACATCATGAACTTGAGAAAGCTTCGGTGGCAATTCCAATTGATATGCCACATATCCACGCCTGGCGAGAATGCGGAACAGGCCGATGTAGCGAGGAGCTAACTTGCCCTTGATCCCAAAATGATGAGTGCCCTTCATCGGAGTGACATGAAGGTAAGCTTGTTTGCCAGGTTGATAGACCATTTCCTTGTGTTTACGGTCATAGTTGCTCTTCTAGCGAGATTGAGTTGTCTTACGATGTTCATGAATAATACGGCCTTGTTCTTCTGCTTGTTGGATAATATCCGGACCAAAGAGTGGCCATTCCCCAGTTTCTGACCAATTCAGAGGGTTCAGCACTTACGTCCATAAAGAACTTCAAAGGGTGTCATCTTCAAGCTAGATTGATAGCTATTGTTGTAAGAGAATTCAGCAGATGGGAGAGATTCCTCCCATTCTTGTCAAATAAGCTGACATAGGCACGAAGCATATCTTCAAGAAATTGGTTGACTCGTTCAACTTGACCCTGGGACTGGGGGTGATAAGTGGATATAAAGGAGACATGAGTTCCCATAGCTTCTTGAAAACTTTCCCAGAACTTTGAGGTAAAGATGCTGCCACGATCTGAACTAATCTCCAGTGGAATTCCGTGGAGTGACACAATTCTAGAAATATACAAGTCTGCTAACTGACTAGCAGTGATCATCTCCTTGACTGGCAGGAAATGAGCAACCCTGGAGAATTGGTCGATGATGACAAGAATAGCAACATGACTCTTTTGCGATCTGGGAAAACCAGTGATGAGATCCATTTCAACCTTGTCCCATTTCCATTCATGAATAGTAAGTGGTTGCATAGTTCCGACAGGTCTTTGGTGTTCTACTTTGATGCGACAGCAAACGTCACATTCAGCAACATATCGAGCAATGTCTCGCTACATATTAGGCTACCAGAATCTCTGATGGATGTCCTTGTACATTTAAGTACTACCCAGATGAATAGACAGAGGTGTGTCATGAGCTTCTTTCATAATATCCGAGGTTGTATCCAGGTTGCCTTTCGAAGAGAAAACAAAAAGACCCTTGTAGAACAAGGTACCATCATTATCAAGAGAGAAGTCTGAGGGCTTTCCACTTGAGAGATCGAGCTTAATCTTGTCGACTTTAGGGTCAAGCTTCTGAATAGCCTTGATGCGACGCTCGAGGTCTGGTTCAACAACCAGGTTATTGATAGAACCCTAGGGAACAATGTGGAGGTTCATCTTGTGAAGTTCTTCATAAAGAAGGGGTTGAGCTTGCTGAACCATGAGGTTGTTGCAATAAGACTTCCGGCTCAAAGCATCGGCCATGACATTAGCTTTGCCAGGGGTAAATGAAATATCCATGTTGTAGACAACTATTGTTTCCATCCATCTTTGTTGACGGAGATTCAAATCTGGTTGAGTAAATAGATATTTCAGACTTTGATGGTCCGTGTATATCTCGCATCGATTACCAAGAAGGTAATGTCACCACAGCTTCCAGGCATAAATAACCACTGCAACTTCGACATCATGTGTTGGATATTTATCTTCGTGAGGACGCAACCGACGAGAGCCATAAGCAATCACTTTCTGCTCTTGCATCAGGACACAGCCTAATCCTTGATGGGAGGCGTCGCAACAAATCATGAAGTCCTTGCGAGAATCTGGGGGAGAAAGCACTAGGACAGAGGTAAATTTGTCTTTGAGTGTTTGGAAACATTCCTGGCATTTGGTGGTCTACTCAAACTTCTTGCCCTTGTGGAGCAGATCAGTTAAAGGCTTTGCAATTTTGGAGAAGTTCTCGATGAAACGGTGACAATAGCTGGCGAGTCCAAGAAAACTTCTGACTTGCTTGACATTTTTCGGAGGTGTCCAGTCAAGAATATCTTGAACTAGTTCTGGGTTAACAGTAATACCATCCTTGGAAATCACATGACCAAGATAGGTCACCTCAGATAACCAGAATTCACTGTTGGGGTATTTGGCATATAGCTGATGTTCTCGAAGTTTCTCCAATACAAGCCGAAGATGTTCGGCGTGTTCCTCTTCATTCTTGGAATACACAAGGATATCATCCAAATAAACCATGACAAATTTGTTGATGTAGTCCATGAAGATGTAATTCATCAATTGAGAGAAAGTGGCTGGAGCTTTGGTTAAGCCGAAAGACATGACGGTGTACTCGTATGAACCATAGCGAGTAACGAAAGCTGTCTTTAGAATATCCTCTTTACAAACTCGGATCTGGTGATAGCCCAACCTCAAATCAAGTATATAGAATATAGAATATAGAGGAACCAGCAAGTTGATCATAAAGGTCGTTGATTCTGGCAAGCGGATATTTGTTTTGAATGGTTTCCTGGTTAATAGGCTGATAAGCCTGGACCAACCGGTTAGTTCCATCCTTCTTCTTAACAAAGAGAGAAGGGGCTCCCCAAGCGGAAGAACTTGGGCGGATGAAACCCTTTTGACGTGATTTGTTGATTTCCTCCATAAGCTCGAGGAGTTCATGCGGCGGCATCTTGTAGGGACGCATCGCAATAGGAGTGGTGCCCAGCTACAAGTTGATGACGAATTCGACAGCTCTAACATGGGGTACTCCTGGGAGTTCTTCTGGGAAGGCATCTTGGAAGTCATGAACGACTAGAACATTCTTGATTCCCTCAAGAGGTGAGGCGTTTAACGCATTCAAAGCATATATCTGGGCTTCGGCATTTTGGATAACTCGAGCAGAGTAGTTTACTATCTGGTCGGAAGGGTGTAGGAGCAGGACGATTTTAGTGGCACAATCAATTGAAGCAATATAAGCTTTCAACCAATCCATTCCCAGAATGAGGTCTATGTTGGAATACTTCAAAATGATGGGGGAGACAAGGAATTACAACCTTTCAATTTCAACGGTGACATTATGGCTAACCATAGTGGCTCGACACTGGGTTCCGGGAGTGTTAACAACTAACGGGGTATGCATCTTTTCATATTTTATGCCATGCATGAATGCAAATTCTTTGGAGATGAATGAATGCGATGCTCCTGAATCAAATAAAACAGATGATGGTACTGAGTTAATGAGAAGGGTACCCATCACAGTAGCAGGCTCATTCTTAACTTCTTCAATATCAAAGTGATTAGCCTGGCCACGACCATAAGCAGAAGGTCTGGCATTATATTTGCGGAGCTGGTTGTAACCACGGCCATTGCCATGGCCAGTTGAAGGAAGGGCTAGCTGGTTCTGATTCTGGTGGCAGTCTCTAGCACGGTGACCTGGACGGCCACACTTTAAGCATAGTCCATCATTGCGACGGGGAGCAAGAGCATTGGGTGGAGTAGCTTGAAGTCTCGGCTGTCTCGGTGGTGGAGGAGGTAGACAAGGTGCAAAATAAGAAAGCCTTGGTGCAGGGGCAGCTTGACAGTACATGTTGTGCGGGTTCGAGATGCGATGTTTCTGTCCTGACGAGCCTGAAGATGAGCCAACTTCACGGTTGTGCTTGAGTGACTCCTTGTGTTCCATTAGACTGGTCTCTTGCTCGATAGCCTTGTTCACTAGGGTGGCGAAGTCAGGGAAGTCAGGAACAGCAAGAGCAAGCTTGATGTCTGGGTGCAGTCAGTCATGGAACTTTTCCTGCCTACGAGCATCAGTGGCAATATCGTCTTCAGCATAGCGGGATAATTCAATGAATTCCGGCTTATAAGCATCTACAGTCTTGTTCCCCTGAGTGAGGTTACGGAACTCTTTCTTCTTCCTATCCATAATTCCTTGGGGAATGTGATGGGCATGGAAGGCAGCCTAGAACTCTAGCCAAGTGACAACTATTCCAACAGGCAGTGAACGCCTGTGGTTGTCCCACCATTGAGCAGCGGTACCCTTCAGAAAGTACGACGCAAAGGTGACAAAGTTGGCAGGAGCGACATTTGCAAACTCCATCTCATAAGTGATGTCACGGAGCCAATCATCAGCATCCTGAGGACTGGTTGAGCTGCGATAGATGGAAGGGTTGAGGTGCACAAAGTCTTGTAGAGTTATTGGGGCAGGCTGATGTTGAGAATTCTGGTTTGGAAACTATGCCATAATCCCAACCATAAACTGGCGGTTCAGCTCAAACTGCTGCATCATATCGGCCATAAAATCTGGCGGTGGTGGAAAGTTGGCACCACGACCACCTGGTCTAACCATCCTGCTAAAATTTAATAGAGGGTAGTTTAGTAAAAGTAATTGCAAATGTTTTAGCGACAACCATGATGTAATTCAGGGACGATGAACAAGAAGTGCAATAGATACACAACAGTAGTCTTTCATGCCATATAGATAAATACATACAGTCGATTACAAACCGTTAGTACGAGTTTGAAAAGCAAATAACTAGACATACTAGGCGGCATTGAGGCACGCAGTGGAGGGATAAAACAACGGGACATAGCAAAGGCTACATCAATGTCGGGGAAAACCACTGAAGCCTGGTAACTGCAAGTGACCACGCTGGGTGCTCCCGATAGAAGGATCCTGTGCCTCGTGATCACTTTGATGCAGAACCCGGTCCTGGACTAGGGGAAAAGGTCCACGTGCGGGGATTCGACCTCCAATAGCAGGCCAGTCGATAGCCGGGGGCATCTCTATCCTGCGTGGGTAAAGGATATATTGAGGATGTATCCCAGCAATGATAGCTGGCATCAACTGCGTTAGAGTGTCGTAAAGACATGTATGAGTAGGAAACAACTCAATGCTAAGAGCTCGGGCAGTATGATCCAGAGCCTTAGTGTACTGGATCAAGATCTACGGGTCATAACGACGTCGCACGTAAGGGTATAGACAGTAGTGTAGTATCCACCCTCATCTCCACCAGAGGCATACGGGATATATTGGAACTCAGAGTCATCCAATTGACTATGTTCGCCACGAAGACGTGCGATAGTAGCATAGGCAGCATCATGGAATGCCATGTGAACAGTCACGCCAACACCATGAAAGGTGTGCAACTCAGTGATGGAGTTCTCCCGCTGATGAAAGATACGAACAACAGCATGGTGCTGCTCCTGGTTGAACTCACGAAAGTCCTCGTAAACCATGTACTCGGGGTACCAACGGTATCCCAATCTGGTCAAGAGGCTGACCAGGAGAACAGGGAATCCGGTCGCATCAAGAGCCCAGTCTGGCATATAAGTTACATTGCGGGACACATCTAAAACAAATGAGTTCTCAAAAATGTCAAATGACAATGAGTGTATCAGGTATCATGCATTCAAAGAAGTAATTGCAGATAATCAGAACTCCGAGTGGATGTGATCACGAGATCCTAGTGTTAGAGTTAGTAAAAAATTAATCCGAATAGAAGAGAGATCAGAATCCCAGAGTATAGGAGTGGAATAAAAGATCCTAATCCCATCCATTTGCGTTGTGGGCCCGTAAGCCACACAACAATGTTAGTATAATAGTTTTTCAAAGACTAGACTCAACTTTGACCAAGGAGTTGGAAAGGGGCTTCCTACGGGCAGTCGGCTCTGGTACCAATTTGTGACGCCCCCGACTCAATCGTTCACTAATCATACACGCAAACATGCACGATCAAGATCAGAGACTCACGGGAAGATATCACAACACAACTCTAAGACACAAATTCAAACATAAGTCTTTATTACAAACCAGGGGTCATGAGGACCGAATAGACAAGTCAGCGAAAGCAAATATTATCTGGGTACAGGCATAATTAGACAAGTTTGCCTTAAGAAGGCTAGCATAACAACGACACTGATCGAAAAGGCGCAGGCCTCCTGCCCAGGGCCTCCGAACTACTCTTGGTCGGCGGGCTCCATGTAATAGTAGTTTCCACTGGGGATCTCTGGCTCCTGGGTTTCATCGTCTGAATGCAGCAACCAGGTAGGGGAAAGAGGAAGCAAAGCAACCGTGAGTACTAATACGTCTCCAATGTATCTATAATTTTTTATTGTTTCATGCTATTATATTATCAATCTTGGATACTTTATATGCAATTATATGCAATTTTATATCATTTTTGGGAACTAACCTATTAACTCAGTGCCTAGTGCCAGTTCCTGTTTTTTGCTTTTTTTTGTTTTTTAGAAAATCAGTACCAAACGAAGTCCAACCAGGATGAAAATTTACGGGGATTATTTTTGAACCAGAAGAGACCCTAGAAGGTTCGGGAGGTGGCCAGAAGCCTTTCGAGAGAGCCAAGAGCTCACAGGGTGCGCCCCAGGGGAATAGGCAGGCCCCCTGAGCTCGTGACTCCCACGCAACTCTATTTGACCTAATTCCACTTCTATATATTCTCAAATAGAACGCAAGAAGAAGAAACATTTCCGCTGCCGCAAGTCTCTGTTCTTTCAAGATCCCATCTGGAGGCCTTTTTCAGTAATCTGCCGGAGGGGGAATCGATCACGGAGGGCCTCTACATCAACCATGCTACCCTTCCGATGTTGTGTGAGTAGTTTACCACAGACCTACGGGTACATAGTTATTAGCTAGATGGCTTCTTCTCTCTCTCCGATCTTCAATACAATGTTCTCCTCGAAGATCAATCCGATTGTTCCGATGTAATCTTCTTTGCAGTGTGTTTGTTGGGATCCGATGAATTGTGGGTTTATGATCAGATTATTCATCAAAAGTAATTGAGTCACTTCTGAACTTTATTATGCATGATTGTTATAGCTTTGTATTTCTCTCTGATCTATCCATTTAGTTTGGCCAACTAGATTGATTTATCTTCAGTGGGAGTGGTGCTTTGTAGTGGGTTCAATCTTGCGGTGTCCTCACCTCGTGACAGAAGGTGTAGCGAGGCATGTATTGTATTGTATTGTATTGTATTGCTGCCACTAAGGGTAAACCAACAGGGTTCAATCATATTGCTTGGTTTTATTCTGTCTACATTATGTCATCATACCTCATGCATTACTCTGTTTGTCATGAACTTAATACATACAGAGGCAAGCATAGAAGCGCTCTCGAAGTGGAGTAATAGTAGTAGATGCAGAATCGTTTCAGTCTACTTGTCACGGACGTAATGCCTATATGCATGATCATTGCCATGAATAACATCATAAATATGCGCTATTCTATCAATTGCCCAACAGTAATTTGTTTTCCCAACATATGCTATTTTTCGAGAGAGAAGCCTCTAGTGAAAACTATGGCCCCCGGGTTGACTTTTATCATATTACTAAAACCCTAAATACCTTGCTGCAATTCTACTATTTTTATTTTGCTTTGCAATTTATCTATCTATCACTATCATATGTAATCCTTGCAAGTAACAAGTTCAAGGGGATTGACAACCCTTTTGCCCACATTGGGTGCAAGTATTTGCTCTTGTGTCTATAGGTGCTGTTGACGAGGTACTTGTGTGATTCTCCTACTGGTTCAATAACCTTGGTTCTCACAGAGGGAAATACTTATCGCTACTACATAGCTTCTCCCTTCCTCTTCAGGGAAAATCCCAACGCAGCTCACTAGCAAAAATAATTTCTGGCGCCGTTAACGGGGAGACATCATCAAATAACTAGAAGGTTCATTCACACAAATTATCATTTACTTGCTCTACTTTTTGTTTGCCTTTATTTACTTTTATTAGTCTCATTATAAAAAATCAAAAAACACAAAAATATTTTATTTTGCTTTCTTGTTTGCCTTGCTACTATGGCTAGTTCTTCACTTGTTACTTCTACCCCTGAAAATGAAGTGCTTAATTTTAAACAAAGGGGAGGAGAAAGTTTAAAAGATGCTTGGTATAGGATTTGCGATGCTCAAAATGGATCAACTCGTAAGCAATCCACTACCGTTCTTCTTGGTAATTTTTATGTGGGTGTTACTACTTGGTATAGATTTGTGCTTGACACTATTATCGGAGGGAATTTTCTGAGTAGTCACCCTATGGATGCTTTCAATGCTATGGGAAATTTAGTAGCATCACTTCCTATTACTATTAATGAAACTGCATTGACTTTGGAACATGTTATGAAAAGGCTAGAAGCTATTGAGAATAAAATGTCTACTGTTGAACATATTGAAAATTTAGACAAGAAGGTCCATAACCAAGTCACTCAATTTGGCTCAAAGGTAGTAACCACATTAAATATGCTAAAGGAAAAAAGAACCAATAATTACGGAAAGAGTAGAAAAAAGTCCTGCTAGAATTAATAAATTGGAAGAAATCATTAATAACTTGGGTTCAGCTTTTTCTTCCATTAAAACCATTGAAAGGACTCCTACTAATAAAAACTCTAATCTTATGTATGTTCCTTAAAACAAGGGTGCTTCATCTAGTAAAGAAAACGAAGATCTTAAAATGATTAGTGTGCACCCCCGTTTCATCAACATGATAAAGGAACCTATTACTGAAAATAAATTCCTCAACTTTGTTCCTAGGAGTGTAATTGCTAAAAAAATGTTTCTCAAATCTTCTAGAAAGCCTGGATGTATAATTGAGGAGTTGGAATCTAAGGATGATAATACTTGAAACAATGCATTATGCCTAGCTTGGGGCATAAAACAATAGCGCTTGTTGGGAGGCAACCCAATAGTTATCTTAAATTTTTGCTTTTACTTTCTATTTAGTGTGATTACACAATTATTGCTACTGTAATGATTGTGTTTTTTATGTTTTAATTAGTGTTTCTTCCAAGTAAAGCCTTTTGGATGATTTGGATGATAGTTGATTTGATTCTGTGCAAAAAACAGAAACTTTTGCACCCAGTACAGATAATTGTATAATTTACTGGAGCATGATTTTGATCTGAAATTTTTACACATGATTTATATACAAATTTTCTATGTTTTCCTAATTTTTCAGAATTTTTGGAGTTACAGAAGTATGATTTTTATTCAGATCATTATAGACTGTTCTGTTTTAGACTGATTCTGTTTTATATTGCATAGTGTGCTTATTTTAATGATGCTATGGATTATATCAGGGGGTATAAGTCATAGAAGAGTTAGAATACAGTAGGTATTATGCAAGAATAATTATGAATGTGTTTGCAACAGTACCTAAAGTTTATGATTTGTCTATTATACTAACGGATCTCACGAGGTTTATGTTGAGTTTTGTGTGCTGAAGTTTTCAAATTTTGGGTGAGATTATGATGGATGAAGGAATAAGGAGCGGCAAGACCCTAAGATTGGGGATGCCCAAGGCACCCCAAGGCAATATTCAAGGAAGACCCGGATGGCATTCCCTCTTTCGTTCACAATTCATCGGTATGTTACTTGGAGCTATATTTTTATTCATCACATGATATGAGTTTTACTTGGAGCGTCTTGTGCCATAGTTTTATTTTGTTTGCTTGTTAGTTTTCCACAATAATTGTTTGCTGGACACACCTTTTTGAGAGAGACACACATTCATCATAATTTGTTAGAATACTCTATGAGCTTCACTTATATCTTTTGAGCTAGGCAGTTGCTCTTGTGCTTCACTTATATTGTTAGAGCATGGCGGTGGTTATATTTTATAGAAATGATTGCACTCTCATGCTTCACTTAAATCTTTTTGAGAGTCTTAAATAGGAAGTTGTAATGAGCACAGGTTATAAGACTAGTCGGAAAAAGGATAGGTATATAAGAGTGATATAATAAAAACTTTCATGTAGATCACTAAATATGAAACATGCGATTTAATTATATTGATGTAATAATATGAAAGGGTATTGGTCCATGATCATTGGTTAGTAGAAATATTGATATTTAAAGCTTGTTATTAACTAGTCATTTAAGTGTCCAACATGGCATGACGGGGATGCGTGAGCATTTTTATGTCTGATTGAAATCCTTTGTGCTGCTTGAATCGGGGGCGCGCGATGGTTAACTCCTACCAACCTCCTCCCTAGGGGCATGCGAGTAGTACTTTGCTTCGAGGGCTAATAGAACATTCACAATAAGTATATGAGTTCTTTATGACTAATGTGAGTTCATGGACAATTACACACTCCCGCCTTTCGGCATATTGCTAGCCTCTTCGGTATCATGCATTGCCCTTTCTCACCTCGAGAGTTGGTGCGAACTTCGCCGGTGCATCCAAACCCCGTGATATGATACGCTCTATCACACATAAGCCTCCTTATATCTTCCTCAAAACAGCCACCATACCTACCTATCATGGCATTTCCATAGCCATTCCGAGATATATTGCCATGCAACTTCCACCGTTCCATCCTATGACATGTGTGTTCATCTTCATATGGCTTTGCATGATCCTATAGAGCTGACATGATATTTGTGGCAAAGCCACCGTTCATCATTGTAATACATGTTATGCTAGATCATTGCACATCCTGGTACACTGCCAGAGGCATTCATATAGAGTCATATTGTTCCAGTTATCGAGTTGTAATACCGAGTTGTAAGTAAATAAAAGTGCGATGATCATCATTATTAGAGCATTGTCCTAGTGAGGAAAAGAATGGTGGAGACTAATAAGTCCTTACAAAAGTGGGGATGAGGTTCATGATATTGTTCCAAAAAAAGAGAAAAAAGGAAAATGAGAGAAAAAGAGAGAAGGGACAATGCTACTATCCTTTTACCACACTTGTGTTTCAAAGTAGCACCATGTTCTTCATATAGAGAGTCTCCTGAGTTATCACTTTCATATACTAGTGGAAATTTTTCATTATAGAACTTGGCTTGTATATTCCAATGATGGGCTTCCTCAAATGCCCGAGATCTTCATGAGCAAGCAAGTTGGATGCACACCCACTTAGTTTCATTCGAGCTTTCATACACTTATAGCTCTAGTGCATCCGTTGCATGGCAATACTTACTGCTCGCATTGATATTGATTGATAGGCCTCTCCATTGCCTATTGATCCACCGAGTTGATGCGAGCCTTTCTTCCTTTTTTATTTCTCCTATATATCTCTACCACCGCATTCTATTCCACCCGTAGTGCTAATGTCCATGTCTCACGCTCATGTATTGAGTGGAGTTGAAAATGCTGAAGCGTGTTAAAAAGTATGATCCAATTGCCCGGTTTGACACTGGGTGCTCATGATTTATATTTATGTGGTGAGGGCGGAGTCATACCATGCTTACATGATTAATGAGTAGGGATAACATTTTTTAAGCATCGTATATTTTGAAAAGGTAATGATTATGTTCTCGTATTCATGGATATTATTATGTTGATATCAATTACTTCATCATTTCTCAATATTTATACCATAAAAGAGATTACATGATAAACATGCTAGGTAGCATTCATCATAAAAAATTCTATTTTTATCATTTACCAACTCGAGGACGAGCAGGAATTAAGCTTGGGGATGCTGATACGTCTCCAACATATCTATAATTCTTTATTGTTTCATGCTATTATATTATCAATCTTGGATACTTTATATGCAATTATATGCAATTTTATATGATTTTTGGGACCTAACCTATTAACTCAGTGCCCAGTGCCAGTTCCTATTTTTTGCTTGTTTTTGGTTTTTCAGAAAATCAATATCAAATGAAGTCCAAACACGATGAAACTTTACGGGGATTATTTTTGGATCAGGAGAGACCCTAGAAGGTTCAGGAGGTGGACAGAAGCCTTACGGGAGAGCCATGAGCTCACAGGGCACGCCCCCTAAGCTCGTGACTCCCACGCAACTCTGTTTGACCTAATACCACTTCTATATATTCTCAAATATACCCAAACCAACAGAACACAAAAAGAAAAAACCTTTCTGCCGCCGCAAGTCTCTGTTCTTCCAAGATCCCATCTGGAGGCCTTTTCTGGTAATCTGTCGGAGGGGGAATTAATCACGGAGGGCCTCTACATCAACCTTGCTACCCTTCCGATGATGTGTGAGTAGTTTACCACAGACCTATGGGTCCATAGGTATTAGCTAGATGGCTTCTTCTCTCTCTCTCCGATCTTCAATACAATGTTCTCCTAGGAGATCAATCCGATTGTTCCGATGTAATCTTCTTTTGCGGTGTGTTTGTTGGGATCCGATGAATTGTGGGTTTATGATCAGATTATTCATTGAAAGTAATTGAGTAACTTCTGAACTTTATTATGCATGATTGTTATAGCTTTGTATTTCTCTCCGATCTATCCATTTAGTTTGGCCAACTAGATTGATTTATCTTCAACGGGAGTGGTGCTTTGTAGTGGGTTCAATCTTGCGGTGTCCTCACCTCGTGATAGAATTAGTAGCGAGGCACGTATTGTATTGCTGCCACAAAGGGTAAAACAATGCGGTTCAATCATATTGCTTGGTTTTATTCTGTCTACATTATGCCATCATACCTCATGCATTACTCTGTTTGTCATGAACTGTCGGGGCCAGATTTCGGGGACACGAAAATCCCAGAAATTAACTCCTCGTGTCAACACCAGCCCAGGATTACCGTTACTGGTGGACACGTCCTTGTTACACATTACCAAGCAATTACAAGAATTGGATACAAGACCATAAAGGTCTAATGATACAATGATGATATCTGGTGATGGTGACGGAAGCGACTTGTGGTTCTCCAACGTCGATGGGGCTCCATTCGCACAGGAACGGCTGACCCGGATAATTCCTATCCCGCGTGGCTGCTATCCTAAGCTCTGTGTGACATCGTGGTAGTACTCCTCGTAGAAATCCTGACCTGGCCAAGTAAATAGCCAGGGACAAGCCTGTGAGTACGTTGGAATGTACTCACAAACATCATGAACAAAAGATATACCGAATGCAGCAGATACTATATGATCATGATGAATTATATTATATGTGTTTGCTCATGCTGGACTATATTAAATGCATGCTGACAGGAATTAAATCATGGCATGATAAAATATTAGCATGTACAAATAA